>SRMA01027220.1:0-208849 GCA_007224835.1 Danionella cerebrum
TTTTGATTTTTTTTTTTTTCTGTTGCTCCGTGGCGTCATGAAATCTAGCCACAGGGGTTGCAAGCCAGTGACTTCTGTGCCGGTCCCAAGCCCGGATAAATAGAGAGGGTTGCGTCAGGAAGGGCATCCGGCGCAAAAAATGCCAAAAACCAAATATGCGAGTCACCAAATCGATTTCCATACCGGATCGGTCGAGGCCCGGGTTAACAACGACCGCCTCCGGTGCTGTTGACTTACAGGGTGCCGCTGGAAATTGGACTACTGTTTGTCGAAGAAGGAGAGGAGGGAGAAGGATTCGTCGACAGAAAGAGAACAGGAAAGGCAGGAGTGTAGATCTGAGAATAGGGACTCTTAACGTTGGCACAATGACAGGGAAGGGTAGGGAGCTGGCGGACATGATGGAGAGAAGGAAGGTAGATATTCTGTGTGTGCAGGAGACCAGGTGGAAGGGTAGCAAAGCGCGTAGTATTGGAGGGGGATACAAACTTTTTACTATGGTGTGGATAGGAAGAGAAACGGGGTAGGAGTGATCCTGAAGGAGGAGTTTGTGAGGAATGTTTTAGAGGTGAAAAGAGTGTCAGACAGGGTGATCAGCTTGAAGTTAGAAATTGAAGGGGTGATGTTGAATGTAGTGAGTGGTTATGCTCCACAAGTAGGCTGTAAGCTGGAAGAGAAGGAGAGATTTTGGAGTGAGTTGGATGAGGTGATTGAGAGTGTTCCCAGAGGAGAGAGAGTAGTAGTGGGAGCAGATTTCAACGGGCATGTTGGCGAGGGCAACAGAGGTGATGAGGAGGTGATGGGCAGGTTCGGTGTTAAGGAAAGGAACCTAGAAGGACAGATGGTGGTGGACTTTGCCAAGAGGATGGAAATGGCTGTAGTTAATACTTATTTCCAGAAGAGGGAGGAACATAGAGTTACCTACAAGAGTGGAGGTAGGAGTACGCAGGTAGACTACATCCTATGTAGACGAGCCAATCTGAGAGAGATCAGACTGTAAAGTAGTGGTAGGTGAGAGTGTAGCCAGACAGCATCGGATGGTGATGTGTAGGATGTTTCTGGTGGTCAGGAAGAAGAGAAGAGGAAAGATTGAAAAGAAGACCAAGTGAAAAAAAAAAAAAAAGGAAGAATATTGTGAGGAATTCAGACAGAAGCTGAGACAGGCTTTGGGTGGTCAGGAAGAGCTTCCAGATGACTGGGAAACTACAGCAGAATTGATCACTGAGACAGGAAGAAAGGTGCTAGGTGTGTCAGCTGGAAGGAGGAAAGAAGATAAAGAAACATGGTGGTGGAATGAGGAAGTACAGGACATCATCCAGAAGAAGAGGCTAGCTAAAAAGAAGTGGGACATCGAAAGGACTGAAGAAAGTAGACAGGACTACAAGGAATCACAGCGCAGAGTGAAGTGGGAGGTGGCAAAGGCCAAACAGAAAGCATATGATGAGTTGTATGCCAGGTTAGACACGAGGGAAGGCGAGAAGGAATTGTATGGATTAGCGAGACAGAGAGACAGAGATGGGAAGGATGTGCAACAGATAAGGGTGATAAAAGATAGAGATGGAAAGGTGCTAACAAGTGAGGAGAGTGTGCTGAGAAGATGGAAGGAGTATTTTGAGGAGTTGATGAATGAGGAGAATGAAAGGGAAAGAAGGGAGGAAGATGTGAATATTGTAGAGCAAGAAGTTGAAAAGATTAGAAAGGATGAGGTGAGGAAGGCCCTGGGGAGAATGAAGAGTGGAAAGGCTGTTGGTCCAGATGACACACCAGTGGAGGTGTGGAAGTGTCTAGGAGAGACAGCAGTGGAGTTCCTGTCTAGGTTATTCAACAGGATTTTAGAGAGTGAGAAGATGCCTGAGGAATGGAGGAGAAGTGTCCTAGTACCAATCTTTAAGAACAAGGGTGATGTGCAGAGTTGTAACAACTACAGAGGCATAAAGTTGATGAGCCACACAATGAAACTTTGGGAAAGAGTAGTGGAAGCTAGGCTAAGAAGAGACGTGGATATTTGTGAACAGCAGTATGGCTTCATGCCCAGGAAGAGCACTACTGATGCAATTTTTGCTCTGAGAATGTTAATGGAGAAGTACAGAGATGGTCAGAAGGAGCTGCACTGCGTCTTTGTGGATTTAGAAAAAGCGTATGACAGGGTGCCGAGAGAGGAGCTATGGTCCTGTATGAGGAGGTCAGGAGTGGCAGAGAAGTACGTCAGAGTAGTTCAGGATATGTATGAGAGAAGTAAGACAGCAGTGAGATGTGCTGTAGGTCAGACAAAGGAGTTCAAGGTGGAGGTGGGGCTACATCAAGGATCAGCTTTGAGTCCCTTCTTATTTGCTATGGTGATGGACAGGTTGACAGATGAGGTCAGGCAGGAATCTCCGTGGACAATGATGTTTGCAGATGACATTGTGATTTGTAGTGAGAGCAGAGAGCAGGTGGAGGAAAACCTGGAAAGTTGGAGGTCAGCTCTAGAAAGAAGAGGAATGAAAGTCAGTCGCAGCAAGACAGAATACATGTGTTTGAACGAGAGGGAGGGAAATAGAACAGTGAGGTTACAGGGGGCTGAGGTCAAGAAGGTGCAGGAGTTTAGGTATTTGGGGTCAACAGTCCAGTGTGACGGGGAGTGTGGAAGAGGTGAAGAGACGAGTGCAGGCAGGTTGGAGTGGGTGGAGAAAAGTGTCAGGGGTGTTGTGTGACAGAAGAGTGTCAGCAAGAATCAAGGAAAGGTGTACAGAACAGTAGTGAGACCAGCTATGATGTATGGGTTGGAGACTGTGGCAGTGAGGAAGAGACAAGAGGCAGAGCTGGAAGTAGCAGAGATGAGGATGTTGAGGTTCAGTTTAGGAGTGACGAGGATGGACAAGATTAGGAATGCACATCAGAGGGACAGCTCAGGTTGGTTGTTTTGGAGACAAAAGTCAGAGAGGCCAGATTGAGATGGTTTGGACATGTGCAGAGGAGGGATAGTGGTTATATTGGAAGAAGGATGCTGGAGATGGAGATGCCAGGCAAGAGGTCAAGAGGAAGACCGAAGACGAGATGTATGGATGTGCTGAAAGAGGACATGAAGGTAGTTGGTACAAGAGTAGAGGATACTGATGACAGATATAGGTGGAAACAGATGATTTGCTGTGGCGACCCCTAAACTGGGAACAGCCGAAAAGAGAAGAAGAACTGTGAATATGAAATATGGATTAGTTTATTGTATGTTTCTTCTTCTTTTCCTTTCGGCTGTTCCCAGTTTAGGGGTCGCCACAGCGAATCATCCTTTTCCACCTAACTCTGTCGGTGACTCGCATATTTGGTTTTTGGCATTTTTTACGCCGGATGGCCTTCCTGACGCAACCCTCTCTATTTATCCGGGCTTGGGACCGGCAAAGAAGTCACTGGCTTGCAACCCCTGTGGCTAGATTTGTAGATAATGTATGTTTAATATATTCAAATATGACTGTTTAGAGATGAGACTGTGAGCTGATGCTAAATTAAACGTTTGAGTGATTATCTTTGTCCCCTCTACTTGGTACGCCCCAATTATGTCTAGTGCAGGACTGTGGATAAAAGGAGGGAAAAGCTGGGCTCAGAGTCTTGCTTGTTGGCTCGAGGGGTGTGTGAAACTGAATTGTTGAAAACCTTTTTCTTGTGTGTGAGATTCCTTTCCTTGAAAGTATCTGCACAGCTTTACTGTCGTTTACTGTTTAGTTTGGGAAGTTTTTAAGGTGTTTTTGTTACTTTGTTCATTTGGTTTTTAGGTTTTGTTTGATCCTGTTTCACATGGTGTGAAAATAAAATCTCCAAAATACTGCATTCAACTTGTTCCCGGACTCTCCTTTCTCCTCCCTTGGCTCCCGGAAACCACATTACAACAAGGAGCAATAGAGGTTTTAGCAGCAAAATCTGAATCTGAAGTCAACAAACAGTCTTTTCAAGTACAAAATTAAATAGTTATATGAACAAACAATTTCTTTTTAGGAAATTTTACATTCCTGAACATTTAAAAACACTTGGGGCCTGAGATGTTCATTCCAGAACGTTCTACTTGTTCCTCTGGATGAATGATCTGGAGCTGGGTCGTTCTCTTGCTGAAAGATCCAGCCCCGGGGGAACTTCAACTTTGTCTCTGACTCCTGGACATTGTTCTCTAGAATCTGAGTGAGTGGAATCCACAACTTTAATAAGATTGAAGTCTTTGAACTGGCCCCAGCCCCACAGCATGATGGAATAGCATGACGTTTTTCTGCCTTGAAAACACCCATGTTTTAGCCAAACAATTCAATTTTAATTTGATCCGTCCACAGCTCCTTATTTCAAAATGAAGCTTGTCCAAATGTACTTCAGCACATCTACCTCAAGCAACACCGTTTTTTTGGCATGTGACACCTTTTTCCGTATCACTCGTCCATGCAGCATCTCCTGGTGTAAAGTGCTCTGAATAGCTGAACGATGCACAGTGACGCCATCTGCAGCAAGATGATGCTATAGGTCTCTGGAGCTGGTCTGTGGTTTGTCTGTGACTGTTCTCACCAACCTGCGCCTTTGAAAATCTGACATTTTTCTTGTTCTGCCACTTCAGGACTTAACTAGAACTGTGCTTCTGGTCTTCCAATTCCGCATAATGTTCCTCATATTTAAAGTTAAGAGCTTAAATCTCATAGAGCTTTCTGCATCCTTCCTCTAAACCAGCAATTCTCAAAGGAGCCGCAGAGGCAACTATATAAAAAAAAAATTAAGTGAAATGTCAGTAATTGCCGGTGTTTATTTTTTATATTTCCGAAGGCTGCAAAAACCCCATGGTTAACGTGGTAAAACCTCTTCTTTCTATTCTGTTGTTTTTTTGGTAGTTTGCACCATATTAGTGCCGTCATCTGAATCAGTAGTTTGAATCCCTGAATGAATGTATTGACTATCTGAGCTAAGGAAAGTCATAAAGACATGGTTTACCTCTCGAATTGGCATGGGGAACGTATGATGTCACTGACACCTCCTTAGCAACCAACAATTCTACATCCATTTGCTTATACAACTCTTTGACCCGTGCACACGAGTAAAAAGAAATCCAATCACTAACACACTTGAAACGTTTGTGATATGAACATTTTCTGGTTTACAGCAAGCGACTGAGGGAGAGGGGGAAAGGGAGAGAAAGAGCAAAGGGAAACCGATTATATGCCCAAGTGGTATAGATTTTCTTCTGGGCTGGCTTCCAATCCTTCCATCCTTCTTTCATTCTCTGTCTCGCCTCCCTCTCTTTGTCGAGAGATGGTTGATGAATGAGCTATCGAAAAACGTGGCTTTAGTGGGTGTGATGGGAATGATCAGGGACGTGCGTCGATACAGCTTATGCTCCTCGAAAACTCATTCACAAGTAGAAGAGGTGGCTACAGAGTGCAGAAAACTTCAAGAATCAGTTCGATAAATCAATCAGAAACATGAAATCCATCATGCTCAAGCTCATTCTTTCAGTGAATAATAAACACCTACCCGTCTGTATAAAGAGCTAACTTTTATTGAGTGGCTATAAATCCAGACGATGTGCTTGAAACAGTTACTGGATGTAGTTTTGAATCAATGTGATCTTATCAAAAGCAGATTAATCATATCCCATGGTTTAGAATGGTCAAGGGGAAACCGGAATACCCAGAGGAACCCACAAAAGCCCTGGGAGAACATGCAAACTCCTTCCAGGAAGATCTCCGGCGAGCCTCAAACTGAAAACCTTCTAACTGGAAGGCCACAGTGCTACCCACTTGGCTATTGCGCCGCTTCCAGTCCTTGTAAATATAAAAAAAAGATATATATTTTCATGTAAAACACTCAAAAAATCTACAGCTTGTGAATTTATTTGAGCAATTTAGTTAAATATTTTACCAATGTCGTTGGACGAACACAGCCATTTCATGAAAAATGCAAGTCCGTGATTTCTAAATATAGCTTATTGCTACTTAGGTTCAACCTAAATTATTTGATCGACCTATTAGATGCGTGAAAACCAAAGCGTCATTTTCAGCAACATTTTTCTCTGGTTACATGGTGGCAAATCCAGCAATTTTATAATAATATTGGATAAAATTCATTTTAAATGCAGAGCACATGATTTTCAAATGTAAATTTATGTTACTTGGGTTCAGTTCGAGAGATTTGAGCAGCCAAACCTGGTGCGTGAACACAAAGGGTCATTTTCAGAGCTCTTTATTTGGGGAAATATAGTGACATTAAAAAGGAAAGCCATGTTTTGCTCAATTTCTCAATGAGTTGTGTTTTTCAAATATAAAAAGTGAATCGCAAATTGAATCACAATCACTATGTGTGTCTCAAAAAAAAGGCAATTTCTCAATATTGCACAGCCCCAGTTTAAATCATCCTTTTTAGTGCCGTCAAGGCCGAGCAGGGCTTTTATTATTACAAAAGTGCACCATTAAAATAATTAAAAGAGCAGCTTCTCAGAGCTGATGCTAATGCAGGCTAGGCGAGCTTGGCTCTAGGTAGTGCGCTAGGGGTAATCCGGGGTGCCTTCACTCTGTTTAATTCAGTGGCGTGTGGGTTTCCAGACCAGAGGTGTGGGATCATCTCGGTGAGCTGGTGCATCCACCATGCTCCAGGCTCCAAGCTCCAAGGAAAATGAGCGATCCAGGGGGTGACGGGAATCCTGCCAAGCCCAGTGACTCAGCTGGTCTGTGGCAACACTATAGATCCGGTCGGTGGAGCACCGTCGGTCCAGCGCTGAACAGTCTGCCTATCCTTCTCCTCGGCTGCGGCACATTTAAGTGGTAGGGCTTTTAAAACAAATCTTAAAACAAACAAAATCCATTTGTCGTTTTCAAAAGAATCACAGTTTTGTTTGTTTGATATGATTTTACGCCGTTGAACATAACGACAAACCATTCGCGGGTCCCCTTGATGGGATCAGCAGGAGCTCGTGATCATGATCAGAGCCAAACTCTCAAATAATCATTTTGAACTTGTTTTACAACAGCACAATATAACTTCTGTTCCTTTCAGATCAACTTGTGAGGAATAGATTTGTGATCTTCGGGTTTAGTTTCTTAATTTCTGCTCCTTCAACCTGCATCTTTCCTGTCAGCTCCACCTTATATCAGGCACACTGAATTCTCTATGGTGCATTACCTTTGCAGATGCGTGTTAGAAGAGAATGTACACGAAGAGTGGAGTTCTTGGAGCGAGTTCATGGTGGTTTTCACTAGAGCTCCTCTCTATGTTTAATTAAACCCTGTGACCCTTTTAGCTGCCGCTCACCTGGATAATGGATGCACAACCCGGCGATATAATGTGCTCCAGTCGTTTAAACCATGAGTCATTGTGAAATTCAGAGGCAAGTGAACGTGAGAGTGTCATTTCTGTTGTTAGAGAGTGTGTTTTCCACCGGGCTGAAGCAGTAAAAGCCACCGTAAAGCAAGGCTGCAGATGGATCTGTGAAACACTCTCTTACCCTCCTGATGCCAATCTGTGATGGTCTGGGTCACATTGATGAGACTAAAGCAACATTAAAACCCACTAGAAGGCTAATGTTTGCACACAAACTTTGACGATGGCTTGTAAAAATGGCTTTTATAAAAATGTGCCCTGAGCATTTTCAACTTTTCCTGGGCTGAGCTCTACAATTTTTAAACGATAAAAATGAATACACTCATGTTCCTTACATTTTCTGTAGCTGAGATCTACTGTTTGGTTGCTAGGCTATAGTAGCTATAGTCTTTAGTAGTTATGGAGTCAATGACATTATAATGTTCCCTGTGTCAATATGAGTAAAATAAACTAACCCCTATTATTTTTCAAAGCAAATTGGTTGTTTTGGTAAACAGCCTGGTTGCTATGGAGGTTTCAGTGACAATGTAATGTTCCCCATGCCAATATGAGTAAATTAAACTTACCCTCGTGTCTCTACCATTTTCCAAAGCTGAGATAAATGTCAGAAATTTTGGTTGCTATTGTAGACAGTTCGGTTGCTAGGGAGCTTTCGGTGGTCATGAAAAGGTTAAGCTTTTACAATGATTAACATAATCAAACCCCCATTTCTTTGTGAAACCCCCATGCCTTTTCCCATTTTCTTTTCTAAAGGCCATGGTAAGTCAATCAAGAGTCAAATACTTTTGCACAGTGATTGGAATACTCCTTCACAGATATATGTGATCAGTTTGAAGTTTTTCTTTTTATAGCCCCATTATAAATGCAATTGTTTTAGACAAAAATGTTGATCATAGTTTAAATTCATTGTGGAAGAGCAGAAAAATAACGTAGCTCTAAATGTGCAAATTGTAATGTGTCCAATACAAAAATACCAACACGAAAAACGTACAGGGAAGTGATATTAAGTGGATAGATAAAATATAATGTATATTTTAATTACCAAAGAATTGCTTCTATTTCAGTTAGCCACCAATCACAACCTCACTGTGCGCCCGCCTTCATTCAGCCAGAACGACTTATTTCGAAAAAGGATGAAAGTGCTGCCAAAAACACTGGGGGTCTGCAAAAGAGTGAGTTTATTCAAAGACGCTGTCATTTCGTTTCATATGACCCAGTGTTGAGCTTTAGATCTCAACTCAGCCATTTCCCACCTTTTAGCCTTTTTTTAATTATCTGCCAGCAGCGCGCTGCCAAACAGTGAAAAGCTGACTGTACAGACCAAAAGAGATGGTAAGGCTTGTTACAATAAGCTTTATAATCCCTCTACAGAGATCCAAGGCACCGTTTCTGACATCCATGGATGCAGCAAGCCTTCGAGAACAGGAGAAAGAGCTGTGCTGGATTTAAAAAGCTTAACGGGAGCTCATTTATCTTAACTCTGATTTGATAAAGTTGCTTACAAATTCATTCACATTTCAATCAAATAATTATGTTTATTATTTTTTGCCTTTTTAAAATATTTTTAATGGACAGGAATGTATTGCGAAAGAAAGAGGAGGGGAAGGATGGGAAATGCAGATGGGGATTCGAACCGTCCACATCGCCACAGCCCACCTTGACCACGCCTTACAGCAGGGGTGCTCACACTTTTTCAGCTTGCGAGCTACTTTTAAAATGACCAAGTCAAAGTGATCTACCCGCAACAAAAATGAAAAACATCAAACAAACAATTATTTTCAATTTTATTGAGAATTTACAAAACACGCACAATAATACTTGATTATTTACATTTTTTGTAATAATGTGAGTTTAATTTGATGACTTGCACTGAATTGAATCATTAGAACAGTTGTGTGTGACCTGAATTGATGGTAATAGAGTGATTATGGGAGCAATTGAGCTTTGATCCAAATAATCAAGAATAAAAATGATGCTTTAATAAATATTTTAATTTTTTATTGAAACTGAGTCGTGCAGTACAGTATTCAGGTGAGGAGTGGCGTGTTGCTTGATTTTGGTTGTAATAGAGTAATTTAGAATGAAGTTATGAAGCATATTCTGGGTAAAACATATTTTGGTAGTTTGCAGACGGTCCCTAAGCGATTCCATGTCAGCGGGTTGCTCATAGACGGTAATGTGTTTCTTAGAATGAAACTTGTTTTGATAAAAAACGTTTTGTAGTTTGTCCGCTACATAACACAGATTAAAAATAGATATTATTTGTTTACTAAGAACATTCTGGTCTCGAGCTATTGAGCAGAGAAAACCGAATTCGTGAATCTGCAGCTAACTTTACTGAACTGTGACGGGATCGATGATCGGCTGATATTGTTTCAAATCACGCCGCGATCGACCGCTTGCACCTCCGCGATCGACTTAATGAGCACCCCTGGTTTACAGCCTTTTGCGAACCCCCACTGATATAAAGCATCTGCAGCTAAATACAGTGGTACCTCGAGATACGAATGCTTTGAGATACGGAAAACCCAAAGGGAAGGGTTATCTCGTATCCGTTTGTTAAGACTGATGTCGTGCTTCCGAGTCCTGACTCTCCACTCTCCCACTGACAGACAAATGGTAAAAAGTGCTGAAACTTTGATCATCATCACTCCAAAAACTTGTATAAAGTGGAAAGTGCTGTTCTCGACGCTCTCTCCACGTGTCGCTGTCAGTAATTCGTGAAAAATCTCAAGAAACTTTCATACGTAGTGCCGTAATGTTTTCTTTCATCCGTTCCTCCTCCTCCAACACATCACTTCACTCTCAAGTTAAGGTTTCACATTTGTGTACATATTATTTTGCATTCATTTTATTTAGTTTTATTCAGTTTTATTATCATTTATTACATTAACAATGTTTAGATTTAAGGACTGAAGAAACGTTACTTGATTTTTCTCTGGTTTTCCATTTTTTTATCTACTTATTCTGTTGTTTCTGAGAGCCGTTGCACAGATTAGGTTGTTTTACATGAAAAGCTTGCTTTGAGATACGAAATGCTCGAGATACGAAGGTTGTATCTTCCAGGGTATCACTGTAGTATGGAATAAACTGATCATAAATTAGACAAGACAATCAGTAGCAAAAGACGTAGAAGTGTCCATGCCTCTGTGTCTAGCTGTTGATTGGCCTGTGAGCAGGTGATGTCACACTTCAATTTACCTGAGAGAAAATGAGAGATAAATTGTTTATATAAATTGTTTATATAATTTTCATTGTTTATGTTGTTTACCGTTGACCACCAATAATATATAAATACTGTGAAAAATTCTATTTAAGATGAGTAATGTTTTGCAAAAAAATAAAACATTTGGCCGTAACATTATGCCAGTCGTCACAAAAGAATGAATGTGCAGGCAACAGTACCCCTGTCTGCAGCCTGCAGATCGAGGAGGGGCTAACTCTGGGGTGGAGCTGCATGGGTAGCCCCACCCACATGAATTCTCATTGGTTGGAAGTATTTTTAAACGTACGCTTTCTGGTTTGTGGTCCAAGGTAACAGACCTTTACAAGCAACTTTTTCCCTCTGTTTAGTTATTTTTTCAACTTCTATTAACTTATCCCATGGGATTTGTATGCACTGGCAATCCGTGACCGTAAATCAAAATATCAATTAATGGTGTTGATTTACAGTTTGTTTTTGTGTATTGTCTTAATCGTTAATAAAATCATAAATGTGGAATATTCTCAGCAAGTGAATGTCAATGTTATTTTAAAAAAAAAAGATTTGCTAAATATCAGAATTGTTTAGAAATGCAAACATTTACAACACATGAAGAAATTATGACACATGAATTTCACTGTTATTTATCGAGGATGATCCTGTTTACAGTTATTTCTTATAGAGGAGAAGCAGGCACTTGTACGTCTCTTTATGATCAAATATTAATTCTCCCCCGAAATCTAATAATGACATGCGAGACATCAGTTTGGGTCCTCTATGCCATCCAAAAATCAACCATTTTTCATTCTTTAGTTTCAAAAGACACCCGTAACTCAGCCCTCGATGTTGTACAAAACTCTGTCACTACACCTGTAGCCAAAAACAAAAACATGAATAGCAGAACTTATCTAGTTACCTCTTGATACGGTACCTCGACATTATTCATTTACCCACAACCAATGATAATACATGTGGCCCCGGCGACCCGTCCCAGAGTTAGCCCCTCCTCAATCTGCAGGCTGCAGACAGGGCCATTTCGAGTTAGCTGCAGTACATTATACAACAAGTGATTGTAGAGAAGCTAACGTTAGCTCAATTACTACAGGCTAATACAGCAGATTTGTGGAAAAGTACATCGTTAAGCAGCTCATTTGCTGCTACTAATTCATTAATGAATCAAATACGATAAAGAGAAGCGTTTTGTTTAGACTCAGAGTCTCCCGGTAGTCACCCGGATGACCCTGGGATCTCCAGCAGATCTTCAGTACACTTTGGGTGAGAGGCGGAGTGAATGAATTGGGCAGCATTCAAGAAGTAAAAAAATAGCTAATGAAAAAAAATGGGTTAGCCAGACCCAAAACAGGCCAAAATAGAAGATTCGTGGTGGCCACAGGAGAGTTCCATAAAGCTGCTGCAGATCCACAGACTCGGTTTCGATCCAAACAACACCTCTGTTGCACTCTGGAGAGAAAAACCACAATTCTGTTTTTCACCTGTGCTGGAACACATTGCTGTGTTTGCTGTAGGATCACATCTTTTGTAAACGATGCTTTTAAACTATTTGACAGCAGCCAAAAAGTAAAGTGTTTAACTTTGTATTTGGTGTTTCAGATTCATCACTGAATGATTGTGATTGACAGAGAATTGCTTAAAGAGAGAGTTTTTACATAATACCAGCCGATGTGTTTTGTCTTTGTTGGGTGCTGGTGGAATTTCTGGGTGCTGTAGCTGCTACTTGATTTACAAGGTTCTGTTATCTGATCATGCTTTGATCTTGTGGGCCGCCCCCAAAGGCTGCCAGTGTATACGATACAAAGAAAGAGAGTTTTGTTGTTGTTGTTGAAAGATTTTGGATGAAATTCCAAATTTTGGAAGGGACCGTCTGCAAAGCGCCAAACCAAATATGTTTTGGCCTGAAATGGTGAATAACTTCACTCTACATTGGTCCATTATGACCAAAATCAAGCCACACACCCCTGCTCACTGAGAGGAATTTCAGAATTTATTACATTCAGTATTTTTTTACTTCAGATATTTGTGATTATTAAAAAAAAAAAAACCTGGGAAGATTTTACTAATTTAAGGGACGATTTCTTCTATTCAAAAACCTGAAAATGTTGCACCGTGCCCTCCTTTCTTTAGCCAAAAATCCCTCAAATAAATATATTTATAATCTGAACATTCACATAAAGCTCCAGGACCCTTTTTATCCTAGTTAGAATAAGCCAAATTTAAGCATTTTAACCAGAGCCCAAACCTGAAAGTTCTGAAACTTTCACGGGAACCGAGACGTGAAAAGTATTGAAATGGTGGGCTACGCCCGTGCCTTGAAACCATAGGCTGGATCCATTGGTGGCCTCTTGCAAAACAATGTGAAGGTTTTAAATAGATTCAAATAGATAAACCTCAAAAAAGTTTGGATGCTTGTAAACTTATGGTAAGAAAAATTTAATTCTGGGGCGAAAGTAAAATGGGTTGAAAGAGAATGTATTTTGTCGTAGAAACAAATTAATGATTATAACTAAATCTAGATAGAAAGGCAGCAGTGTCCCCATCTTCCAGCAGAAGAACGCTCCATGTCATAAAGCTGGGATCATCTCAGGCTGGTTTCTTGAACATCACTGTACTCAAATGTTCTCCACAGTCAAGATCTCAATCCAGTAGAGCAGCTCTGGGATGTGGCGGAGCCGACAAATCAGCTGCTGCTGTGAGATGATCTCGTGTCGATATGGAGCAAACTCTGTGAGGGACTCTGTTTCCAGTATCTTGTTGAATCTGTGCCATGGAAGATTAATTTCAGAAAAAAAGTTTTCTGCCCCATTCGGGTTACATTTTTATAAAAATGCATTTATTGACATGTTTTGTCTTTAAAAGTGTCTCTTAATACTAGTTCCAACAGAAATACGCTTATATTGCTGTAATGTTTATGAACACAGTTTGCATTGATAAAAAAACTGTACTAAAGTAAAAGTATGTCATTTGATTTGTATTTTGCAAAAATAGCACATACTTAAGACCTCCTGCTTTAAAAAAGATTTGTTTTTCTCCCAGGCTCTAAATAGCATGGGAAAATCTTTTCGTAGAGAGTCATCGAGGGTTCATTACTGCCCTGCGTCGTCCCACACACTCCCAATGATCCTGCAGCTGTGGTATTTAGGGTCCGTACATTATTCACCCTGCTTCTCACATCTCCCTGCATTCAAGCCATCGCTTATATTTTGTGGATGTTCACTTTCTGAACCAGAATAGACTCAAGAGAGCAAAGTGTGGAGAGGTTCAGAAGATGATCTGGGGACAAACCATTGGTTCCTAATGTAGAAAGAGAATTAATCGCTTATAACATACAACAAAATATAGTATTTCTTTAAAACCATTTAGCGATATTTCAGAAAAGATTTCATCATATTTAAAGAGTCTCTATATTGTGTTTTTGAAGAGTAGCTTTGCTGCAGTGTGTCATAAAGCTCCAGAGGAACCTCTCGTTTGAGTTTGTGAAAAGTGATCTTTGTGTACTGCATTATTGTCTTTAAAGTGTGTCTTCTGCCAGAGATCATTTTCTAATGGGCATGTCCTGCTACACAGAGTAGGGAGAGGCATGGGAGTGGCTAGGTAGAAAGCGAGGCGGAGCCAATGTTATAATCTTCTGTAGCAGATGGCGAGAGACACTTGGACACACTTGCTTTGTTCAAGGCCACACAGGGCTTTTATTTAAACAATGGGGGTGCTGTCCGGGAAGTACACTGGGGAACTCCGGGGTGTCTTCACCCCGTTCGATCCAGATCTAAGCTCCGAGCTGACTGGATCTATGCACCCTGTCAGTGACTCCTTGTCGTAAATGAGTGGTCCAGCGCCTGACCTACTCTTCCGGGGGACGGGAATCCAGCCGAGCCCCAGTGACTCAACTGGCGCGACTGCGACATTCTCGACTCGGTCGATGGTAATGCCTGGGCCCCTTTGGCTCTATAGTTAAATAGTTCGCTTCTCCCGCGCTGATCGGGTGACTCCAGTGGTGGACATTGTATATTACTCTAGTAGAAGTAAAAGTGCTCCATTGAGAATTTCAATTGTGTAAAGGTACAAAACTATCTGTACTTAAATTTCAAAAGCACTGTGACTTATTTGGTTATAATATAACATTTTTGTCAAGAGTCTTGCTCATACAATATGTGAAAAAACTGACTTATGAAGTTGACACTTATTTAAAGGATCATGGGCTCAAATTTTTTTAATGTCTGAACTATAAAACCCAGGTTCGCAAGTTTTCTTTTTCTATATTGTGACTAAATGTCTACCCTGGCTTTATCAGACTACCAGAACAGAAACTAGTTTCAGCAGTTTCTTCCATCATTTATTATATTATTTTGAATACATTGTTTTAAAACATGCTATTAAAATCCCCCCCTGGGATTAATTTCTATTTAATGTTGTGTGTAATTTAAACCAGGAAAACGTTCAAGCTTCTGTTTTCATAAGTTTTATAAACTCCTTCATGTGCTTATGAAAAACATCCACCAATACTTAGTTAACATTTAGTTGGCTGCGTGTGTTAATGTTTATGATAAATGTTTTAAGTAAAAATGTTTTTTACAATATCTGGGGAGATGAAGGATTGTCGCGATGCATCCTTCGAATTTAGGGGAAAGTAGGACGCATTTCAAGGGTGCAATTTAAGGGCCCTTTCGAGTTTTGCCGAATTGAGACGGACTTGTGACGTTAACTGTTGTGACGTAAGTGGCCTAAAAATATGCACTCGGGAGGATGCACACTTCTGGATTGAGACACAACTTGTTATATTGAAAACATTATTGTTGGGAATAAACCATGTGTATAAAACTTTTATTCACAAAACTCACAGGGCTCTCGATGATGGTATAAACATCTTCTTTCACTATTTTCAAGTGTTTTGGCACTGAAATCTAACACTTTAGTGTGCCAAAAACAACGGAAGAATGTGAGGAAATAAGGAACAAAGACGCATGTGCACGAATGCGGAAGAAGAATCACGGACATAAAACACGGTAAAAACAGTTCAATCTAACATTAATAAACCTATTACTACTACTAAGACAATGATTATATTATTATATACAGTATAAACATTATATTTACAATGAAACATCCGCTAAGCTGTGATCACAGGAAATCAATCACTTGTCTGTCACTGCGCTCCACAAACCTCCCACCCCTGGCCAAAGGTCTGTTTCTGTTTTTTATTCCCGTCCCATCCCAATCACAAGATTAATTAAAAAAAAGTTGATCCCATCCCACCAGTGTTGTTTTCGTCAACGATGACGATGACAAAATCATTTAGTTGACGCCACTTTTTTTCATTACGATAACGAGACGGTGACGAGATAAACACTGCTCTTTGGTGACTAAAACATGACGTTGTAGAATTGTCCTCGAGTTATTATATTCCAAGGTGCCTCTCTGTTCTGACTTCTCCAAGTCCAAGTCCGAGTGATTGTTATTTTGGCAGCATTTATTTTCTGAGAGTGTTTATGTTTTTGTTTATTTACTCTGTTCTAAGTTACTGTTTTAACTTGATCAGAGTTAATCTTTAGTTCAGCTTTACATTTTTCACTGTTTAGTTTAGTTAATTTGTGTTTATTTAAATAAAGAGCCCCTCGGCTGACAGTATCCTGCATTTGAGTTCTTGTCTCACTACCGCCACCTAGGTAGTGATACACCTTACCTACAATCCCTAACAGTATCAATTAAAACCTAAAACGGTGATCGCAAACATAGAGACGACATATGGGTGTATTTTAAATATAATCCAGCAGATAATAAAACAGAGTGTATTGTGAAGGAAGACGGTGACAATTGTGGCCACAAAGTAGGCGGAAAAAATACGGCCAACCTTAAGCGGCACATGCAGGCTCACCACGAGGCTGTAAGTTACAAGTGCTGTTAACATATCATATAACCTACGTAACGTTACAATGTTACTCGACAATCGGCTCTTGATAAATTTTATAGTAAGCTTATGAATTAGTAAGTTTTCCACATACTCCTGCTGCAAATGGGCTGTCAGGCTAACGTCTGTTCATTGTGTGTGTCTTAGTTTAGCAGATTGTTTAGCCATGTTTACATTCTGGTATAACTTACAACCGACCTCACTGTACCTCAGGAATCTTTAATTATTTTATTACATTGTTTGCACAAGTTAAAGATAGAGTGGGGTTGTATGATGTCTGTTTTTACAAATAATATGCATCTTAATTGCACTGGCAGACAAGGTTAAGTTGAGCATATGTGTTCCTCATCCATCACTCGAATTTTGGGCATGAGTATGTTCATTGTACTTTAGCAAATTCTGAGAAATAAAGCCACAATTGCTGAAGTAGAATGTTTTTGTTTTTGGTCTTTTTTTGGATTAATGAACATTGATCCAACTGTTACCACTTTATCTGTGTGTAATGCATAATCTAAAACCATTCTTTTTTTGTAATTATTGGTGAAAATAGCTGATCAGCAAGCTTACAATTCGTAGAACTTCTAGATCGGCTGCTATTTTCACAACTTATGTGTGACACTGCCCAGCAGCAATTTCCAATACTTATTGACCTAAATTAATTTGTTAAAAGACTATACTTCTTTTTACTTTTTTTTTTACTAAAACTAGACTAAAACCTTTTTGAGTTTTTGTCAACTAAAACTGGACTAAAACTATCACATATAAAAGTGACTAAAATTTGACTAAAACTCATAAACATTTTAGTCCAAAAGACTAAGACTAAATTTAAGATGTTCGTCAAAAACAACACTGCATCCCACAGGAAAAATAATAAACTCCTCCGTGACACTGCAGCAACTGTGATTGGACAAAGATGATTTCCTCAAAAAAATATATACACACACACGCACACACACACACACACACACACACACACACATATTTAAATAATTTGGATTATGATTGAAGTAGCATGTTGGTCCAAATATAACCGTGTCTGGGTCTGGATGTCGACTGGAGTCCGCCGTTCGAGTTCCCGGTTCTAGCTGTGCGCGCGTTTGCTAAAACTGTGTTATTGCAAAGAGAATATAGTTCTTTTCGCCACAGATTAACCTCCCGCCTCGGCCTGTCCCTGATCCCCTTATCTTCCATGAGTCCATCACTCGGCTCTGCTCCAGATCTAGTTTTCCTCTCCTCCATCCTCTTCCCCCGGAGGAAACATGCAGCTCAGGCCTCAGTTGCTTCCTGTTGTGTGCTCTTTTCGGCTTTTTTTTCGACTCGTTTAGTTTTAGTTTTGCGTATGTGGTAGTTCTTCACATGAAGACTCCATCTTCATACCTTTGTCCTTATCTAGTCTCTTTAATTCAGCTCCACCAGTGATCAAAATAGCTTCAAGATTTAACAATGAGCATAGTCACATTAATCTAATCAAGAAATCCACTTTGCATAAAGCTGTGCTGTGTTTTCATTCATTTGTTTCTGGATGCTGGTGTTTTTTCTTGAGATGCGCAGCAGTTGTCACTTGTACTCTCCGTCAGTCTGCAGGACTGTGATAAGATGATGCAGGAGATGTCTGTCACTCCAGAGTCTATCAGAGATTTCCTATTATAGAAGAGTCCGCCTGTCATTATTGCAGCCATTGTTTAAAGCTCAGCAGCGTGACTTCTGCTTGAACCTCAAACACAGCTTTGCAGTTTGTTGATGCTCAGGACGGACACGTCTGTGTTCTTAAGAAGGAACTCCCCAATTCTTTCTCAGCCCACTCTCTCGAGTGACAGATGCTCTTGTAGACGAATTGAAGCCACTTGTTCCCATAATGTGAGGATAATTTAGAGAGAAGAAAGTAAATGTGTGTGAAGAGCGAGAGTAGACCTCAGCAGATCCACTTCTGCGATTGTCCCCATTCACATTTTCTTATCTTTAGGCTACAGAGAAGTTTATTTTGGAGCTGTATGTTTTAAACAGTATGCAATATTTCACCGCTCGACGAAACACACGAGGCCAGGTTTACGACGTTGATTTGAAGTGAAGGCTTGAGGGCTGTTTGGAGGAGCTGTAAAGCATCATTGTGAAATGATTTTATGCCTTGGGAATGTCGTTCTATTGAGCGATACAGTAAAGAGCTTCAGAGCGAGCAGAGCTTCATGGCTGAGCAGTGTGCTTGCTTTCCCACGATCCCTTAGATGAGCTTGAAAACGATTTAAATTTGAGTTTTCTTTCCCGCTTGTTCCCTTTCAGGGGCACCATCTCCAGCTCACTTTGGGCAAGAGGCTAGGGTACATCTTGGATCGTCTTGAAGAGCCACTGGGAGAATCTGGGAAGCAATCGTCAGGCTCCCAGATACTCTGCCAGAGACTTCCTTTCGGACAACCCTCTTCAGGGTTTCAGGTCTGCTAGACCCAGGGCCTTGTGGGGGACTTCTCATGCTGGTTGGGATCACAGCTCTGTGCTCTGACCTGTTGAGGGGTTGTAACCCCCACCTGTAACTCAGGCAAGAAAGGTTCTTCTTGGAGGAGTCTATCATCAGGTGTCTGATGCAACCTCCTGGAACAAGATGGCCATGGCTTCTGGGTGGAGGTGGAGGACAGTCTAGAGGGATCACGTCTGCCACGTGACCTGTTTCTTGATCATGGAGACCCATGAGTCAAAGTCATCCACGGTGAATCCAGGAACCGGGAGAGACGGCCTGTTTCAGCCATAGGTGGTGTTCCTAGACCCATTCCTAGACAGATAGTTAACCCGCCCTTGGGTGACCACCACACTTGTGCATGTCCTGCAAGGACCTTGGCCTGGAACATCTGTAAGGTCTGAGACCTCCGGGTTTAAATGCACTGCTAAAGCCTGCTCCTTTTGGGGCATTGCTAAATATCGACATTACCTCTCAGAGAGGGGTGCCTGCCAGAATTTGGTGAGCACTTCCGAGTAGATAGGTACTGGAGGGAAGCTCTGTGTTGGGGAGTGAAGGCGTCTCCAACCCAACAGCTTTGGTTGTTTGGGAAAATGGAAGCGTCATCTTCTCATCAGCAAAGCACTGCCCCTGTACACCACTAGGCTGCAGAAGTGGGCTCTCTGATTCTGGAAGTGACTGCATCCCCTTTTAATGCAGCTATGGAGAGCAAGTCATCATTAGTGTCGCGGGAGTAGCTGGTCAATGCGTTCATTACATTGCCCGCCCACTTTTCCCGCTAAACAAGAAGTACGCTAGGTGAGAGGTGGAGCCTAACACCCTAGTCTTTGCTCACACTGGCCTGTCGTCTGTCACCGCTTCTTCTGCTTAATCCGCGATTGCTTCACCCTCTGTGCTCGGGAGCAGCAAGCTGTGGCGGTTTTACATCAGCAGAAAATGGGAGACTGGTCAGTGTAGCCTCAGACTCTTGGGCAGTGTCCACCTTTCAGCAGGACAATGAGATGTCTGTAAAGGGTTAAAAAAAGTGAGCGAGGAAGAGGAAACCCCTTTGCTCAGGGTTTGGAATCCTATTTTAATGATATTTGCGAGGAGTGGCAGCAGAAGTAGACTTGAGGCGTGAAGAGTGACGGATTTCAACAGAATTCATCCACCCGTTCAGGTTTCCCTTTTGATAAATCAAATCATATTAGATTTTGAAGCATGGGAATCACAAAAGAGAACTGTTGTGAAAGCCTACTGGTGTTTAAAATAATTATCATACTGCTCATCTCCATATGCCAGAAGAGCGCCATCTCACTTGTTGCCTTCAGTTTGATGAATATTCTTTCAAGGGGTTTGTACAGTATGCTGCTGACAATTCTATTTAAACTCAGAGAAAAGAAATCCATTATTAATTATTGAACAAGTAATACGTGATTTAAAATGGCTAACATAAGGTGGTGTGAAAATCCAGTAAAGAGGTTGCTTTCAAAAAGCGTGAGGAGCAAAAGAAAAAAATCTAAATCAAAACCGTTTTTGGTGTTTCTACCCTTTCCCAGCATCAATATCCAGCATCGATTCTTCTAGCTACACTTACATACAGTCCAGGGATCAATAGAATTATTGTCAGGTCTTCCAGAATTAATGGCAAATGCCATCACTAGCCATGTTCCAAAGATGCAAATTAAATTAAAGCGCAAAACTGGAATATCACATAAAATATTTGCTATTAAAACAAACCTAGTTTCCAAGTCCAAGAGAAAGTTGCTTTTTTCGTTTATGACAGGAGACGGCTCTTTGGCAGCCGAGGCGGTTCTGGAAGCTGATGATCCCGAACCACTTTGATGCCAGACTTTAAGATATTTGGAATGACCAAAACAACATTTCAGATGCTGTGCAATGAAATCGCTCTGAGGATTGGTCCATTAATGCCGCCCAAAAACACATTGGATTGGGATTTATTCGGTAAATGCATTTCCATTGTATTTTATGGGCATTTTTTTCTTATCCGCTTTTTGGCATTTCCATCCAGCGTTTTTATGCGATATTCCAAAAATGGGGATTGAAACGCAGCTAACCACGTGTAGCTCAATCCCAGTGTTGCACTAAAACAGAAACAGCTATGTAGGAGGATTAAAACTGGATGAGGAACAATTCCTGGCTGAGCAACAAGACAAAAGGTAGCTATTTAATAGCAACAAGGTCTATTCAAGACAAATATTTCAAAACTGGAGCGTCAAAATGAGTTCAAGCAATACAAAAAAATGAGAAACATTGAGGATCATAAATGTAGTGCTCTGCCAAGAAAACTTGTACAGTAGATGCAAGACACATGAATCTTATTATCCTTTGAATACAGAAGATGTCCAGCAGTATCACCAGCTTAGAACCCAGTAGGACCCCAACAACCCCAAACACAGCCAAAGTCATTAAGAGTTATTTTTAGGGTAAAGAAAAACAAGAAGTACTGAAAGTGACGCTTGGCCTCCACAGACCCCTGATCTCAATATCATCGAGTGTGTCTGGGATTACATGAGAAAGCTGCAGCCACAGAAGAACTCTGGTTACCTGAAAGACTGTTTGATAATCCAGCTAGTGGTGAAGTGAAAGGGTGATCGCACCACGATTTAGAATTCTAGGTCGATCAATAAATGCTTTGCACATTTATGAACGTAGATTATTAACATATATTTATATATTCTTTGTTGACATATTAAGGCGGAAAAGGTTTTTGAACATTTGTGATCAGCGTCACCCAACTCATTCGGTCTGTGCGCTTGCCTCATGCTTTAGCACTACAGCAGCCAGTGAAAGGGAAGTCAAAACGATAAGCGTGCGGGAGAAGGCAGTCGACGACAGGGCACATGGATCCAGCGTGCCACTGGATCAAACGGGGTGAAAACACCCCGGAGTACCCCAGCACACTACCTGGAGTCACGCTTGTCGAACCTGCTCACCACCATCTCTGAGAACCGCTGAGTGACTCTTAATTATTTCTTGTAGCCAATTATTTTCTTACAAAAAAGCCTGTAAAGTGCAACACAAGGTTGTACTGTTTTCTGAACAGTGCAAGTGTGTCCGTGTCTCTCTTGCTTTTTTTTTTTTTTTAAAAAAAGGAAAACATATGTTCAAAATGGTTTTGATATTTGTAACCCAATAAGAAAATCTTTTATAAATGAGACAATTGAACATTAATTCATTTTAATTATACATAAGTTATATATAACTTATGAACCGATTATTTAAAAAAATGTTCATTAAGGATCTAATGATTAAACAGTTACTTGAATGATCAAAAAAAAAGTAGCTAAATAATGGAAGTGCAACATTTTCATTCAGGAGTTGATGGAGGCACCGTCTGGAGCACAGTCCAAAGGTTGACAGGGAGCATTGTCACTCACAACATCTACACTGTTGAGTAGTTTTCCAGCTTGCTGCATATAAGCAACTTTAATATCACAATCATGTTTTAGGGTTATTAAATACATGCGGAATGGGTGGTGGGTGCCCCTTCTATTGAACGGTAGGAGAAACACTGTTATTCTGGATCAGAACATAAGCAGAAACACAGGTTTTGTCATGATCAGGCAACACAGACGTTGCTAGTAGTTTTACAAAAATCAACTTCTAGCATTTACATAATCTGAGCACAAGACATTAAAACTTTTATGACTGTGTAAGATTAACATGAGAAATGGCTTGACCTTTAATGAAAGGAATTTTCTGTAATCAGATTATATTAGGAAATTAAAAGGTAGAGGAGAATGATCGGACGAGAGCTTTACTAACGCCTCGTCGGGTCCTGCCAGACTTTGCTGAGTGCGTTCATATGTCTGTGATCTCTCATAAGGAGGCCACACACACTCATAATCCTTGGCAGGCGAAGGGGAGAATCAATGACATCAGTACATTTCCTGTACCCTCAGGGCTACGGAGCGGGTATTGATCGCTTCGGTCTGGTTTTAATTATCCTCTGGTGGACAGGAAAGTAGACCTGCCAGTCAATATGACGCACAATCTGATTGAGCTGCTTTAAGCTATGTGGGCCAATCGACCAATCAGAACTCAGGGAGCCTCATGCTCTGGTTTGACCTCCAGTGTCTGAAATTGTTTTGAAAGATTTCTTTGTTTCTAAAAAATGTTAAAAAAAAACTATATTTTGTGTAACAATACATTGTGGCACAGTATATGGCGGAACAAAAATGTCACTATACGTATCGTTTTCTCCTGTAAGAAACAAACAAAAGAAATACGTTAAAAGAGACATCTTCATTTGTTTTTATTGCTTTATAGCTTTATTACGACTGAATCAGTTTAAATAAATTGAATTAGTAAAGGTTATGTTGTCATTTAGTGTTTTTTTATTGATATTGTGATGTGGACATAATATTGTGATGCGTACCGTATCAAGACCAATATGTAACATTACACTCTTCTGCAATAATAAATGCAGAGCCCCCAAAAGAGGCCATTATTATAGACAGTGTTTCCCCTACTGTTCAATTGGAAAAAGGTCATGAACTGGATTTATAAAATTCGTAAATGTCCCAAAAAAAGTTTTACACAAATATTTACATTTTCCATGACCCACATTTTTAATTAGGGGTGTCCCGATCCGATATTGGTAACAGTATCGGATTAGATCAGACTATCTAGAGCTAGACTATCAGCATCTAAAATGTCCCGTATAAAGGTCCATTCGGCTCTGAATTCCGTTTCAGCATTTCTATCCGACAGCGCCCAGATCCGCATGCAGAGCCCACGTGATCACTACAGTGTGTGCTAGCAAAGGTGCAAGGAGCAAGCAAGAGAGATGGATGTTGGCCGTGTGGCAGTATTATTCATTAAAATCCGATAAAGACGGTGTGGCTCATCGTAACTTGTAATGCACAAGTTTCCCGTTGTGGAACAGACCCGGGGAAGTTTAACACGTCCAACCTCATCGCGCATTTATTTTTGCAAGACCTCTGAGGCAAAGAAACCAACTCTGCTCGAAACATTTGCAAAGCCGGAGCAGTTCACACGAGATAGTAAAGTGGCACTAACCTTAACAGAAAAGATATGCCAATTTATTGTGCTCAATGAACAGCCCCTGCCGATGGTGAGTAACGTCGGTTATAATGCTTAATTCAAGAACCTCGAGCCTCGCTACGTTATGCCCAGCCGCCACAACATTGTCGACAAAACTATACCCCAGATGCATAAAGAAGTTAAAAAGTGTTTTGCTACACATGTGGATAAAGCAAATGGTATTAGCTTCACCACTGACATCTGGAGTTCAGACCATTGTCTGCTATCTTTATTGTCTGCAATATCAGTATCATATCGGAAGTGAAAAAGCTGTATTGGGACATCCCTATTTTCTTAAATGCAAAGGATGTAGGAATTTTGATATTTCACGGGAATCTTTAAGACTATGTTGAAAGCAAATACTATTGTGTCTTAATTTATTGTTTATTTCATCGCTGATAAACTAATATTCAAGGGTAAAACCTTAAAAGAACAAAAACAAATCTTTTCCTAATAAAAGTAAAGAAATAACAACCATTGTGATTTTCATTTTATCCAGAATCATGCATCTCTAATGTCTGGGAACTAGAGAAAAGAAGCGTTCACTGCTTCGTCAGAACTATTGAGAATTAACTAAGAATTAAAGCTGCAAGCAGCATTCAAAAGCCACTTGGTGGCCAGGATGTTACGCTATGAACCCTGACCAATCCTAATTTAAGAGATGTATTCAAATCAAAAGCAAACTAAATAATGAAAACCACAACATAAAGTGTTGTGACCTCCAGGGGGCGCTATGATAATTTTAAGTTTAAATAATTTAATTTATTTATTGCTTGGAGAATATTCTTGTAACCGATGTCACAATCGATAAAAGAAGCACCTCATCAATATTTCCTGTGGCCATCAGGTGGCGCTAAACTTGGGACTGCATTTTGTAGTTTTTTGTAGTCATAGTTGAATGGAGTCAAAAAAGCTCCACAATTCAACATCCCATATGACTTAAGAGAAGACTGGGAATTTGGGGAAGGACAGATGCAATCTACGTTTTTGTGGCCATTTTTAGAGGTTTTTGCAAAATAACTGACTTCCTGTCAATTTTAGAAATGTAATCCATCCGTATTACTTATTTTTAAGTCTTGTTACCAAACTCCCTTTATATACAACAAACTGTAAGTGGATGTAAGTGCATAGACATTTTTCCACAGTCATTTTTTCAATCCCCTCAATCAGACGTAAATTTACCACAGTTGTGATTTTTTAGGCCCTCAAAAATGCACTAAAAATACAAAACAATAATGATCTGAGCAAAAACAAAACGCACCTTGGGTTCTCAAACCCTAATTAACAAAACTAAATGACAATTAATGAATGACATTGGTGTCAAGGGTAACAGGTTTATTAACGTGGGTGTTTTGGGGAATCTGCTCCCTTCTGGCAACTGCCTCTAGTGGTCAGTTGATGAACTGCATCCGGAGAGAAAGTGGGAGGTTCCTCTTGTTGTAGCTCCCTGCTGCTGCTGCTGCTGCTGTGTTTGTGTCAAGATGAGTCACACACTTGATGGCTGCGCAGG
Source organism: Danionella cerebrum (assembly GCA_007224835.1). Lineage (NCBI taxonomy): Eukaryota > Metazoa > Chordata > Actinopteri > Cypriniformes > Danionidae > Danionella > Danionella cerebrum. The sequence goes on from SRMA01027220.1 coordinate 25,442, forward strand.
GCTTTCCCTTGCTCTAAGGTAGAAGATGGTAAGGGTTTGGGTGCCTTTTTTTAATAGTCTTTGCATTCACAAGTTATTCCCGGCTTTATCTGAGCCACATTCTTCATATGAGACTTTCTATAGCCCCTTCAGGCTGGCAGTGGCAGCAGTGCTAGCGACACATTGTGACATTAGCAGGGGTTGAACGTTTGCTGAAGCTGCTGCTCGTATGTGGAAGAAATACCTCGAATAGTTGCTTAATCCATTGAGAAACTAGATTTGAGCTTCATGCAGTTTCTTCCAGACGCTGCAAACATTTTTGTGAGGATTTACGTGCATGCGTTTCAGCATTTGTTTCATGTGCCATCTATTGTGTCTCTTCAGTACTAATGCTCATCCAAATCCTCTTCAAAATAAACTCACCGGCCACTTTATTAGGGACACCCTTCAAAACTGCATTAATCTTTTGTGGCATAGATTCAACAAACTTGCTAAAACCTCAGAGAGGTTGCTTCATATCGACATGAGAGCATCACGCAGCTGCTGCAGATTTGTCGGCTGCGCCTCATCCCAAAGGTGCTCTACTGATATGAGATCCATGTCATGTTCAAGAAACCAGTCTGAGATGATTCCAGCTTTATAACATGGAAGCACCTTCAGAAGATGGGGACACTATGGTCATAAAGGGATGGAGATGGTTAGAACGATACTCAGGTGGTCAATGACGATGCTCAATTGGTGGTAAAGGACCCAAAGTGTGGCAAGAAATGTTGTTCCATGTTGTTGATGCCAAATCTGGTCCAACCCTCTGAATGTCCAGCAGAACTCGAGACTCATCAGACCAGGCAACGTTTCTCCAATCTTCTATTTTTCAATTTTGGCGAATCTGTGTGAATGTGAATGGCATCAGTTCCCACAGAACTTCTGCTCACTGGAGATTTTTGGACCTTTCTCCTTAAACCCTAGAGATGGTTGTGCGTGAAAATCCCAGTAGAGCAGCAGTTTCATGTCTGGCACCAACAACCATGCCACGTTCAAAGTCACTTAAATCACTTTTATTCCTCATTTGATGCTCGGCCTGAACTTCTGCAGATTTGTATTCATCACAACTAAATGCAGTTGCTTCGATGTAATTGACAAAACAATTTCACGCAGATCACGTCGAGTTCCCGTTTGAAACGTTCTCTCAGTGATAGAACGCTGCTGCATCTTCATTGGTGCCTCTTTGAAACACTTGGCAACACTTAGTCATTGTCATGTCTGTTATTTATTGTACCGAATATTAATGAGAATTGTCTAATACACAGCTATCTGTGATCAAAATATCTTAGAAACATTTTGAAATATTTGATTGCACAGTAGTTTATTGGGATGTTCATGGTATGTTTTATGCAAAATATGTATATTTTTTAGTTCTTTGTCTTACTGTAAAAATTTGAGTGTATCTCAAAAACTAAGCAATGAATTCACTGTGGTTCAAAAGCATTTTGTGCAATTTTTTTACATTTTTGAGGGATACACCTATGAAATGTCTGTGTTTAGAAAAAGTATGTGGAGAAAAAAAACTGATTTTTTTTTGTAGTTTTGACACTTTCTTCAGATAATATTGAACTAACTCTATTAATATTATTAAAATCTAGGATATAAGGGTTATATTGATGTATGGCAAATTGAAATACTCCAAAAAATGGCACCACAGCAGGTAAAAATGTAAAATATGCTCTGGTGGACTTGGTTCATGAAGGGTTAAAGAAAGCTATTAAATGGTAGGGGAAACACTGGTCCATCACTGAACCATGCGCTGTGTTCAACCAATAGAACATTTTATTTTGACAGCCCGACATTTAATTCTACAGAGGATTTCATAATGGGACTCCGAGAAGAAGAATATAATTAAAGTTGCCTATATTTGATTTTTTTTCAAATGTAAATGTTGGTGATTAATCCCCTCCTTCACAGCGGTCACAAGCAGACGGGATATTTCTCTTGTTCAGCGGTCCCAAAGTAATAAAAAAAGCAGGTTAAGAAGTTTCTCATGCTCTCGTGTCTAATGATGTTTCTGCAGGCTGCTGGAATGTCTATATATAGCAGTTTGGGACAGTGTGCGTGTGTGTGTGTGTGTGTGTGTGTGTGTGTGTGTGTGTGCGCGTGCGCGTGTGTGGGTGTGCGCGTGCGTGTGTGTGTGTGTGCGTGCGTGTGTGCGTGTGTGTGTGTGTGTGTTTCCTGTGTGTGATCGGTGATGGCTCAGTCGTGTTGTGAATCATGTGGTGGGTCTTGGCTTTTGTCGTTCTTGTCTGTTGAGGGTGAGTCCACTTATCTGTCTAGACATCGGGGCTATTGACTCCTCAAGCTTTAGTCATGGACTTCATCTGAAACAGAAGAACATGTTTGTGGAACTAGAAACTACAGATGTACAGTAAAGCTCTGGATATTTCCATGTCAATAAATCCGTTGTTAAAACACAATTAATTCTTTTTATGCTGAATTAAATCTAAGCTTGTGTGGATTAACAAAAAGAATTTGGGAATTTCAAAAAAAGAAAAATTTTTGAGCTGGGAACTGGCACCAGTTACACACCACATACTGAACTTTTTCCTCAGGCACGAATGTAATTTTTACACATTTCTAGATAAAAAGAGTAAAAAGATCAATTCTCTGTGTCAGGATGATTTAAACAATACATTTAAATAGTGTTTGAGTCAGGAGTTCAGATGCTGGGGGCGGGGCTCACTGTTCACTCTGATTGGATGACTCAGCTGTCAGAGGACACCTGACACTGGGGTGCACTGCTGCGGTTTCACCACAGGATGTTTACACACTGGATGTTTTGTTATACACAGCAAAAAATTATAAAGTCACAGAAAACGTCTTAATCAGACCCTCGTGATCAGGGTGAACACATGAAGACAGAACAATGTAATAATTACTATTAAAGCACATCTGCAGCTCGAGCCAAAGTGTAAAATTAGATTTGTGCTCGAGGAAATTGATTGGTTCTTTGTGTGAAGAGCAAACAGGTGAAAACGACCAAAATCATTCAAACAGTTGGATATGGTATGGTATGATATTATATGGTTTGGTTTGTTATGGTAGGGTTTGGATTTATATGATATGGTATGGTATGTAATGTTTTGGTTTGGTATGATAGTGTTTGGTTTTCTACAGTTTAGTATGAAATGGTATTGTATGGAATGGTTTGGTACAGTATGGTGTGGTTTGGCTTGATATGGTGCCGATTGGTTGATATGGTATTATATGGTTTGATATAGCATGGTATTGTATGGTTGGGTTTGGAATTGTATGATGTGATATGGTATGTAATGTTTTGGTTTGGTATGACATGGCGTGGATTTTTATCGTGTGGTTTGGCATGGTATGGATTGGTATTGTACAGATTGGGTATGGTATTATTTGGTTTGATATGGCATGTTTTGGGGAGGTTTGGTATTGTACAGTATGGTATGGTTTGGTTTGTATAGTATGTAATGTTTTGGGTTGGTCTGGTGTGGTATTGTACGGTTTGGTGTGGAATGGAATGGTTTGTTATGACATAGTATGGTATATATATTGAAGGAGCCTGTCAGTATCTGTTTCCAACAACTTCTTTGTTATCTGCATTTATATTTTAAGTGTGTGTGTGTGTGTGTGGGGGGGGGTGATCTGTTTACAGTTTTTCTCGATTGCTTAAACACATTTCTTGAAACTATGCCTCATATTCTCAAAACAGTAAACACAAATCCATAACGTCTCACCCAATTTCCCAAACATCCTATTTTCAGGTCAAAATGAAGCTCTACACTCAAAACCATTCACTCTTGCTGAAAAATCAAAATTTGCGTTCAGACAGCACACACAAGGCCTCAAAAACACTCACACTACAACATAGTCTTACACACTGGTGCAATAAATTAAAACAATATTTCCAAAACGGGCAAGTTATGTTGCTTATGGTTCTTCCCCTCAAAAACAATTTCACATGATGAACAAAAAAGACAAAACCAATGTACACTGGCAAATTTTTATTCATGTACTATACAGTACAACACATACACAAAAATTATTCCACCTCAGCATCCTGTCTTTGGTCTGGGTCAGGCCAGAGAATCTCATCCACGTCACAGGCTATATTGGCCCTAGCCAGGACGCGGGGGTAAAATCCTCTTGCATGCCTGATCCACCCCTGGCCTGCATCTACTGTTATATCTAGGCAGGCTTCTTCCATGGCCTGGAGGAGGTGAACACGGACATAAGGCTCTCTGTCATACACTTTCCACCACCATGCTGAAAAAAAGGAGACTGCTTGTCTCCTTGCCCTTGCTCTTCCCCTTCATTGTTGTCGACCTCGTCCTCTGTCTCCTCCTTCACCATGTCCTCCTCCTCTTCTTCCTTCTTCACCATGTCCTCTACCCCTTCTCCCTCCTCCTCCTCCTCCTCCTCCACCACGTCCTCCTCCTCTCCCTCCTTCTTCACCACGTTCTCTACCTCTACCTCTGCTTCTTCCTCCACTCTGGTGTCCCTGACCTCTTCCCTTATGTCTCTTTGGATCCATTGTTTCAAACCTGAATAAGTTGACTTTTGCCCCTTTTATCTATCCATCGAAGGTTCTGATTGGTGTGTGATAAATTTTGACTCCTAGTGTTTCCACTTGGTTAATTGTGTGCTTATTGAGCTCAAGCTGTGCTGTGTTAAGTTAACATTATTGAATGCTAGTGCTTTCTAAATGACCACATGGTGTAAGCACTGAGAAATGTAGGGATTTGTGTGTAGAGTTTTGCAGTAACAGTTCACCAAATATAACTCATGTGTCAAAGCAGGGAATAGTGTTTATAGTTTAGGGAAATGGGTGTGCGTTTTCAAAAATGGCGTAATAGTTTTGAAATTTTAGTTCAAAAGACTGGTTATAGTGTTTTAGCAATTGAGAAAAACTGTAAACTGTAGATCAGATTTTTTTAAACAGAAACGCCCGGCTTTATTCTATACTAAACTTTGCTTCTGATCTATGCCAAGCTCATGATAATATTGTTATCTCCAGGTAATGAGAATGCTTCATAGCTTCCAAAAAGCTAAAACAGTACTTATTATCTTGAGGCAGATATGGAGAATGAGCACATGGACAAAAAGTAGAGTTTTTCTTTACCTGGCATGATCTTCGTAGACTCTTTGAAGATTACAGTGCGTCTTTAAAAAGCTGAATGCCAATGTTCACTCTGAGCTTGAATACCTCTGTTGAGATGATCATATGACGGTCATTGTATGAAGAGAGTTTAAGAGAAGATTATCACCCAAATCTGTTGAGTTTGTTCTCTATTTAATCTTGCAGAAATAGGAGGAACCCTTTTTCATTTGATTGGTTAGAACTTATTCGTTCTGAAAAGGAGAGATCTGTTTCAGGGATTTTCTGTTTCATGGTGTGATTATTTCAGATATCACAAAAAAAAAAAAATTCACAAAACCTGATTTAAATGAGCAAATCGTGACGCACACATGCCCCATTTAATGCAGCACTTTTGCTCCAGAATCTCCTGTTTTTTTATGTGAGTTTATGAATAGATTTTTCTCAGAACTTTCTCTATAAACTCTCAGCTGCACTTGAGGTTTTCTTTTACCCTCGAGGTCCTTAAAAGAATGAAGGCTGTTGCTCTGTGGCATTTCCCCGCTGACGTATTGAGTTAAATGTTTGTGTATGTGTTCTCAAAGCAGTGTTTAAGGTCCTCTGGAGATCGTGAGAAACAGGAGAGTCCCACAGCTCGTTCTGGCTCAGTATCTGTTCTCAGATCAGCTCTGTGCTGAAATGAATCATTAAATCAGCTGTAGATGATGCTTGTTCCGATGCCTCTGTATTTACTCATCTGTTCCTCTCTCCTGCAGCATGTGGAGAGGCCTCAACGTGAACTGTGTCGACGGCTCGGGATACACTCCTCTGCACCACGCATCACTGAACGGACACAGGTGACGCTCTCAGTGTTTGAGAAACAGTTTGAATATTTGGCCAACCACAGCATTCTTAGACGGCCACTCCCTCCCGATATGATTCGCTAAGCATTAGACTCGAGGATTATTAAAGTTTCTAGAGTTGAGTCAGATTGTAGCACATCAGGATCGTTTCACTGGAGTAGTGAACGCGGGTCTGGTTAGTCAGGTTCATATGGATGGAGTTATGAGGTTTTGGATAATGTGTAGCAACAGATCAGTGCATTTTAAAGGAATTTAACTGAAGTTTTTCCAATATTGAAATACTCGTGACTATTGCACGCTCTCACGGTATTAAGATGCTCTCGGCCTGTTGCTGTAAATGCTCAGCACTCGTCAATGTATTTATAAGAGGCTAGAAACAATACACCCGTACATTTTGGCTACAAAAAGACTTTTTCTGTAAGTACGGTGGTGTGGCCCTGTAAACATTTATCAATCAGTTAAATGCATCATACAGGAGACAAACACCGTGATATTTGAGATGTGAAATAAAGTTTATATGATTTATGGAAAGTGTGCAGAAATTATGTGTATAAATATAGGCACCGCACAAGAAATAAGACGTAATATTTTGTGCATCTTCCTTATTGCACAAACATAACGTAACTAAATGTTTTCTATAGCTTCCAGTCAGAGTCTGGATTCAGGCAGAAGGTGTTTCTTTACTAAACATCTTATGTTCAGTCAGGTTTCATGGTTTCCCGCATGGACAGCCTGCTTTAAAGCACACCACAAATCTTCAATCAATATTCAGGTCTGGGGACAGAGATGGTCACTCCGGAACGTTCTCCTGGTACCTCTGCATGACAGTACAGTCGTGTCCAAAACAATGACACAAATATTAGTTTTTACAAAGTTTCCCACTAAATGGCTTTTAGATATTTGTGTCAGTTGTTTCTGTGATGTTCTGGAATATAATTACAAGCACTTCATGCATTTCAAAGGCTTTTATCAAAAATTGCGTGACATTTCTGCAAAGTGTCAGTATTTCCAGTGTTGGATCTCTGCAATTCGACGGAGCATGCTCTCAAACAACTTCTGAGGAAATCCTGACAATTCTTTCAAAATCACTTTTTAGAGTTTGCTGGAATTAGTGGAATTATGGTTATCTATCTGACTCTTGAGGATTGACCACAAGTTCTCAATGGGATTAAAATCTGGGGGGGTTTCCAGGTCATGGACCCAAAATATAAAAACCTCAGCAGCAACCTTTCCAATATTTCTCAAAACTTTTGGCCACGACTGTAGATTTGGAGCCGTGTTTAGGGTTACCGTCTTGCTAAAAAATCCAGCCCGGCATCAACTTTCACCATATTCTCAGTCCATGCACTGACCACACAGCCCCACCAAATTTTACTGTAGGGAGCAAAACGTCCCCCGTTTTGTCCAAATACCTCAATATTTACACAATAATTTACTTTCATGAGACCAAATGTGCTTCAGCAGACCCCAAGCAACGGAGTTGGTGGCGAGTGCAGAGCACAGGCTTGTTCCTTTCACTTGTTCATGCATCATCTCCTTGTGTAAAGTGTGCTGAACAGTTGACCGATGCCCAGTGGCGCCATCTGCAGCAAGATGATGCTGTAGGTCTCTGGAGCTGGTCTGTGGGTTGTCCGTGACTGCGCTTCTGCTTCTCTGAGATTTTTCTCGTTCTGCTACTTCGACCCTTAACTAGAACTGTGCCTCGCGTTCTCCACACAGTGTTTTTTGTGAACACCTATTGGCTTGATATTATATTTATATTCTGCACATCTTTTTTTTTTTGTTATGAATTTGTGCTAGTTTTCTGCACAGCCACTTTCTGTCAGACATAAAATGTGAGTCTAGCTACTCCAGTTTCATATGTGAAAATGTAACTTTTTAAATTGGCTCAAGGTAAAGTCACGAATTATCAATTTTAAAAAAAAAAGATAAATTGATACACATTCCTCTAGGGTTATTTTAATAAAAAAATTAAATAAGCTTAGCTATTAAATTGAGTGTTTTTTTTTTAATTAGCACTTTCCATATGCAAACTGAGCTACATAAACAGCACAAAGTTAGAAATTGAATCCAGTTCATGACCCTAGAACACATTTTGATATCCTTGTTGATCTACTGCACATTATTATCTTTAAACAAAAAGAGTGTTTTAAGTTTTCAGGTTTGTGATTCTTTTTTTCTTCCAGGGACGTGGTGTTAAAATTGTTGCAGTTTGAAGCTTCTACTAACATTGCAGACAACAAAGGCTGCTTTCCTCTGCATCTGGCTGCATGGAGAGGGGATGTGGACATCGTTCAGATACTGATCCATCACGGGCCATCGCACAGCAGAGTTAATGAGCAGGTACACACTGACCGTGAAAGCCAATCTACTAAATTATAAAAAGCATATTATGCAAATTCAAAGCGTCCAAATGCTCATTAACAGGATTTCTGCAGAATCGACTTCCAAATGAGACATTTTTCTCACCAAAAAGACCAATTTGTGTATCACAAAAACAGTACTACGAGCTGTAACAGTAGCCACCTTTAAATATTCTTTAGCCATCATCATTGCCAGAGGAAAACCACCATTATGTTTGTGCAAAAACCAAAGCAAACTCTCACACAAGCTTTCTGTGTTCTCTCGTCTGAGCCGCGGATGTTTACTGCCCCAGCAACCCTGCACCCGTGCACAGATAGCCAATCACAATCACTGTTTCTGCACATGCCTCTAAATGTGTAGCCTTGTTAGTGAGGGGGGTCTTGACTCTAGAGGGCTGGACTCTGTCGATTTATGGTATATTTAATTAGAAGTCAATACTGGACCACAAATTCGTGAAAAATGATTATTAGATGTTTAGTTTTCTTATGTTTTCGTTTAATTGTGAACCAGTAATACGCTCTTATTATCACTGTATGTAAGAAGAATATGAAAAAAAAAACACAGAGTCATACGAAAAACTCCCAACTGGGTTTTGACATTTGAAATATGATTATCAAACGTTAAGTTTCTGTCGGTCAAGAAGAACAATGTATAGTTTGTTCACCAAGCACCACATTATTACGGGACGATTTTAAGGCTGCCTTTAGCTTAAAATTTACACTATGTTTCTTAATGACATTTATGTGATGAGGTTCAGGGGAGCTTTTTAGGACTAGCCCCTCCTCACCTGGTGCCTACACTCGTAATTCAGCATTTCTATCGTTTATAAGCCCGTTCCTATCAGAGATATATTGCTATTTGTTCAGACTGCCCCACCTCCACCCTTTCACTAAACTTCTCTGAAACTCGCTATGTATGAACTTGTGAAACTATTTAGCCAAGAGGTGGTAGCATATAGATAGAGAATAGTAATGGGCCTAAGACTGATCCTTGTGGCACTCCATGATTCACGTCTGTTGTGTACAACGATTCCCCATTAATGTTTACGAACTGAGTTAAACCATTTCTGTGTAGGTCTCTTGTCTCTCCAGCAGAATTATCTCGTCAATTGTCTCAAATGCAGATCGAGCAAAATCAACGAGGAGATATTCCCATTGGTCAGATGCAAGGAGAAGGTTGTTTAAGATATTAACTGAAGCAGTTTCTGTGTTTGAAACTCTGATTGAAACTCTTTGTAGAGATGGTTGATTTTCTAGAAGGAGCTTAGCTGAGCAACCACTGCTTTTTAGACATAAAAGGAAGATTCGAAATGGGTCTGAAACCAGACAGTAGGATTTAGGAGTTGCTTCTTAGTTTAACATTTATTGACTGCATTCTTGAATGGCTTGGGGATTAGCGATTCCTGCGCTAATGGTAACATTTGTTGCTATTGGATTTAAGGAGAAAGAGGTGATCTTAGAAGTCTCAATTAACTTTTTTAGCTCTTCCAGATAAATGTTTTTTTTTCTTTTGTAGTTAATCGGTTGTAGATCTAGTCGTATTACCATGACGGTTGACTAAAGGGCTGGCAGTAGCTATTTTTCTAATGGGTTCAATCTTATTGGAAAAAAAAGTTCACGAAATCATTACTGTTAAGATTGGTTCAGTTGTCTGAGTCTGCAGACGTTTGGTTGTCAAGTAATTACCGGTAACCACTATATCAAATGGAAGGCATGGTTTTTTTATTGCCCTCTATTCATTTGCGGTTGTACTCAGCTCCAGCAGCTTTTAGAGCTAGTGTTATATTCAGACCTGCCATCTTTCCTTTAGTCTAGTTTGTGTTCAAAGTTCCTGGTTCGTCTTTTTCATTTTACCATGGAGCAGCTGGTTTTTCCGTCATCATTTTTAACTTGATAGGAGCCACAACATCTAAGGTGCGAGCAAAAAGGGGCTTCCATACCACGGGTTAATTCTACAAGTTCACTTATTAATCTGTGTTGAAGTGTTTTACAAGGTCACAATATGTTTAGATATTAAACCTTAGTGTCTTACAAACTTTACAAATAGCCTCTCGTGTATCTTTAAAAAGCACCTTTCCGGTAGCGTGTAATCTTTGAGTTGAAAGAGCTTCGTGTATAGAGTTATTGTCTTTAATGGGAAATGCTCGACTGAAAGAAGTCAAATCTTTCAGTCAGAATGTTGTGATGTACAAACGCACCACACCCCTCCCCAGCACGTAAACCCGAGAAACCTAGCTTCAACCCTAAGCATTGCAGCAGCAGCAGCTAGTAGCAGTTAGTAGTAGTAAGTTTGCGTCATGCTGAAAAACCATCAGGCATGTTTTAACCAGACCACAGCAGTAAAACACCAACCTTTGGTCGTGTTCCCACCATTTTCCTGATTCACTGATAGATAGATAGGCTTTATTTGTCACATACACTGTTACACGTAGCAAAATGGGACCCCTCTGGCCACAGACATAGACAGGGTGGGAACAGGCCAGTGTTGAGAGGTAGTATATTTAGAGAGAAACAGAGAAATGGATATACATTAGGTAAATTAGCTTAAAAAAAGAGCCTTTTCCGCATTGTCCTTCAAAAAAAGAGCACTGTGGAACAGGTTAAAAAAAGCCATTTGCAATCAAGCACATTGACAAATACAGGAAAAGAACATCGCAGGGTGAGGTAGGGGTCGGGGAAGTGGTGTAGCCGCTGCAGTCCGCAGCCAGATGGCGCTGTACTAATGACCCGTCAGATTACAGCGGTGGGGAAAAAAGCTGGCGGAGATAGAGGGGGAGGGTTCTGAGAAACTCTCCTTATCGGGCTCTGCAAGGGGATGTTTAGACTCCTCTTCTTGGCCTCCAAGGCCAAAGGAGATAAGGGAAGCCAGATGGTACAGAAGTTAATTTAGGTCAAAAGCTGTAAATTATACAGATTCTTATTGTCTTTCCCCAAACAGCTTTTAATAAAGAATTGATCTGTTGACCAGGAAGTATGATGATAACAGCTACAGTAGTGTTCTCTGTAGCCATAACGCTCTAAACACCAATCACAGCAGATCACTTCATGTGAAGGAGTATGTCACAAAATGTATGGAGGACCAAAAATGACTTAAGTAGAAGAAAATACATGAATAAATACATTTTAGGATGCATCATTAAATAAATAATGAAACAAAAAAATATATAATATATGCTTGAATAATAAACGGTTTTGGTTCTCCACATAAATGTAAAATAAGGTAAATAAATGTGTATTGTACAACCTTTTTCACACCGCAGACCGCTTTAACGTAGGCATTTCTTTTCTTGACGTTGCAATAAATCCATATTTCAAGCACGATTTCAGAACTTGTCTTTTAAACACTTTCATTTTCTTTCCAAAATGTTCAAAAGATCTGTTTCTTACTCATTCTGCAACATTTCAGAGATATAACTGAGAGAATATGATATTTTTTATTAACCCTTAGAAATCCTACTTTACAATTTGTTCTCATAAATTACCTTGCAAACTGTTCTTCTTTTATGGTAATTCTTGATTTTTTAGTTACAAACATTTTTTCCATTATATTACACAATAATTCCAGAACAAAACTGAAATTGTACCAAAAAATGCATGGGACATATTTCTGCTGGATCCCAGGACTTATGGGAATTGTGGACCTGATAGCAAAACAAAACAAACAAGATCTGACCCGATATAAAACCCACAAGACCTCATCTTAAAGACACCAGAACAATAAACTAGATGAGATCAACCCTGTAGTTAGACACTGTTCCAAATGTTTTGTTCTATTGTGTTTTTTTGTGACAGAACTTTGAAAAACACAAGCCATATCACAGGTCTTGTACTTCCAAGAATCATACCTCCTTGTGAGCACTAGATGGCACTGTTTTGTGTCAAAAGGTAAAAATTAATGACATTTTTGAAACCTACACATTATATTTGAATTCAAAATTAAATAAGTGAGTCGCATCATTCCTACTCAACTCCAAACAGCCGGTGCGATCGGCACACACATCGGTGCGGAGACTCTCTAACAGAAAGTTTTTGACCTTGCGTGTGCTTCAACCTGTTGTTGGAGGCTCTCAAAGGCAAATAAAGAGATATCCTCAAGAATGGATCTGCTGATGTCCCCTCAGAGGTGAATTTAATGATTTTTCATGCAGGGCAGCAGAGAATCAGCGGCAGAATGAAACAGTGATGTGTTGTACACACTCTCTGCCTTGTGTTTTCTCTGGGGCCTGGATGTAATGCTACATTTCAGACTCCAGCTCCTCGTGGCCTGAACATTACTCACATCTGGACGTAACATTCATTCATGGGGTGTCAGAGGGTATGCCATTATTTCAGCACTGCTATATAACAGCTGTTTATAACCCCATCACTTACAGCTAAGTGCTTTTAATGCTGACCCATATTCACACAACCTCTTTTAAAAAGGTTTTATTATTGATTTATTGATGTCAGGAGATTTTATTGTAATCTGTGACGTGCTATCGATGTGTGCCGATGTCAGTCTGAGCCTCCGCTTGCTATCCAGATTTATAAATGCACGAGAAGCAAAGAGCTTTCGTTTATCTTTCACCTGCTCAGTTGTAAAATCTCTCGGAACCCTGAGCGCTTTCTGCTGTGTTAATATTGAAGATCCTTGTCAAACTTTCCTGCCGGTGATTTGTCATTCGCCGATCTCCATCCTCTCAGAAAGAAACATGACAGCTCATGACTGGCCTATTTCACGGTTTGTGATGGCAGAGATTACGGGAAGTCTGTCATAATTTACCGGATGAGCATTTACTGTGCTCAAAGCAGTTTCTTGAAAGAGGATACTCGACTCCACATCTCTCTAAACTCATCTTCATTTCTCTCTAAGAGCTTACAGGTGACGTGCGTTAGGCATTTGTTTTGCATTAAAAGTTCCTTTTTTTAATTTCAAAAGTGCAGAAACAGCAGACTTCAACCAATGAGAATGAAGTCAGACTGAGCAACTGCCTGTCGTTCCATTTCCTTTTCTCCTTCTGTCTCTCCTCTTTCTCTGTTTTCCTCTCTCTTTCCCCATCTTGCTCCTGGCTGTTTGCCGGGTTTCCCTGCACGTGTGCTTTTGGACGCGTCTCTTCCGGTCCTTTGCTTCTCCGTCTGCCTCCCTCTGTAATATCCTCCTCACAGGTGTTCTTTTTTCTCTCTTAATTTACCCTCTTATTATACTGTTTCAAGTCACTGTTGCTCTTGTAGCGAAGTGAAGAATCACACGACAAGAAATTGGTGATAAAGGTGCCCGGATTTATTAATAAGTGGAGGAGTGATGGTGTGGTGGTGTTTTCCCTGTGCTTTTCTCCAGAGGTGCTCGTGTTCTGGTTCAGTGCAGTGATGAGGTGAAGGAGTGCCACTAAAGGGGTGTTCCTGGGTCTCAGCTGCTGCCTGGTAAGAGAGAGAAGAGCGGTTAGCGTCTGCTTTCCTCAGAGGCTGAAGCTCAACTGGCTTGTGTTCTCTTCTCTCTCTTATATGGTCCTGGTGATTGTTATCAGCTGAGGCTAGGCAGCAGCTGATTGCGAGCTCCAGGTGTGTGTCGTTTAAGCCAGGACAGCGATGAAGGGAATGGACACCCGCCACACTCTGCCACCGCTGTCTGTCCGTATGCACTGTAAAAAACTCAGTAAATGTAAATGTAACAGTTTAATACTGTATTCTACAAAACATTTAACATTTTACATGTGTTTGTTTTTTTTAAACCCATATGAAACCCCACAAGATAACAAAATGTTATAATCAAGTGTTTTTGTAGTCTAGTCATAGTTGAAATTTATAATTGTTCCAAAAATAGTGAAGAAAAGATCATTCATTCATTTTCCGACCCGCTCATTCACTTTTTTTGGGGTGAGTCACAGGGGTCTGCTGGTGCCTATCTCCAGCACACATTGGGCGAGAGGCGGGAGTACACCCTGGACAGGTTGCCAGTCCATTGCAGGGGGAAACTGAGGAGGAAACCCACGCAGGCACGGGGAGAACATGCAAACTCCTTCCAGGAAGGTCACTGGCAAGCCTCGAACTGACAACCTTCTAACTAGAATGCTACAGTGCTACCCACTGCACAACCGTGCCGACCATTGGACAATAGTGCTTTGTGAAAATAATGTGGTATATTAATGGTTTGTGAAATACACAACAATACACAAAAAATATAAATGCAAAACTTTTGTTAGTGCTCTCATTTTTAACGAGATGATCTCAAAGATCTGAAACATTTTCCACATACACAAAATAACAAAATCTCTGAAATATTGTTCACAAATCTGTCGAAATATGTGATGGTAAGCAGTTCTCCTTCGCCAAGATGATCCATCCCACCTCACCTCAGGTGTGCCGTATGAAGATGGTGATTAGATAGCACAGGTGTGCCTTAGACTGGCCACAGGAAACTGAGCGCTCAATATAACGTGTGTTGTCCTTGTCCTCTTAAGTCGAAGATCACGGGCATACAGAATGGTTTTCCGGCCTCGACCCTTCTCTGAAACTTTGGATGATATTTTGTAGATGATGATAACTTCAAACTATCTGCAATTTTTCTCTGAGAAACTCCTTTTTGATATTACTCCACAATTTTTCGCTGCAGCATTGGGGGAATTGGCGATCTCTCTTGCCTTCTGAGAGACACTGCCCCTCTGAGAGGCTCCTTTATCTTGACGCATCACTTTATTCGTTTATGAGATTTGCAACTTATTTCAATTTGTACAGTGTCCCAACTTTTTTGGAATTTGTGAAAAGTAGTAGCTGACCTCACCTCAATGCCTGTTCCTCCGGCCTAGCAGTACTCCTGTCTTGTTGCGTATAGGGCGGGGGAATCGGGGTTTTGTGTTCATAGTCAGAAAGTTACAAAGACAAATGTCTACCAGGTTCACCGTGTGTGTTGTAGTAGTTTAATATTGGACTGTCCAAGAATGTTAAAGTGTACGGTCAGGTTTGTAGCATTAGCTTCAGATATTATTACTTTGACAGTTTACTAGAGGCAGTGGTTTAGATGCTGGGGGAGTGCTGCACTGTGGGAAAATAGCAGTAGAGTTATGGCTGCCTCAGGAATGTTTCGTTTTCTAGGCGTGAGAATGAAAAGTTACACCGTTTTCACTGACTCCTGCTCCTCTGAGCCCATGAGATACCCTTGATTCAACAACCCCCCCCCCCCCCAATCTCCGGCGCACATGATGGCCAGATGTGTGTGTAGTCGCAGTGTCGGATCTGCCATGTTTACACTCTCACACACCTCTCTTAGCGCAGGTCACTTATGATATGAGGTCACTTCCTCTCAAGTGTAATTGAGCGTTTAAGATAAAACATGTGTTATTTAGTCCAACATTCACCTCGGTCTAAGCTTTGTAACGGCATCAGGCTTGCTGCGGGGAAACTGTGTGCTCATAAATAGATGAGTGTGGGGTTTCCTATAGAAACCCACCCTGTTGTCTTTCTGGAGATTCTACTGTCAGTCTGATGAAGGCTCATAACGGGTGCAAAAAGCTGTGAAATCGAGGTAAAGAGTTTGAGCTGGGAAAAGGCATGAGACGCCCCCGAAGCATTAACTTATTACAGAACCCATTTGCTTGAAGTGTGTCCCTGCAGTGGCTCCTTTTTTCACCCTCGGAAACACTTCCTGCATCAAATATTTCTGCAGACTACTTATATTGAAGATTAATTAATAGTGCAGCATCTCCAGTAGAGGGCAGCAGATGTCATTTCTGAAAATCATGGAAGATTAACAGGTTACTTCAGACAGCTGCATTGTTCTCAAGAGTAGAAGATACAGTCTTGTAATCTCCTATAAACTGTCATGTTTTTCTTTTAGAAATCATTGATTATCTGGATAAAAAAATTCCAGGAGACAAACACAGTGATATTTGAGAAGTGTAATACAGTTTATACTATTTATGGAAAGTGTGCAAGAATTATTTGAACACAGTGAGGCATGTGTATACATGTACGCACCCCCAAAGAAAAAAATAGCTCGGAATTTCTGCATCCTACTTTTGGCAGGTGTTTTGGACCATTCTTTGCTCCAAACATCTCAAGTTCCGTCAGGTTTCCAGCATGGACAGCCTGCTTTAAATCCCATCACATAATATTCAGGTCTGGGGACTGAGATGGTCACTCCAGAACCTTTGTTCCCCTGCATGAATTTCATATTTGTCTCTGATTCCTGGTCTCCAGAATCTGCTGAGTGAGTGGAATCCATGTGACCCTCAACTTTAACAAGGGCCCCAGCCCTACAGCATGATGGAAGCACCACCACGCCATTGTTTGTTCAAATAACACTATTTTAATTTCATCAGTTCACAGCACCTTATTCCCAAATGAATCTGGCTTGTGTCAAATGTGCTTCAGCATTCCTCAAGTGACACCGTTTGTGGCGTGTGCAGAGAACAGGCGTCTCCTGGTGAACGATGCACAGTGGCGCCATCTGCAGCAGGCAGATGCTATAGGTCTCTGGAGCTGATCTGTGGGTTGTCTGTGACTGTTTCCAGCATCCCGTGCCTCTGATTATCTGAGATTTCTCTTGCTCTGCCACTTCAGGCCTTAACTAGAACTGTTTCTTCTGGTCTTCCAATTCCGCACATTGTTCCTCACAGTTGAAACTGAGGGCTTAAATCTCTGAGAATTTTCTGTATGCTTCCTCTACACCTTCAACGATGTTTTCAGCTCATCTGAGAGTTGTTTTGAGACTCCCACTCTTTGGGGAAGATTCAAAAATGAAAAAAAAGCTTACGATTGACATTTCTCTTTTGTTTGTGTTTTTTCTAGCGCTGCACAGTTGCTAACTGTCTCACTATGATTCTGTCTGTCTGCTTTAGAACCTGGAGAAGGAGACGGCTCTGCACTGTGCAGCTCAGTACGGTCACTCCGAGGTGGTCCGTGTTTTGCTGCAGGAGCTCACGGATCCCAGCATGAGGAACAGTAAAGGAGAGACGCCGCTGGATCTGGCTGCGCTCTATGGCCGTCTGCAGGTGGTCCGGATGCTTCTGACTGCCCACCCGAGCCTTATGAGCTGCAACACGCGCAAGCACACGCCGCTTCATCTGGCTGCACGCAACGGCCACCAAGCTACTGTTCGAGTTCTTCTGGATGCAGACATAGATGTTAACACACAGGTCAGTGTGGGGGCCTCAGATTCATTCACACCAGCGTAACAGAGAGTTTATGAATGCTTTAGCAGCTAAAATAACTGATTCTTTAATCTCGCTGTGAATGTAAGAGAAGCACAGCGGTGGAACACTCTGTTCTTGGTACAGGGTTCCACAAGCTGCAGTAAATAATGGGAAAAAAGTAATAGATGCCACTGTGCAAAAGTCTCAGCAGCTGTAAACAAAAATGCTTGCAGAAACCAAACTAACCAAAATGAAGTGATGGAACTAAACAAAAAAATCTTTGAGAACTAGCTCCAGATCTCACTCAAATCCTTCTGTATTTCCCTGTAATCCCAGACTCACTCGGGGCTGTTGAGATCGTGGCTCTGTGGGGACCATGCGTCACTTCCAGTAGTTATTGTGCTGGAGATAGTTCTTAATGACTTTGACTGTTTGTTTGGAGTCATTTTCCTGCTGCAGAATACATTTCGGGCAAACGGTACACCTTCCTGATGGCACTGCCTGCAGGAAAAGTATCTGCCTGTATTTCAACACCCCTATCCCTCCCTGTACAGCACCTACACACGTGGACAAAATTGTTGGTACCCCTCATTTAAAGAAGGACAAACCCACAGTTCTCACTGAAATCACTCAAAACTTACAAAAGTAACAATAAATAAAAATTTATTGAAAATGAAACAATCAAAATCAGCCATCACTTTTGAATTGTTGATTAACATAATTATAAAAAAAAACAAACTAATGAAACAGGCCTGGACAAAACTGATGGTACGTCTATAAAAGATTGAAAACTATTTGACCAGAGTGACATGATTAACTCAGGTGTGTCCTTTAATTGACATCACAGGTGTTTCCAAACTCATAATCAGTCAGTCTGCCTATTTAAAGGGAGACAAGTCGTCACTCTGCTGTTTGGTGAAATGTTGAGTACCACACTGAACATGGACAACAGAAAACGAAGGAGAGAATTGTCCCAGGACATCCGAAAAAAAATGATAGACAAACATCTTAAAGGTAAAGGCTATAAGAGCATCTCTACAGCTTGAAGCTCCTGTGACAACTGTGGCTCATATTATTCAGAAGTTCAAGACCCACGGGACAGTAGCCAACCTCCCTGGATGTGGCTGCAAGATGAAATTTGATGACAAACTGAAGAGACGTATCGTTCGAATTGTATCCAAAGAGCCCAGAACAACCTCCAAAGAAATTAAAGGTGAACTCCAAGGCCAAGGTACATCAGTGTCAGATCGCACCATTCGTCGTTGTTTGAGCCAAAGTGAACTTCATGGGAGACGATCAAGGAGGACACCACTGCTGAAAAGAAATCGTAAAAAAGCGAGACTGGAATTTGCAAAAATGAATGTTGACAAGCCACAAAGCTTCTGGGAGAATGTCCTTTCGACAGATGAAACCAAACTGAAGCTTTTTGGTAAGACACATCATCTCTATGTTCATAGACTCAAAAACCAAGCATACGAAGAAAAGAAAACTGTCCCTACAGTGAAACATGGAGGGTTTCTGGGTACTGTTGTCCCTACAGTAAAACAACAAAATGTTTTGGGGCCGCTTTGCTGCATCTGGCACAGGGTGTCTTGAATGTGTGTAAGGTAGAATGAAATCTGAAGACTATCAAGGCATTCTGGAGAGAAATGTGCTGCCTAGTGTCAGAAAGCTTGGTCTCAGTCGCAGGTCATGGGTCTTCCAACAGGACAACGATCCAAAACACAGCCAAAAACACCCAAGAATGGCTGAGAGGAAAAGTGCTGGACTGTTCTAAAGTTGCCTTCCATGAGCCCAGATCTGAATCCCATTGAACATCTGTGGAATAAGCTGAAACATGCCATTTGGAGAAGACACCCATCAAACCTGAGACAGCTGGAGCAGTTTGCTCATGAGGAGTGGGCCAAAATCCCTATAGACAGCTGCAGAACCCTCATTGACAAACACAGAAATCGTTTAATTGCAGTGATTGCCCCAAAAGGTTGCGCAACAAAATATTGAGTTATGGGTACCATCATTTTTGTCCAGCCCTATTTCTTTTGTTGTTATTTTTTTTTTTTTTTAAATAATTATGTTAATCAACAATTCAAAAGTGATGGCTGATTTTGGTTATTTAATTTTCAATAATTTTTTATTTATTGTTACTTTTGTAAGTTTCGAGTGATTTCAGTGAGAATTGTGGGTTTTTCCTTCTTTAACTGAGGGGTACCAACAATTGTTCACGTCTGTAAATGCATCTTGGAACCTACAAAAGCAGCACAATATTTTTTGATGCCATTCTCTGTACGCCCAGGCGGTATGATTGAAGACACACTGACTAAAGTAACTTCTGATGATTACGTGGCATTCTAATCATGGTGTGGTGCGGCACTGAACATATGAACCAATAATAAACTGAACATTATTTCATGTCAATGTGTTTTCTTTAAAATCTAATTTCAACATTTTTTTTCCATATTCAAACTGTAGCAAACCAAAAAAAGCACCAATAACGCTATTATTGAGTTTAGAGCCCTGCATTTCGAGCCCTGACTTATTTATGCCCCTCAGGCCAGGCTTCGGACCATTTTTCACATCATTGCTCACATGCGGGCCGGGGCTCGGGTTTGTTTTACTCTTTTATAAATATATATATATATATATATATATATATATATATATATATATATATATATATATATATATATTTACTTTTATAAATTCACATTTATTAATTTAAAACAAGCAATAAGAACAAATATCGAAAGACATTTTACCTACCACACGGAGTATTATAATTTATATCATTTTATTCTTATCATCATCATTATTTTTTTAGTGTTTGTTGAGATTCTGATAAGCTTGTCGGACCTAGCTCGGGAATAAATGTCTCGGCCAGGGCCTGACTAGGGCCTAAATTTGAAGCCTGTGTAGGGTTCTAACATCGAGTTTCCTCTACCTATAAATGAAGTCAATGCTCTGCTCCTTCTGAAGAAGACAATGGACTACTTGTTTGTAGGTCTTCATATTTGAAAGTCTCTAACTTCAGTGTTTTCCCTTAAAAAAATGTCATGGCATTGTTTTATTTCTAATAATATGTTGTTCACATTGGTATAATTGGACGGGAAATGAAATTCTTTTACTGAAAAAGTCTCTATTTATGTTTAAAATCACTTTCAATCTCTTAATTTCCCCACCCAAACTTAAGGCCTTTACACATCTTTGCGTCACTTTAGTGTTCTATCATCTTTGCTGTTAATCGTCTCTGTAGTCTCTTCTTTGGCCCCTCTGGAAGTACAGTTCCTTGTTTTGATCTTGAGCGCGGCCTATTGCTACTGGTCCCGGCTGAACGCACATGAACAAACTGGCCAATCACAGCTTTTGACACTCAAACGCAGCCACTTTGAGAGAGAATTGTGGATATTAGATGGTTTTCAGCTAAGTAAAGCTTTGACAGAGGATCACATTTCCAGGAAGCTGCTGGCAGAAACAAGTAAATGAATAATGGAAATTAATTTTTGTTAAACGAGTTGTGACTGTGTTCAATGGTGACCCAGATGTGAACCTTGGCACAGTTTAACAGAACAGGTTTAATAAACAATTCAACTATGAATGAAAATAAAATAGATTGAAGCAAAATTACAAAAACAGCTCAGGGACAGCCGCAGTTTTTAAAATAATTTCTAACAGGATTCTAACCTTCATCAGAAATGTCCAACAGGTGGAGCTAAATATACTTATCAGGTAGGTGCTCTTGAATCTGTAATTATTCGAGGCATATCAACACTTTCTAGTTAATTTTTAGGGTCTGGGCTCAGCCCCTGAATGTTTTCAGGCCCATAATAACGCCGTGTTCACCAGAGTTACATCAAATGATGAGTTTCATTGCGGTAAACCAACTTCATTTATTGACATTACTAGAGTTGAGCCGGGACACTCGGCTGAAACGAGTATCCGGCACGGATAAAGCACTTTTGCCGAGTACGAGTATCATGCGAATAATACGAGTCAATATCGAGTCTTTACTGTGTCTGTGTTCTGTGATAGGCTAGTCACAGCGCCCCTCCCCTACACACAAACCCCGCTCTGCTCACACATACAGAACACTGAGAAGAGAAGAGAACAGCGCGCTCTCTCTATTCTCTCACTTAGTCACTCAGGTTTGTGGTTTTTTTTCCCCATTAACGTTTAGGGTTTCTTCAGCTTCAGGTTTTTCTGTTTACTTTGGTTTGTTTGTAGTACTTACTTTTTAACCAGTAGAGTTTTGGTAAACGTGGGGTTTGTTCAGACGTGGTGCTTGTAAAAGCGACTCGCATCTCTGCCTGTCTTACACGCTTTGTACTGCAGCATCTCAGTTCATCAAGTGTCCAGCCTGAACGTGTTTTTAGCACAGCTGGAAATGTGGTCAGTCCACAGCGTGCAAACTTAGACCCTAGCCATGTGGAACAACTGGTCTTCATTAAAGTCAATGCAGATCTGAAAAACAGCATCAGACTATTTGATCCGTAGAACACAGCCCACCCCTCCCCCTCCACTCTCACTCACTCACACATACCTGGTGAGGAAATAAAAAAATAAAAAAAGAACAATAAAATTAAAACAACACTGCTCACGGTTAAAAAAAAAATGTTGAAATGTAAACTCCCGTTCATTACATTTTACTCCATAATTGCAACCACATGTGTTGTATTCATTGTTGCAAAACTTGTTCTGTATATAGTTCATTTGTTATCTTGATCTAAACCACTGATCTGAAGCTCAATGCTGATGTTGTCATGTGAATAGTTTTCTAATTAGCAATAAATAGAACAATTTCTGATCAACCCATATCAATTGTATGCTTAAAATAACATACCGGTTAAAGCCCCGCCCATTTCACCACAACACCACCCACTTCCAGGTTAGGCCCCGCCCACTCCGAGTACAGGTACAGATACAGATAATTCTTACGGTTACCAGATACAGATAATGCTGTACTTGCTCATCCCTAGACGTTGCACATGTGTCCCCGTCTTTCCCTTTGGGCAAAATCTACTCTTATAAATCACTTTAAAAGCCACCAAAAGGCTCAACATGTCATGACCACTGTTATGATTATCTCCTGATTTGATTGAAAGTCCATATGTTATCCTTTATTTCAAAATGAGGCTGAACAAAACAGCTGTGCTTGGCTTATTATTTTCTGTAGCTGGCAAATTCTATTACTATCTATGGAAATCATTTTGTGCCAAAATAGGCACGCAATTTCAGCTAAAATGTGCGCAAATAAAATGATTACAAAGAAAAAAAAACAGCCTGAAAACAAAAATAATCAAATAATTACCATAAAAATCGATTTGATTTTAAATACACTTCATTTTTTTTGTTTGTTCTGTTTTACGCTTCGGTTTTGCTTCTCAGAGTTTTGACTACGCTTTCAGCATCTTTGCCTTTGCTTTTCTAATTGTGCGTTTGCGTTTGTCATTCTGGCACAAACCTTCCATGGGGGCGGGGAATAACAGTTGTTCGCCCTCATTGGACAGTACGGTTTTGATTGGCAGCTCAATGAACTGAACATGCAAGCGTTCGCGGTTAGGCGTCAGATTGAAGATCCCAGAGCTGAGCATGTGCTCAGCACTTATTCAATATTCAATACAACATCGCTCGTATATTATCATCATAAGAGTAAAACTAAATCACTTTTTACATGAATCGAGGGAGACTATTCAAGATGGAAATCACCAACCGCCCTGTGTAGCATGAAATCTGTTCAAGTCTTTAAGCTTCATGTGGAGAAATTGATAATATTTATATACTGTACAGAATTTTCTGTATATACAGAATGATACTGTATATACACTGTATGTTGTCAAGGAAACGAAGTTGTGTTGAGAGCCAATATAAATGAAAGAACTCAAAAATTAAAGCCACGCTTGTTTGACTACAAGTGTGTTACATTGAGCATGTTGAAGCCGTTAAAAGATGTTTCTCCTATGATTGAAATATATTTAGAGGATTTAAAGGTAATTAACGAACATCGTGGGCGTCTATATGTGTCTATAATATGGGTTTTGAATGTTTTACATGATTGATGTGTTATCTTTTATCTGAGGTTTTGTTGTGTTTTAAGCTGAAATGAACCAACACAATAATATTGCTCCATCAAAGCTTTCCTTAACATTTTTGAATGTGATATATTTTTGTTGACATCTATAGTCATTCATGCGGAAAGTAAAACAAATGATTTTGGTTTGTTGTGTTGCAAAATGAATATCTTGTTTCAATTAAATCCAGTATTACTTGTTACAAACGCTGTCATTCCAGTTTAAAGTAAAATAAAGGAGTTGTTTTGCTAGATGAGCTGATAAATATGCATTCATTTAAAATATGCAATCTTTAAAATCACTAGTGAAAAAACCCCAAACGCTTGTACATCCGGTTTATTGAGCTGCCAATCAAAACTGTGCTAGCCAATGAGGGTGAACCACTGTTATCCCCGCCCCCATGGAAGGTTTGTGCCAGGCCCAGAATGACAAACGCAACTTTCAGGATGGCAAACGCAATATTAGAAAGCAAAAGCAAAGAGGTGCATTCAACTGAAGCTTAAAATGGAACAAACAAAAAATGGAGAGTATTTAAACTCAAAATCAATCTTGTGCTCTGCACAAGAAACATATTACACACATACACTTTGTTGATAAAAGCCAAATCCCCTGACTGCTGATCATGTATGTAACTCTCACTGTTGACTTCCCAACCATGGAAGGCTGAGAGTGTCAGATTGATAACATGGCACTACTAGGAAAGTGCACTCCACACATGCTGCAGATCACGAGAACACACGTCGGAGAACACACTGCTTTGAGAGAGAGGAGGACAATCCCCTCACCGTTCCTCAATTCCTGGAAACCCAGTGAGAGTGAACAAATTTCCTCTTCTTGGGGACATCAATAGCTAATCACCATGGGAAACCGAACAGGAAGCGTTCCTCGTTGAATGGAGGGGGTTCCTCTTCCTGTCCATCCCAAGCAGCACAGAAATCCAAGTCAAATACTTGCAGAACTGTCCAGATGAACACGGTCCAGTTTTCCTGCAAGAGGATATTTACGCTGATATTCAGGGATGGATGTCTCCCCTGAAGTCGTATGTGCTTTCAGTAAGTGAACGGGACTTTTTTTACACATAGTAGCACAATGCAAACTTTAATTTAAAGTCTGAGCTCTTGAACCAATTCAAAAATATAGTTTTTTACTGATTTGAGAATGGTGTTCACCGGATGTTTGAGAACAGGAGAATGTTGTTGAGTCTTTCAGAATGGCTAGGTTAGGGTTAGGGCTACGCTCTGCTTCTGTGTCTGCATCTTGTTGCTCCTGCTGATTGTGTAGCTGTGATTCAGTTCAGGTCAATGTTCTGTTCTCCCTCAGAGCTTCAGAAAGCTGGGAACCTGTTTTCACAATGCAGCTCTGCATCTTCTGACTGTACTCTCTTGTTTTATGTGATTGATCTCTTTGTGTCAGAGTTTCTGTCATTTCCTGATCTCATTTAGTTTCAACACCACTGATGGTTGACTGTTGAGCAAAGAACTAACGGAACTGCGATAGCTCCCACCAGTCAGCCTCATAAATTCACAGCGTCACTGTCGTTAATTGTGGTGCATCGAATAAATGTTTCCAGAGCCAAATTGGGTGTAGTTGAGTACAGAAAGCGAGATATAAAGCACACAGCTGTGAAAGATGTTCTGCATAAATACTGTTTATTCCAGCCATTTGTTCTTGAAATGTTGCTCTCTCTCTCCAGACAGAGAAAGGAAGCGCTCTACACGAAGCTGCTCTCTTTGGGAAGATGGATGTAGTTCAGCTCTTGCTCGACTCAGGTATGTCACAGGGAGGGGTGGGCTTTGGATGAGATGTTGCATGGCCATCGTGTGTTTAGAAGAGTGTGTGACCTGTGACCCGACGGCTTTCCTGTCAGTGCCAGCTGTTCAATAGAAAGTGCAGCTTGAGGAACTTCCTGTTTGAGGGAAAGGCCGGATGGATTCCTCTGTGCTGGTTTTGTTGTAGTGGACACAGTATTCGAAGAAAACTGTTTAGCTTTGCATATTTATTCATGATGCTTATTTTTATATTTTTCTATCGTGCTGTTTCTTAAAAGAGATCGCTAGAACCAAACTAACTGAAACGAACTCAAGTGTGGTAACATTCATTGGTCAGAAGAGTTGCTGAGAGACCGAATCAATGTATAGAACACAAAATAATCTTCCAGTAAAATGCGAAACGATTTATATTTTACGTGCATTGGTGGAGCTTGGTTTGGTGGTAATGTTGGGAATGCTGTGCAAAGAAGGCTTCTCCAGTGTCCAGTGTCTGGCTGAGGTTCCACGACTGCTATTCCGTCACCTTTGCACCTAGGTTCTCATATCGCGTCACACTGCAAAAAACACTCCCTTGGAACAAGAAAAAATATCTAATTAAACTACATTCTAGACTCTGATGGATCTTAAAAATAGGGGAAAAAAACTCTAAACAAGTTTTTTATAAAGCTGTTTATAAAGTAAAATGGCATTGAAACTAGAATTTTTAAAATTGTATCTAGTCACAAGCGTCTTAAAACTATGCAAATTGTCTTAAAGTGAGGATGCTTTTTGTATTAAGTTTATTTCCCTAGATCAAGTCAGAAACAACACGATCTTAACCCTTGAAGACCTGGCATAGAACCAAATTGGTCAAAACATACTTTACATTTTTACCTGCTGTAGTGACATTTTAATTTGCCATACATCAATATTACCATTATAACCTAGATTAATAGATATATAAATCAAAATTAATAGAGTTAGTTCAATATTTACTGAAGAAAGCGTCAAACTACAAAAACAAAAATTCTCCACATATTTTTTCTAAATACAGACATTTCATAGCTTTATCTCTCAAAATTGTAAATGTAAAAAAAAGTTGCACAAAATGCTTTTGAACCACAGTGAATTTATTCTGAGTGAATCATAGCTTAGTTTTTGAGATACACTCGAATTTAAAAAGTAAGACAAAAATAAAAACATGCAGTTTGCATAAAACATAGCATGACCATCACAATAAACAATTTACAATAAAAAATGTTTCTAAGATACTTTTGATCACAGATTTTTATTTGACAATTTTCATTAATATAGAGTACAATAAATAACAAAAATGACATTTTTACTGCGGTGAAACTTCAGAACAGAACACAACATACACAATCAGGCAGAAATATATAGAAATAAATATATAATAATATAAAAACCCAAACTAGTCACTACACAAACTATTTACAGAGCAACAGTATCGTACTGCACTGAGGTCCACAACTCACACATGAAGGGAGTTCACTTTCCTCACCCCTGTGAGACTTTTTTTTTTTAGCGTGATGCCCCTCACAGATGGCATACGGGATGTTTGGGAGAGATTTAGATACAGATTGAGCGAGTCCAAGCCAAAAGTTTTCGCCGCGGTAAAAGTCCTGGGAAGATGACGTCACGCCGCGATTCTCGGTTAATATTCCGGAACTGTATCACTTTCACAATGTGATGAGGAAATATCCTGTTAACACCCGGGATCTTGATTATGTTTTTATTTTGTAAACTTTTGAAGGATTTTTTCGACTTTTACTAGTTTTCTACACACCCACTCGTGTAAAAAAACAGCTCTATATGTCATATGTGAGTCTAACTCTTTCTGTTTTATCTGCAAAAATAGTTATTGCTCTATCTGTTGTGGTTATAATTTTACAGGCATTTAAAAATTGATATGCAAATGAGATCGCCGGTGTTGTGCCACTTTTGCCTCCCCTCTATGTGAACGCGCATTCAATCACGTGACTACATAGACTAAGCCGATGGGAGTTCAAATGAAATATTATATGTTGTTTGCATTCATTTGTAATGAACTGCCTTGTGCTGATTTTTTTTGTCCAAGTGCAAAAAAAGCAAAGCAGAAATGTGGTCTTTCTGTTTTATGTTAATAACCTCGCTGTAATCTGTAATGAAATCACATTGTTTAATTTGAGGTTTTGTGTGTAACTTATAGGATAAATATCACACATTAATTGTAATGAGACATAAAGGGTTTAGACAATGAAACTGAAACAGCTTGTTTTGCCCTGTAAATCTAGTTTATGGATCTATGTGATTTTTATTGTGAATATCAGTTCCACGTGATCAGAATTTGACAACCTAATACAATTTTGTCATGTTTAAAATGTCCATTGAACCTAAATTCATGTTAGATGTGCACATTCTGATCATGCTCAACCAGTGATAACAATAACATAAAGTCCATTATTTCAGCATAACAATATATCAGTATAACAAGGTGCCAATAATGCAAAGGAAAAGCAGGTAAACATTTAGTTTTATTCAGAGTGACTCAGTTCCATCATTGTTCTATCATTTCCACAATGGAATAATGTTTCTGTCCCTGTTTATATAGTGCCAGTGTCCTGTACTGGTTCCAACCCTGTTTCAAAGTATACACCAGCAGCTCCATACAAGGTTTTTATCAGTGTGATTCTAAACACTATAATGTGCAGGGATGGTAACAACATATCGACTGCATTACCAAGGACATGCCAAATGGTACTGCAGTATCCAGAAAATGCTCTTTCTTTCACCTCTTACTTTAAAAAAATGTATGCATGGAGTATTGTTCAGTTGTTTGGACTGCGACAAATAAAACAGCTTAGAAAGCTGCAGATTGTTCAGAACAGAGCTACAGATTGATGCTGCAATGCTTATATCAAACTAGCTCTTACGATGATCATCTGGTTAACAGTTAATATCAGGTGTGCTTTACTATTATTTATGGGTAATAATTGTTGGTTTACCACTCGTTTTAGTTAATCCCAGGGAAATGCACAGTTATGAAACTAGATATTTGGAGGGTGATAATCTCTAACAATTCTTAGAAAATCTGGCAACATTTCAAAATTTAAGAAACAAATAAAGATAATTTTAGAATCAGCATGAGATAATCATATATTTATATTAAACAAGATTATTGTAATGTTTTGCTGCAGTGACAGAATTAGAAATGCTTTGGTGTGTCTTCATTTTATTTCTATTTTTGACTCTTAAAGCTGTTAAAATTAACTGTTTTTTTTCCATAATGTGAATGGATCTATATAGCTTTTTATTTTACATCAACAAATTTTTACTTTGTTTTATCCTTCTTTTTACGTTAAATGTTATTATTCTACTAAATAAGCAAATAAAATATAAACATGTGAAGTTTGTATAATGCTGTACATTCATAAATTACAATATTCACGGCTGTAAGCAACTTGCATTAGGCGATTGCATTCTTTTAAACTTATATTTATAGTTAAACAATGTGTTACAAGTAAATTTGACATCTACGCGGCATATAAGCAAAATAAAAATGAAAACGTCTTCACGAGTAAACATTTTATTTGAACTCTCATCGGCTTAGTCTGTGTAATCTGCCGGGGAGTCAAAAAATGGCACACCACCAGTGCTCCTGTTGGTCTTAAAGGATTAAAATGAGAAATATTTCTAAAATGAGCTAATGTTTCTGGGAAAACAGCACTAATTCAAGAAAGTTAATGATTTGAACTCAGGTCTCACTGCATCAGAGACAAATTCACTCCATGATCCCCATCAAGAATGTGGGATTGTTGTGAGAATTCCAAAGAAATGTTAAATTGTAAATCTGTTAAATCATCTGTAAATATTTAAAATCATAATAAAACTATTTTGAAACTTATTCATTGACAAACACAGGAACTTAAACCAGAAAGAAAACCTGTGATTATCTGCAGCCAATGAGAGAGCAGCATCCAGGGCAGCGTGAAGTTGCAGAGGAGATACAAAGGCTTTTGTAATTAAATACCAATTTAAAGCCATGGTGTGTGAATTCACCTACGACTGGATGCTGCTCCGGACTGCCGTGCAGTGTGAAATGATCTCTGACACGACTGCTGTGAAAATCCTGCAGTCTAAACCTTGGGTTCAGCATGTTTATATGGAGGCATCAGACGTGTTTTGTAATGTTTATTTGTTCAGCAGCTCCATTCTTCTTAAATGTTGTGGGGCTTGTAGCCGTGATGTCATTTTGAATGAGCTCACGGCTCTTCGCTCTGATTGGCTGCGAGCTCCTGTGTCTAGTTTTGCTGTGCTCTTAGGTCATTCCCTCATTAGTGTAAGCGCGTCATATGTTTATGGTTTACTCCTTCCTGAATCGGTGTCCCTCAGTTTTTGCCGTTACGTAATGTTTGCACTTTTGATCGATTGATAGACAATTTCTATAGTTCAACTTGACGGATCTTAATTAGTGTATTTAGTGTAGTGAGATTTTCCTAATCAGGCATGTTTTAGTTTTCTTTATTGACGTAAAACACAGATTTATAGAACGTTTGCTGTTCTCAGGTTCTGTCCTAACCTTGCTTAACCGATTAGCTGACAGTTTGTGAAATCACATGTACTCTTCTTATCACATGTACAGTTGTGCTCAAAAGTGTACACACAGATTTCTTGCCCATTTTTCAGAAAAAACAAATGAAAACACAAAAGCATTGTTTACAAAGCACAGAGTTAGTCAGAGTTAGCCATTTATTGTCAAACAGCTGTGTTTCTTCTTTTTAAATCCCTGATCAAAAGTTTAAACACCCTGATAACAAGCCCAAAAACTGACACAGAAGGGTTCGAGCGGCAGGAGAAGGTAACGATCACCTCGACCTGTTTGTTTGGAATCGATGTTTGTGCTGAAAAGGTTTCTGAGTTTCTGGCTCCTGACTGACTCTCGGTTCTTTCATCCAGTTATGCGCCGAGATTTCTGAATTCTAAACGATGGAGAAAGAGCCGTCGAAGGATCTACAGGAAAAGAGAGAGCTGAACTGTACAAAACAAGAAGATCTGCAAGAAGAAACAGGGAATCAGCAGTGTTCAAACTCTGATGAAGAAGTGGAAAGTGAGGGATTCTGGTGAAACCAACAAACGTTTCTGCTACAACTGCTAGAAAAATTGTAAGGGATGGAAAGAAAATCCCATAAATAACTTCAGCTGAAATACAGTGCTCTCTAAAAAAAATGTGAATGTTTCAAGGAGAACAATAAGGAGACGTTTGAAGAAACATGGGCCACATGGTCGAGTTTCCAGAAGAAATCCATTACTACACAAATTCCACAAATTAGCCGCTTTACAATACGCCAAACATCTCAGAGACGAGCTCCAAACTCCTGGAACAAAGTTATTTGGAGCGATGAGAACTTTTTGATCACAGCCATAAACTCTACATTTGGAGAGGAGTCACCAAGGCCCATGATAAACGGAGCACCATCCCCACGGTGAAGCACGGAGGCAGGTTACTGATGTTCTGGGGATGTGTGAGCTCCAAAGGAAACTTCAGAATCAATGGAAGATGAAGCAGCATGTTCTCAAAGGATCCTGGAGGAAAATGTGCTTCATCAGCCAGAAGCTCCTCACGGGACGTTACTGAACATTCCAACGCCACAACGATCCAAAACACAAGGCCACGCCCACTCGTCATCGGTTCCACCAGAACAAAGAGAAGGTTCTGGAGTGGATCTCAGTCTCCTGAAGCACTCTGGGGAGAACTCAAACGTGTCGTTCCTGCAAGAATTTACAAGAGCTGGAGGCTTTTTACCAAGAACAATGTACCAACAGAGAAGATAAAGAACCTCATCCACAACCACCTCACGTTTGTTTAGGGGCATTTGGAAAGTTTCTGTTGTGAATATGATTTAAAAAGAGTAAAACACAGTTGTTTGACAATAAATAGCTTCAACCCAAAACCAACTACGAGTTTCTGAAAAATGTACCTAGAAATCAAAAACCTTTGAGCACAACTGTAAGATGTAACCCTGAGATGAAATCAGTCATGGATAATTTGGTCTAATTGAAGGTAAAACTTACGAAAATAACATATTAATTACTTCTTTTTTTTTCAGGGATTGATGCCAACATCAGAGATTGCCAGGGGAGAACAGCTCTAGACATACTAAGAGAACATCCATCTCAGAAATCACAACAGATTACTTCCCTAATACAAGGTGCAGTGCTTATCACGTTTCCATCAGTGTTGTGTTTTTTGGCACCCATCTAAGTTCTTAGTCTAGTTTTAGTCACCCCCAAAAATTTTTTTAGTCAATGTATATAATTGATCTTCCTTAGTTTAAAAAAGCCAAGAACAAAACCATTCTGAATTTGGTAATTGTGGCAATAAAAATATGTGTAGTGAAAGTAAGAGCATTGCAGGAAGGACCTGTACTTACCCATTGATGAAAGGGGTAACCTACCTGATGAAAACATGGCAATTGAGGTTTTGAAGAATAAAATCAAGGGTAAATTCTCTGAAACACGGTGGTCAAGAGGCTCCTGATTGTTTATGAATTCACTTTAAAGTTTTGCACTTAACTCCAGGCCGAAATAGCGGCTAACTTTATTAGCAATCAGTCTATGAGCTCTGTGTGTGTTATTAGCACAGTTCCTCGGGTGTTAGCAGCAGATCGTTTCGCACCACCAAGCTCAATGGTGATCCTCAAAAAGAGCGAAAATCCTCACGTTTGTCACCTGGGGAGTCTCGGGACCGAAGGACGCCTTGGTGCTCTGCTCAACGTGTGAGCCAAGGAACACAAGCGCCGGTGGATACTTTATATTTTCAATAACAGATTACAGTCACGAATCAGAAATGTCTTGATTGTGGAACCGCCCACTCATTTACATTTTCCTCCACTCTTGTTGTCGTTAATGAAAACTTGTGCACATCTCAAGTTTTCGTCATAACAGAGACATATTTATCTCGTCAGCGTCTCGTTATCGTCACGAGAAAAAGATTCGTCAACAAAATAATTTCATTTGTCGTCGTCTCTGGCGAAAACAACACTGGTTTCCATGAGCAAAGTCAAACCTTTACCTACAAAAGCTACAAAGAAGCCTTTTAAAACATGAGCTATTGTGTTCTGGGATGAGGACAGAAGGCGGACGCTTGCAGATTGATAAAGCGGCTTTCAGGAAGGTTGTGTTAGATTCCGAACAATGCTTGTTTAGAGCGCTCCATAAATCTTTGTTCCTTGCCAGAAAACATCCACAAATATTCACATCTGTGTCTTCCCTACTTTTTAAGAACTCTTTGTTCCTAGGGACTTGTCTTCTTCATGTATTTCTTCCAGCAGTTGAACCCAATGTTCCATCTGAAACACACCCACATGAAACAATATGATGAGGTTGTCTGCATCTTAAAGATATGGTTATGGACTGGAATTATTTTACTTTGAACTGCTCATGAAAGTTAAAATACATCTTTGATTTGAATAAATAAATACACATTTTTTTTGCCTGTTAATTCACCCAGGTTCTGGAAGTGGGCGTGGCTTATCACTCAGCCCACTCACATTTCAAAAGCTTCAATGAGAAACAGAAAACATGGCATTAATGAGATGCTGCATTCAACCTCATCTGAAGTGGACAAATCTGAGAAGTTAGAAATATAAATGAGAGATATCTCTCAGCAGCGGAGAGAGCTCATCCAGAATCAGATGGAAACAGAAAGGTTATCTCAGGTGCAAGGAATTTAAAGAATACTAGGGCTGTAACAATATATTGCAATACAAAATTGTCAGAATACCTATCGTGGCGTTATGTTATTTATGAGCTGAACTCTACTTGCTTCTTGGAGTGATTGTGCCTCTAGTCACTTCTGATACTTCTTTAACATGTTTTTTGTTTTATTCAATATTTACTTGTAGACAGTCATTTTTAATGACATTTTACATGTGAAACATCATAAAACAAGCTCTATCCGTGACTTACAGTAAAAAAGATGACCTAATGCAGCTTTGGTGCTGCCCCCTAGTGGGTGGATTATAATAAATGTTCTAAGACGATTCAAACTAGACCCTAACCTTTTTTAGCTTTGTGGTCTCAAAATATTCAAAGTTACTTTTTTTCCATAAGATATTTCACTATACGAATAGTTTCAATAGTTTGTTAAAAATATTTGTGATAGCTCAATAATGTTGTGCTACATATTATATCCCAATTAAAGGGGTTTCAATTCCAATGAAAGGTGTTCAACCGCCGGTGATTCTAACGATTCATTTGAGAGGAGTCCAGCTGAAGGAGGACTATAAAAGAGCATTACAGAACAAAGAAAAGCCCCTCCCATTTCATGTTGTCAGCAATAGCTCCCCATGGAAGAAAAATGTCACAAAATCTGAGAAAGGAAATCATTTCTTTACACAAAAAGCTTGAGTGCTACAAGAAGATCAGCAAAGCGTTACGTTCAGCTAAATACTGCAGCGAAAGTGATCCAAACATTTCAGAAAGATGGAAGAGAACATCTCGACAGGAGCCTCTTCTGAAGAAAATCTCCTGCATTAGATAAAGCAGTAGAAGCTAAACTGTTTCCTGTGAACCATACGGCGCACACTGCAGAGGAACGGCAGCATGGGTATCGTCCACGAAGGAGCCTCTCCTAAAGCCCATGCGGAAGAAGATGAAGACTCCTGGGACTCTAGACTCTGAATGAGATGTAACATGAATCATTTGTTTGTAAAATCCAATAATAATAACAATGCATGTGTTTCAACCAAATGTTGGAGACTTTCCAACCAAATAAGCATCCCAACATCAAAATCTTGATTAAGCAAAGATTTGAGGTTGTTTACGATTATTTTATTATAATTATTATTTTTGCTCTCATAGTTCACAGAGAAGTTTTGTAGAGTAAAAATGCTCACATGAAAGGAACATTACTCGACTATTAAAATAACTGAAAGAAACACACACTATTAATCTAATATCTTTGATTATTTTTGTATTTCAATCAATGAACATCTGAATAGAAAGCTCACATTGCCTAAAAAACACTCACAGAGCGCCACACGCTGGTGTGTTTTTAAACGGAGAGTAATCGAAATAATCGACCTGGAAAAATGTGAACGATTATAGAAAGGAGATTGCGATTACTTTGTTTGTGTCTGTTTGAAATGTTTGTTTTAACAGATGAGTCCTAAACTGAGTTTATCCTCAAGTTTGTAATGTTTCCCTCAGATTATATGATGTCAGATTATGACAAAGGGAATATTCATGAAGATTTGTCCCGTCAACGTCCAATACCAATACCACGCACATCTATACCGTCACCTGTGCCCTCACCATCTTTACAGCATACAGGCAAGTATGATTTTAAAGATTTATTCTAATTTACATGAACAGTTCCTGCTAGACTCATCCGGACGAGTTTTTATATATTACTTTGGCACTTAGTGGCCGTTTGGTGCAGAACACCTTCCCTATCAATTTGTTTTTTTTTTCTCTGCAAGATTATTTAGTGTGGAACTGATGAAAGTGCAGTCAGCAGCGCCCCTGCTGGTGGATTCAGGATACAGCAGTCTGATCTCTCCCCTAATGGCTTGAGTCGGTTCTTTCTTTCCGGCTGTGCCTGTATTTTCATAATGATCACGTGTTACAGAATGCCTGCCTCAAGCAAACACACTGAGAGGAGAACAGTGATGCTATTCTCATATTATTCTAAACCTTTAAACTTTGCCTTCGTGATGATTCTTTAATGTACACTCACCGGCCACTTTATTAGGTACACCTTAATCCTTCATGGCAGAGATTCAAGAAGCTTCTCGAAACATTCCTCAGAGAGTTTGTTACATATCAACATTAGAGCGTCACGCAGTGATGTTATATTGAAGCTAGAGCTATCAAATGATTAAAATATTTAATAATCAGAACTCTCAGTGGATTAATCACTATTTGCAACTGCAAATCAATCCTAAACATTTTTTTTTCTGAAATGCATACCTAAAGATAAATACCAGATTTTCACATTATGTCTGTATATAGCACATTTTTATCATGCACAATTTGAGTCATCTGTTGCGTTTTTGTGCGGGAAAAAAGTATTTTCTTGGAAGAACTTGGCTCTTGCTTCTTAAAATGACAGACAACTTTGGGAGCCTTGACCAAAGGATTCACAAAACGGAGTTTTCGGCAA
This sequence comes from Danionella cerebrum, assembly GCA_007224835.1. Taxonomy (NCBI): domain Eukaryota; kingdom Metazoa; phylum Chordata; class Actinopteri; order Cypriniformes; family Danionidae; genus Danionella; species Danionella cerebrum. Next base: position 60,821 of record SRMA01027220.1, read on the forward strand.
AACTCAGTGTGACACTTCTCTGCAGCACGTGAGCGACACACTTCATGTGTTCATTCATAACTGTCCATGGTGGACCCCCGCCTCTTGCCCAACATTCGACGGAGGCACCGACAGATGATTGATTGTTAAAGAGATAAGAGATGATTGTTAAAAAATAAGAGATGATTGTTAAAAATATTAAGAAAAATAAAAAGATTCTACTAATAATATTATAGTCCATAACATGAAACTTCTAAATCTTTGTGTTATGATGGAACAATGGAATTTTATGTGAATTACTAGTTTCTACTCCCCCAAACACTCCTCTTTTTTGTTCTCTTTGCCACTGCAGACGAAGCAGGAACTGGGGAGCTGTCCAAGTTGCTGAATGAAATCAAGATTTGTCGAGATAAAGATTGCTCTTTTGAGGAGCTGTGCCAGACCATCTCGTCTCACTCTCAGTCCATGGAGAGCTTTGGCAGTGGACGGTTGTCTGATGAGGAACACAATGCCACTCTCACACGGATGAACAAGGTTCTGTCATCTCAACTATGAAAATTAACCCACAGATCTTTGCCAATTCTATCAGTTTAGGGAAAATTGAGTTCTAGTCAATAAACACACATTTTATTCAGTTCCTCATCGGTCCAGCAGAGGGCAGAACTAAACAGCAGCTTCAGTGAGCTTTATCCATTTATTTGAATCTCAATAAATGGGTTTTGAACTGGATTTTTTTGTAACAATTATTCAAATACCCCTGTTCTTTTTGAAGAAGGTTGTTCCGCTCTATTTCACATGGCTCTGTGATAACTTGATCTTTTGAAGATGCTCTCTGTCTGCAAACATTTGCATATTCTGTTGAGAGCTTCCCAGTACAATACAGGGGTATAACATAGACCAGCAGGTCCAAAGTTGTTTTAACCACAGCTCTGCAGGTTTTATTTTACCGGACATAGACTTGTAATATTCTAGATGCTTGCAGGACTTTGTTCAAACAGTTACATTGATAAATGAGCTCAATAATGTCTTCTGATTTATATCTGGAGGAAGGAGACTGATGCTCATTTCAGCAAAAGGGGACGTAAAAAAAAAAAAATATATATATATATATATATATATATATATAAAATAATAAATCAATACATTTTTTATTTTTGAACCCGCTCATTTCCTTTCGGGGTCACAGGGGTCTTCAGCGCACGTTAGGCGAGAGGAGGGGTACACCCTGGACAGCAGCGCATTGCAGTGCAAGGATGGGGAGAACATGCAAAATATCCTTCCAGGAAGGTCACCGGCGAGCCTCGAACCGGTGGTCCGTAGCACTGGAGGTCCCCAGTGCTACCTACTGCTCCATCGTGCCGCGATTAAATGAAATTAAAGGTCAAGATTACAGTGAGTCCATGTTAGATAACATGTACATAAAAATAGGAGCAAAGTGTTTTTTACTCCCTGGTACCAACACAATCCAACAATAACGAATTAAATACTAAATACTGAAAAACTATTTTTGTGGACATAAATTTCAGAATTATAATGGAAAAATGTATAATTCAAACTTTGTTTGCTTGTTTACAAAATGAACTCAAACTGAAATTCTAAATAAAATTCTTCTTTCTACAAGTCTTTTGTATTGTCAAAGCCCGAAACGGCTGAAGGCAAGAGTAATGTACTGGAGTCAAGTCACAACAAGGAAAATCACAACAGGTCCCTGTGATGGACTGGCGACCTGTCCAGGGTGTACTCCTGCCTCTCGCCCAATGTGTGCTGGAGACCAGCAAACCCCTGTGACCTTGAAACGGAATAAGGGGGTAAGAAGATGAACAAATTAATATCTTGAATATCTGCAAATTTGACAAAAACAATTCTAAACATTTCTCCTCACGCTAAAGCCAGCAAACTTTGCCAAGATATCCAAACTGGTCTGAATGGGGTTACTCTATCTTTTTAGACTGGTACCACTAAGTCCCACATGTTCCCATGACTTAACATTCTCAAACTGAGAATCTCATAGAAACTCCAAACTGAACACACTTATTAGTCTACATTTGATTATGTTAATCATAGTAACAACGTAATTTTTAACGGACGGCTCCCTAGCAGCCAAACTGTTTACCTTAGCAACCAAACTTGACCTCTATTTGTGTATTGGTATATAATAGAGACATGGGGGTTGGTACACTATGAATGCCGTATAGTGGCAATGGCAACATTCTATTGTGTCATTGACCACTCGATAAAAACCTGGCTGTCTACCAAAGCTTGGCATAACTCTCTCAAACAAGAAAAATCTTATAGACTTGGGGTTTGGTTTATTTAACTTTGACAGGTTAGGTAAATGATTTAAAAATGGCTGTTGGTTTATGCTGCTTTTTCCAGTCGTTAATAATAACTTTGTCACAGTTCTTGAATAGATTCACTTTTGTTAAGATAGCATCTGACGTCTCGTTTAATGCTGCCTTCAGTTCTTAAATGTGATGGTTTGTCAATCTCAACACGTGCTTATAACGCTCGTTACTGGTGGTATTTAATATAAATCATATATTTAGGTATATTTAACCTATAAGTCTAATGCGACAAAGGATGGTTTAGAAGCTGTGATTGACCCGACACAAACCGGTTTACTTTTATCCATCAATCAATCAGTGTCAGCTGAACCCAGATGAACGAGAAAAGACACTCTTAAACTCACACTTCCAATCGATAGCAGTCAGTTGCTCAACACATGAAGCCAGTGCCGATGTTCTGCCAGTGCTTCAATTGTGGTCATGAAACGAATTGTATTTAACTGTTGAGCTCGACTGCATTCCTGCTTTATTATCATTATAACATATGATTATTTAAATGTTCTTTGTAGAAAACAGTATAATTAATTATTCCTTTTTGTTCAGATGTAATTCAGTTATAAAATCACTGTTTTATCTTCAGCACAGGGGTGTGCTTCCACATAAAGGTAATGAGCTATAGCCGAACATAATGGATCTGACATTCTGCTCTCGTGGTGAAATCAAAGTGTGAATAATGTAGAATTTCCCCCTGAGTATATCAAAAGTGTCTAAAAGGCACATACAGTAATTAGAGATCGAATTGAGTTCATTTAAATAAAGTAAACTAGGTTTATTTGAATAAAAATCACACCATTTCTATTTAATAATCGCTTCATGGCTCAAGGTTTGTCTGACAAACTTTGTCAGAAACTTTAATTGAACTTAAAATAGTTCATTCAAAAGCACATCTTGCAAAGGCCGTCTGAAAGTGTTCCAACTTCTTTGACGCATCACTCCCACACACTCTTAACGTTATATCGTTTATGCTTTTGAAGATGATTGTAGTTTGCAGACAGGCTCTAAATCAACGCCCGCCGCAATCAAGGCTGACTTTCACACACGGCACTCTTGGGTGAGCTCAGAAGTGTCCCGCACTCAAACAAGTACAGTACACAAAGTGTTCTTCAACGAAAGAGTTCAATAAATAAAAAAGCAAAACAAGATGTAACTTTGTTTGTTGAATGTGAGTGATTCACATTTGTGTGGAGGATTGATGTTCAGATCATTCGAGGTATACCTCAAACTGCTGCTGACCAGGTCTTGTGTCTCTCAGTGCAGCTTTCGAGAATGACCAGCAGTAGCGCTCCACAAATCAGGTTTCTGTGCAATAAATGACAATATATGTCTATGAAAACACTAAAATTATCCAGTAATCCCTGTTCAGCAAATCTGGAAAGGTTTCAACGGACGCTGTGAGTTACTATGGTTACCAATATCGGCAGATTGATATTATAAGTGAGCAAACCAAACCTGTGACCTGTGCAGTTATACAAATGTAATCAACACCTGCCAGTGTACAGATGGCATAAAACTGAATATTATATACATTAAGCATTACTTTAAAAGAAAATAAACTAATTTGTTGAAACCAGTGGATTACAAAACTGCAATAACTTTCAAAAATACAGAACAAACAGCTTCTTTGGTGAGATGTTCCTCAGAAAATATTTTGTGGATGTTAGCGAGCAGTGTTCAGTTTCGTTTTAATCGTAGTCTCTTTGACAAAAATGAAATCTTAGTTTTAGTCGTCTGTTTCGTTTTAGTTTTAGCCTACTAAAATATTCGTCAATTTCAGTCCTCTAAAATTGGGCTAATCTACAGGAGATTTAGTCAGCAACAGAGCTTAAGTGTTATTTGACTAAAGTAAAAATGAAACTTTAAAAAGTGAAAAATTCAAGACGATTAAATAGTTGCATAATACATTTTTTAAGAATAACTAGATGCCTAAAATTTGTACGCAAACTTTGATGTTGACTTGTAAAAAACATATTTATAAAAATGTTCTCCTTGTGACTCATTTATCAATGATTTACCTTTATCTTTTGAATCGGTTACTGGGGTAAACATCAAGTTGCTAGGGAGGAATCAGCGATGTCGTTTAAATTTACCCTTGTCAAATACAGAACGTTCCCAGAATCCTGACAGATCCGCGCCGGCAGTGCAGGGAAAGTCTGCAGGTTTGGTTGGGCGCGTTTCACACATCACAGTTGCACCAGCGACCAAAATGAATTTAAAATGAACATTGATGAAAATATCTGTTTGTTTTAGATTTTCATCAATGAAATTAACACTGATAAAGGTGTCCGCCCCGCCTCCTGCACAGTGATTGGACGCTAATGTGAGATTGATTAACGGCTAACTGTGAACTGTAAAAACCGGAGTACGTGTGAGCATCATATGAAAGCTGCCATGACAGTCAGAGAGAGGGTGCGCATGCGCACACTGTTATAGAAAACTCCTTTTGTTAGCATCAACTAGAATTTGAGAATTACTTCTCTGAATTTGATCATTGGCGCCGTAATTCACATTTTTTTTAGGGGAAAGTTGAGCCTTTTTTAACCACACAAAAATAAACGACAATCAATAGAAACTTAATTTCTGAGGAAATCATTTTTAAGGTTCAGCTTTTTCCTCTAGACTTGTGTTGGGCGGAAATCATTCTGCAGCCAGCCACAGGGGGGCGACCGCCCCCACTTGGCTTCACTCTTCGACGGGCATGTGAGACACACTTGATTCTCTCACGTGGAATACTAATAAATTCCTGATGGTAATAGTTTATTTCATTATTAGATCTGATACATCTGGCTGTGGCGAGCGCAACAGCGAAACTAAAGTAATTTAACATCAACAGCCTGCAAATATCAACTCAAAGGCTTTCTTAAAGTTAACAGGCTGAAGGGGAGCAGGGGGTCAGGGTAGGTGGCACAAAGGGGAAAGACACCAGAGGTAGACGTATAACTAGCCTTTAAGCAGTTATGCAGATGCAGATGGAACATAAATGAAATCCTGATCGTTTTCCAGCTCTAGAATAAAATCAAGTTCTTCTTATATCTTGCTTTATTACAGTTTCAGTATTTCTGCTCCTCCAATCTTCCTGAACTGAGTCTTGTCTTGTGTTGAGGTTGGCATTTCTTCCTCAGCCTCTGACTTCATGCACGCTTCTGTACCTGTAGCACCCCGCTCCACCGCTGCCCTCTGCACTGGAGGAGGAGGAGAAGAGCTGTGGACCATCAGGCCTGTGGGAGGCGCTCACTCCTTGCAACGGCTGCAGGAACCTGGGCTTTGCTAAGGTACAGTCACACTTTTGTTCTCACAAAGCAAGCACCCAGCTCTCTCCAAACAATAATTAAACTTTGGAACTCTTTATTTTATTGTAAGTTGTGATGTCGGATGATGAAAAGCACAAGAAAGCGTTGCACGAAAAGCTGAATGAGGATTTTCAGCTGCATTGTGGGATTCATCATGTCAGATTTAGCGAAAGGGATTCCCGTCCCTCAGACAGGAAGTCTAATTATCCCACAGGAAGTGTAATCATGTCACACGCTGATCCACCCACTTGCACCATGTGAGGAGACCTTGTGCTGCCATGGAAACGGGGCTAGTGCAAATTCCAGCAGTTGGGGTTCCTCTAGCTGCCAGTCACGCTGCTGCACCCGCAAACTCCGTCACTGGCTCTCCTCCGCAGGGACTGGCACTAGCGCTGATTCTGAGGGATTCTCACTGTTGCTAGGAGACACAGAACTCATGAATTGCAAGGCGTGGGATAACCACCCACATCCCAAATGACAGATCTGAGTCTCCATCAAAACAGGTGCGTCACAGGACTGCGCAATAGCATCCAGAGGAGAGAGAGAGAGGGAGAGAGAGAGAGAGGGAGAGAGAGAGAGAGAGGGAGAGGGAGAGAGAGAGGGAGAGAGAGAGACTTTTATTTGTGTCTGTTTAAAATCTAGGTCTTTGCATTCAGCTCTTTTCATCTTCATTGGTCACATTTTCTCGTTGGATTCCTGTTGCTTCTGTCAGCAAACACAGTTTGAAAGTTTGTCTGCAGCACGTGCTCCGCAGATGAAATCACTCTGTTCAAGCAAATGCTCTCGGCAATTCTTTCTTCCTGAACTCCCCTAAAGAGATTTTTTTATATATATATATATATATATATATATATATATATATATATATATATATATATATATATATATATATATATATATATATATATATATATATCCGAAGTTATAAAAGTAAGTATACAAATCTTTTATGTCCTGCAAAGTTTAAAAGAATCTGATTGAAATGTAATAATGAATATTTAGCTGCATTTTAACCCTTAGAAGTCCAGGGCCTTTTTGTGCATTTCTACTAGTAATACATTACCTTTAAAGCAGTTTTTGGTGCCAATGCTTGATATAATTTTTTTAGAACAACCCACTAAATATTTTTGACAAATATTTTTTCATTACATTACACAATAACTCCACAACAACCCTGAAATTCTACAAAAAGTATTATTCCGAGTTGTAACTTTGTCAACTTTTACTGCAAAAATTGCACATTGTTTTTATGTTTAATGACAAAAAACAAATGTGACAAAACACTTTTTTTCCATTGTGCTTTTTTTGTGCCAAAATTGTCCTTTATCACATGCCTTGGACTTCTTTCTTTTCACCACTAGGTGGCGATTTGGGGTCAGCAAAACAAAACGAGACTGTCCTCGTTGCAGCTGGTGGCATGATTGCGTACTTAACGCTATGGAGTACGTAACAAATGTTCAAACGCATGCACAATAATGGATGTCGAAACACGTACGCGTGGCGAGGGCATTTTACAGTCTAATCTTAAACGTAGATACGTTATAAAGGCCTTTCATACACGTCGTCACAGTGCCATCTTGGAATGGGACAGGGAAGATCGGCTCATATAATTTACCCGGAACAAGTGTTCTTTGGGGGCGGCACGGTGGTGCAGTGGGTAGCAATGTGGCCTTCCCGTTAGAAGGTTACCGGTTCCTGGAAGGAGTTTGCATGTTCTCCCAGTGCCTGCGTGGGTTTCCTCCGGGTATTTCCCCCACAATCCCAAAAACATGAGGTTAGGTTTACATTTCTCTTAGGTGTGAATGTGTGAGTGTGTGTTGCCCTGCGATGGACTGGCAGGGTGTAGCACTCCCACCAATGTGCGCTTGTGAAAGGCACCGGCAGACCCCCGTGACCCCGAAAGGGAATAAGCGGGTTAGAAAATGAATGAAGGAATACTCTTTTTTTGCTCAGATTTTGGAATTGCAGATATACAGCAGTTTGTGAAATTTGACCTCATCTTATTGTATCGTATAATAGTATAGTGTCCAATCGTTTATTATTGTATATTAGAATTAAACGAGATATCAAATATTCAAATTATTACTGTTCAAATGCTATTAATCTCGTTTGTTATATTTTATATTGTTGAGGACTTTTTTCTAGATTATAATCAGCATCATTATGAGTTTCAATCTTGTTCATGACATGAGAACATCTATACATGTGTGTTTTTTATTTTATTTCTATATGTATTTATAGTTATTCCAAACCAACTATGTGTGTGTGTGTGTGTGTGTGTGTGTGTGTGTACCTTTGTGTTTGTACTTATTTTTATGTATCTCAAGACACAAATATATACAGGCATAAATTCATATATTTATTTTCTGCAAATTGTAATTGTTTACTTTTATACAATTTATGTACTGATCAACTGGTGAATATATTAACATCATTGATATGATACATAACAGATAACATACCGTACTTACAAATAATATATTTTCAAATTTTTAGTAATATCCATTACTTTCCCTTTCCCACAAATTCCTTGTTTACGTCCACCGCTTTTAATACTTAAAACTAACGTGCATCATAAAAATTACAAATGCGTTCAACGCCTACCGTTTAGCAAACAAAATCACTTTACCAAATAAATATTAGAACTTTTGCTACTAATTATTAATGGCATTGAGTACGTAATCACGCTGCAGCGAGGACATCTTGAACAAAACTCCAAGGCATTCAAACATTTTCTCACATTTTAATTTGAATTCTATAAAATACAAAATATCAAAAACAACCCTAGACATTATACATGAAACCAACATTACCAGTACCTCAGTGTTGTTACTTAATGACAGAAACAGACGCTGTGATTGGCACACGCACCGGTGCATGCAGCCACTTCCAAGGGTTAATAGCTTTTACAGTGTTTCCCCTAGGATCATGGCCTGGGGGGGGGGGGTTGTGGTGTTATGGGTGGTGCGGCAAAACACTCACACAAACACTTAATAGTGTTTATGTTTCTTTTAATTGCAGTATACCAATATATTATAATGTCTGAACAATTACTGTACAATAACTAAACAACTGTACACTGAACTAAACACTAAACATCAGATTTATTTTAATATGTTAATTATTCACAAAGTGTGCAGCTTTTGTCACTTTTTTGTCACTGCAGTGCATCTTTCTGGGCTTCTGAAAGAACATTTCCAGAGCATCTTGGTATGGATAGTCTGAAACTTCTGGCCCATTTGTTGAGATCCGCATGCAGGCTGCAAGATGGTCCCCTTGCAGCCTATTGCGAATGTCTGTTTTGACCTGTAAATACATTAACTGTTGGGCTTTAAAAGTGATAACTGATAGTAACAACAGTAAAAATCAACTTAACATAGTGATAGTTTAAAGCAGGAAATGCCATTGTATAACTAACTAGCTAGCTATTAATTAAGCAATTTATTTACCAATTCGTTCATTCATGCTTGTGTGTATTTACTTACTTACCAAGATCAGTCTTGTACAGCCAGGGGGAGTATTTCGCCTCTGACAGCCAAGCTGGGTCAAAACCTGTCGTTCTGTGGTGGCTAGACATTTGCTGCTTGTCAGGGGTAAGACATGCAGCACTTGGGCTCTTTTCTGTACTTTGATTCGGAGTAGGAAAGCTACACCGGCTGCTGCTCGCAGCAGAACACGTGCTGTCATCGTCACCACCTTGGGAGCGTTTAAAAAAACGCGTTTTTTTTTGCCTGCTGCGACATACTCTCCGACGCGGAGCGGAACTCCGCGGTGCGCGCGCATCGGAGCGGAACTCCGCCGTGCGCGATACGGAGGACAATTGTAAACGCGCAAACGTTGAGACAGAAATTACATGCCATCGTATAAATAACATAATGCTATTTAGTTTAATAAAAGAAAAAAGCAAAGACCTGTTATATATAAATTACTCCTGTCGTTATTCGACGAAAATAAAATAAAATTAACTTGACCTTCAAGGGGGGCGGGGGGTGCCGTTGGGGGGGGGCGGGGGCGCCCCCCTAATATAATGGTAAGGGAAACACTGTTTTATATCTTACAGAAAGCTGTGATTAAGAGCTAACCAGGAGCTCTGGGAAGGGCCTCTGTGTGTATATTTATTTTAATAGAGCTTAGTGATGGTTTATGAGTTTGTTGGAGAACGGCGTCTCCAGCGTTCGCAGACTGGCTCGTGTGATTTAAGAGATCCCTTTAATAGATCACTCAGAAAACAAGAATCGTAAACGACTGCTCATGTTTTATGAGCCATTTAAAGCCAAAAACACGAGACAGGGCCAGAAAGGGACATGCTGCTAATAAATATAAAGCTTTGTTGAAGCTGGATTAAGCAGGACATAAATGCTTTATTAGTGCGTGATTTAAAACAGAGCAGAGGTTTTGTTTCTATCCGACTGAAGGGACCAGGGTTCCCTGTTTATTTCTAGTCGCTGAGATTATTAGGACTCTCTTTCACATGTGATATCTTAAATATCACATGTGTGATGAGATTATTGCTGTTCATCACAAGCTCTCCGGAGGCTCTAAGCTAAAAATGCCTCGGCTCCTCCTGCTGGCTCTCAATGGGTGACTGTGTTCTTATTATCCTGTACTTTCCTTGTTTTCCCTGCACAGTTATATTTCGATTTCGTAGGAATGGATCTGTCGACTTTCCCGGAATCATTATACTATTGTTAGAATGTAGTAAATGGACATTAGATTGAAACTCTTAACTCTAAAAAATTTATGTAGTGATTAAAGCTTTTCTTCTGTTTCATCAAATTGAATGTTATTTTTACACATATTTCAAGTGTAAAAACTCAAATGCCTCTTTATCTACCTCAGGTCTAAATCCAGGATTTCTTTTTTTAAAGATTATTTTTATGGTTTTTCATTTTAACAGAGAGGACAGTACAGAGATACAGGAAGCAAGGTGGAGAGAGAATGGGGTGGAATGGGAAAGACGACGCCCTGCGCAACCGTGCATACATGTACTGCGTGCCATCCACTATACCATGGGCCATTCTTTTACGACATTATTGATAATCTATACGTAATGTTTCGCTCGATTCAAAACTGATTTAAAGTGTTTTAAAGCGTTTCAGACCCAGAGAATGGAGCGCCAGGACCCGGAAGCTCAGCACGGCGTCAGACTTAACTACCGGATAATAGAGCAAGAACTGTTGGTATTTTTCATATCTTGATTTTTTTTTGTATCTCGACGTAAAATGTTTCCTGCAAGAATTTTCTTATCTCGAACATTTTGCTATCAGTTAGATCAGGGGTCTCAAACTCAATTAACCGGGGGGCCACTAGAGGCAGAATCTGTGTGAGACTGGGCCGCATCATGTTTTCCACAATAAAAATATTATATAAAAATTGCATTGTTTTCTTTCTTTTATTTTTAAAGTCCTGACGGCATCTTTATTTTGATATCTGATCTCTATTTTTCCAACCCGTTTATTCCCTTTTCAGGGTCATGGGGATCTGCTGGAGCCTCCAGCTCCCATTGGGCAAGGGCGGGGGTACACCTTGGACAGGTCGCGAGTCCATATATATATATATATATTACATTTGGCGTCACTGTCGGATTGAAGTTTCAATCAAGCGTTTAGCTGACGCACGGAGACCGCATCATTTAATGGTGCAACCCTAAAATGCGTTCGGGTTACCGGGGACTGTTGTTGCAGAAGGACACGTGACTTACTATAAATTAAGGATCACTTGATTCATGTTTCAGAGAAAGAGAGACCTCATATTAAGTGTCTAAACTTCTAATGTTTCTCTGTAAGCAACTTAAAAAAATGTTTACATGTTTTAAATGCGAGAGTAAGTTCAGGGGCGCGTTTTGGCTTCCGGCTCAACCAATGGATAGAATAGGTGTCACGCCTTACATTTTTTAGCCGAATGTCCGCATGTGCCCAATAGAAACCAAGCGCCAGCCAGACACGGCTGAAAACACGCAATGGCAACGATTTCACTCACTCCACACACAACACTGTAAAGTTCCATTCATTTCAAACTCACGGGCTGCACTAATATTGAACTTTCCTATTAAAGTGGGGGCCACAATGATCATTTGCAGCCCACGGGCTGCGAGTTTGACACCCCTGATTTGGATTGAAGGTGGACATAAAGACCGGAGGCTGGGAATGTCCTTGCACTAATGCGTTTTTTATTTTATTGATGAAAAATAAAGTAAACTCGCTGCATTGATCCTCAGAAAGAGGTTCACTTGAAATAAGAGTTTGAGGATTATTGAGGTTGTTACCCCGGCCTAGCTGTGATTAATTCTGCATTAAAAACACGAAGACTGTCTTTTTTTAAAAGTCATAGTGGATGACCAGTTTAGATTTTCTCCACCTTTTTCAACCTTTCTACAAAGTCTTTTCATAGTTTTGTAGCATTTCCTCAGAGTGTTTTTTATCTGCCGGGTTTCTCTTGGAGCGATATCATCTATAACAGACTTGATTTTGCAATTAAATTAAAGTCACCCGTCCCATCACATGCTTCACACGTTTTTATTCCTACATCTGCTCGTCATATTTTCAGTTTGACCTGCTTTCAGTGTTTCCTGCAGATTAGATAAAGCACATGACTGAGGCCGTAGCTTCTCCAGGAGCAGGTGTTTAATCCGCATCGTTGTAGCTCTAGAACAGAGGGGTTTCCACATGGGTTTAGTCAGTATTTTCACCCCCGTCTCTCTTTGCTTTTCCTCTCTTGGAGTAAGTCTGTTATTTTCTGGAGATGAGCTAGTTTTCCCTGCTGTGGAGCATATTGCAAGAACATGGGGTAAGTTTCAGTGAACTTATGGACTTCCTCCCCCCCGCGGGTATCATCTATGCATGCAAAGACCTCCTCTGCAGCACATGACCAATCTTATCTTCCCTCTCTTGCTTTATATCAATCCCTCTATCTGTTCTGAGAAGCTCTCTGAGGGCCTTTTATGCAGCAGGGTCCTCCTCTAAAATATGCAGAGCTCAGATTAGAAAAAGCACAGGAAATGACACTGGCTGCTCAGATCAGATACTGTTCGAACTGAGAAAAGAGCAGCAGGCAGAAGAAGAACTTGAAGAAAACCAAGGGAGTAAAGCGAGGTGATTGAAGAAGAAAATGAGAAAGAATGGAAAGCACAGTTAATCCGGCTGCAAAGTCCGTCAGGCCCCAGTCACATGTGCGGCGGAAGATTGCCGTCCTGGCTGATATCCTGCAGTATTTGGACTTCGGCGACACTAATTACTGACCTGATCCGCTTCTGTTTGTTTTCTAGTCTTCCTTTCTAGAGAAAAACATTTGAGTTCCTGTCTCTGCAGTCAGAGAACCAGAGAGTTGTAGTGCGATCAGTTTCTAGCGTTAATTCAGTGAAGAAATCAGGATCTGCAGGAATCTAAAAGGTATTGAACCATTTTATCACTTTTGGATGGAAAGCATTTGTACAAGCTTGACTTTAGGGCCACGTCTGTGATTTTCAGAATATTCAGTTGTTTAGTTTTCAGTTCATGCTCTTTTGTCAGGAAAGATAAACTGCTATTTCCCCCCCCCCATGCCCAAATCTTATGATGTGTATGTTGAGCTTTTTCTCGAGGTTGATGGATTTGAAGGCAAAGGAAATATTGTTTTATTATTTCTCCTGTGTCGTGAAAGATTCTCTGTCTGTGGTCAGTTTCCTGTGTAGGAACCACGCTCAAATACAACGCAGGAAACCAGGGATTCAAAGCTTGTCCCCTCCTCCCTGCGCTCTAACTATTCCCGCTGTCTCCCCTGTCCCGCCTGCCATGCCTTCAAACTCCAGAAGGAAGTTCTTCAGAGCAGGCTTTGATCGCTTCCTCTTTCGTCTTGAGCACTCTGCAGTCTGGGGCAGTTTTGCCACAATAGAGATGCGGTCACGTGTCGACTGGCATTGCATCTGGGAGCTATATTTTGCCTAGGACCTCTCGAGACTAGAACTGCACCCTTTAGAAATTCTAGGGAGCAATTTCACGCAAACGTACATTTATTTTAGCCTTAAAATCCAAAAACACGCCCAACACGCCCACCCGCCAAACACCCCCTGCCCTTTAAACATACGGAACACCTGTTGCTTTACATTTACAAATCATCACAAAAACTCCTAAACTCATCACGTTTCACCTAAAACTGTAAAAGTTCATATATTTTTGTTTTGTTAGTTTTATACTTTGGAAGATATTTATATTAATGGAAGATATTTCTGTTAATTATAACATGTGAAATCTCCTCCCAATTAAACAAACCAATCAACCACATGAAAGTTTCTTCAGTGGTCCCCAGGAAGCCTCCTTCCCTCTAAGTTTATCGTTTCAAATGTGCAGCCCCACTTCATGACACTACCACCACCATGTTTCACTGTAGGCACCGGGCATTTCTCTCTGAAATCCTCACCTTTACGACGGCGTACAGTTTTAAAAGCATTTGTTCCAGAAACAGAGATCTTTGTCTCTTCGCTCCAGAGTCAGAGTCTTCATCTTCTTCAGCTTGGGCTTTAGGAGAGGCTCCTTCGTGGACGATACCCAAGCTGCCGTTCCTCTGCAGTGTGCACCGTATGGTTCACGGGAAACACTCATCAGAAGACGCTCCTGTTGAGATGTTTGCTTCCGTGGACGTCTCTGTGAGATGGATCACTTCCATCTTTCTGAAATGTTTTGTTGCAGTATTTTGACTGAACGTAACGCTTTGCTGATCTTCTTGTAGCACTCAACTTTTTGTGTAAAGAAATGATTCCTTTTCTCAGATTTTGTGACATTTCTCTTCCATGGGGAGCTGACATTTTTAAGATGTCAGTATTGCTTAAAAGTAGATTAGAGAGCATCCCGTCCTAATAAACTCTCAATTTTTTCACTGAGGGATTGGTTTCGGGCTTTTGGAGAGCCAGAATCCCCGAAAGCGGGGTCACCATGCTCTTTGTAAGCAGGATGGTGGTACAGCATCTGTATGTGAGCTGAGGCATCACTCAACGCTTGCCACTTTAGTGTTGGGAAAAGCAGTTAGTGTAGTTGACTTGAAACTAAGAGTTGATCTGCTTGATGCCTATATGAAATGACATCCTCAGAGAAGGAGACAAATGGTTTTCTCAGAGTCCCGTGGATCAATCACTCTGGCCCTGCGCCTGGAGCATGATGGATGTGTCTAGAGCTTTCCGGGTGATGCAGACAGGTAGAGTAATAGTCGTCTGAGAAGGAATCAATGTGGTTCAAGGGAAGTAAGTACGATGAAAATGAGGGCAGGCTGGCTTGTGCCATGTTTTCTTTGAGAAATGGCAGCCTTCACAAGCCTTTCATCTCATGCACATAAAGACATGCTGGCAACAGGGGGTGATGGCAATATTTCACTTCAGATAATGGAGCAGGGAGCTATGGATGGATGTTTATCCCCCTCACTGTGAGTGTGAGGTACAATTGTTTGGCTCTCTGTCTGTGTACTTTCTTATGACTGTGATTATTTTTGTTTGTGTGCAGGACAAGCGATGTGCAGACCTTGCCCACTCTCCATCACTGGACGTGTTCTTACCGGAGGACGAGGACAACCCTTATGAATCTGTCGCTACAGCCGTCACACGCAAACCCTGCTCTCTAGACATTAACCTCCACAATGCCTGTCCTCGCAACGGTTAGTCACTGATCTCAACATCTCATTAATCTTCTCCTTACACATCATTTAAATAAAGCTTTTCTTGTTTGTCCAAAAAAGAGAAATTCTGGATCAAATCAACTTTACTTTTTTTTGTTCATATGACGAAATGAAACAGCGTTGTCCAAGTTGCTGAACAAGAGAAGTGTCATTAAAATTAATAAAAGAGGCATTCCACGTCTTAAAACGAGTTAAAGGCTGAAGCTCCAGCATCTGAGTCTACTCTCTTCTGCAGAATTGTTGAGGTATTTGAGTTTAGTGCTGCCGCAGTTCTTTCCTCTGGCGTCAGTCAGGGTTAGGGTTGTCGTGGAAACAGTTTTAGCCTTACCAACAGAGGTTGGTGAGTCACCTGCATGTTGTCATGGAGATGCGGTGAACCGTGTTGCCGGTGATTCACACCCGATATAGCAGCAGGTAGTGTTTGTCTCGAGGATGCACATTCCTCCGGGGACAGGAGACTGTTTCACTTAAACCCTTTCACATGCTTCTACTTTAGCCCTCATTTGTGCTTGCGTGGGTGTTTGCTTCAATGTGGATTTTGAGCTCTATTTTTGGTCCCTCTGCATCTCCAAGCATGAAATCACAGCTTTCGGGACTAATCTGTGCCTGATTATAGTCGACACTGCAGTTTCCTGCTGCAGGGAAACACAATTTGACACAAGAATCTAAATGAAGGGAGGTATTCTTTCGTTAAGTTTGTTGAATTGCACCACAGTTCGCTTTCGGTGTGTGGTTTTGCTAATTCAGGCTAGAACGCAACATTTTCTGTTTGCCCAAATAATGTGCAGAAACCTGCGTGAAGATTGGTACACTTCCAAGTGAGTTCTGCAGCAGTTCATCAGAAGAGGATCTTAAAATACACCAGCTGGGATTATGGGATAACGTCATGTCATTGTTTACAGAGCTTGCCAACAGATAAAGAAATGGTCAGGTCATACATGAATGCGCCTCAATTGAAAACCATGTGCGCCAACCACGGGAGCTCACACAATTGACTCACAGAGTGGTGCCAGCGGAAAAGAGTTTGGCTTTTCCGTATCGGATCCTTTTTCATAAGAAGAACAATCAATGAAAGTTGCTCTTTTAATGACGTGAGTAGGACGTAAAAGAGCCTCTTGTAGTCAGATTCATAGCAACTTCATACAGGAAACAGGAAAGAAGAAGACGAAGATATCAAAGAACACAGAGAAAGATCCTGGATGTCGAGTGGTTTATTCTGTTGGGGGCTGATCACAGGGAAGTTTAGGTATTTGGTGTCAAAAGTCCAGTGTGACGGGGAGTGTGGAAAAGAGGTGAAGAGACGAGTGCAGGCAGGTTGGAGGTGATGGAGAAAAGTGTCAGGGGTGTTGTGTGACAGAAGAGTGTCAGCAAGAATCAAAGGAAAGGTGTACAGAACAGTAGTGAGAGCAGCTATGATGTATGGGTTGGAGACTGTGGCAGTGAGGAAGAGACAAGAGGCAGAGATGGAAGTAGCAGAGATGAGGATTTAACAAAAGTTGCATTTTTTGCAAATGCATCAACATATCTTTACAAAAGTTGCATGAAAGTGCTCAAAAAGATTTTTGGTAGCACCTCCTTGTGGTCGACATATGTAATTACCTTTAAGAAAATGGTTGGAGGTGCAGTGGGTAGCGCTGTGGCATTTCAGTGAGAAGGTTCAAGGCTCGCCGGTGATCTTCCTGGAAGGAGTTTGCATGTTCTCCCGGTGCTTGCATGGGTTTTCTCACGGTATTTCCCCCACAAGTTAACTGAATAATCTGAATTCCCCTTAGGTGTGAATGTGTGAGTGAAAGCGTCTGTTGCCCTGGGTGAGCTGGAGATCCCCAGCAGACCCCTGTGACCCTGAAAGGGGACAAGCGGGTGGGAGAATGAATGAAAAATGGTAGTAGTTTTGCTAGCATTTTTTATTATAACCATGATCTGAGTTTGCCTACTGAGATTCAGCACAGTGTCCCTTGGTGGCAAGTGACAATAAAGCTGGAAACAGCACCACTTTGAGGTCAAAGTGTATAAATGTCTTAATAGGGTAAATGTGTAAAAACCTCAGCAATGAAATGTTCTATTGTGATCTATTTCCCTTCGATGTGTACAACTTTTTAAATTCCACTTTTATCTCAAAACACTAAAATAACATCTCAATCTAATCTTAAAACTGTGGTTATTTCTCAGACAATAGTTGTACTAATCTATAATCATTGCATCCCTAGCGCAAAGCTATCTTTGGTGGCCTAACACTGAAACCATTGTGGAGGGGTCACATGGTACATATTTCGTACATCAAATATCACGTCATATTTCTGGAATTTTCTCTCTGAATAAATCTCCCAAAGAGCTTTTCCCAAAGAATCTCATGCTTCGATTCAAGAGTGTTATCCTACAGTGCAAATACGTTTCATTGTCACCAGACCCAAGCCACTTATTTCTCAAAACCGATTTCAAGAGAAAGTTTGATATAAGTGCAGTTTCTGAGAGAACCCCTTATTTAAATCTTAACGACATGCATCACAATCAAATAAAGTTCAGACGGTCTGGGGCACAAAATCTAAAGCAGACAGAATAGAGAAGCACACTGTTCTTTCCTCCCTCAGAGACATTGTGTGTGATTATTGCAGTTATATACGCAGATCATACGTACATGAAGCACAATAGGGTGGAAATGACTCTTTACCTGAGGCGCAACGCAGTTAAACATAAACAAGATATTGATGATAGGAAACCAACCAACACAGCATTGATGAATGCTCTGTTATATCAGCTCTTATCTCTCAAAAGATTCAGCACTTTCAGTCAGAGTGATGGCAGCCCCACACCAGGACACGACACCACCACCACCACCACCACCACCATGTTTCACTGTTGGCATTTTTCTCTGAAATCCTCACCTTTACGACGCTGTACAGTTTTAAAACTTACGGCGAGATCTTTGTCTCATCGCTCCAGAGTCTAGAGTCCCAGGAGTCATCTTCTTCTTCAGCATGGGCTTTAGGAAAGGCTCTTTCGTGGACGATACCCATGCTGGCGTTCCTCTGCACTGTGTTCTGTATGGTTCACGGAAAACCCTCGCTCCAGTTTCGAGATGGTTCACTTCCGTGGACGTTTCTGTGAGAAACGAAGTATACGGGCTGCTCCTGATGCAGAAAAAGAGCATTTCTTTAAAAAAATTAAAGACTCGTTTAAAGTTCCGGAAGTCTTCCGTCTGTTTCTTTAAATTAGCATTGAATAGTAAAATGCTGCATCAGTATTGTTTAACCTCTTAAACCCGGGGACTTGCCCCCTTGTGCGTTACATTTTTGCTCATAGCTCACTAACCCTGAGAATAACCCACACATATTAAATACTGTTGTGTTCAGCGGAAACTCCTCTAAAAACGTATCTAATTCAATTTCATATCCGTTAACCACAGCTCGAACGCCATGCAAATAAACAACAACAACATATCCGGAGTATAATTCATGACCAAGTTTTTGTTTATGTGCGATATGTATCCACAATATAAACGGAAAACCAAAACCATGGCATCAAATGAAAGCTAACAACCAGCAGAATCCAGCGATATGCAACTTATTTACATGGCGCAAAGTATTTCAGAGCAGGGAGGGAAAGTTCCCTGAAAAAAACGCCAGCAAAAACAAAGCAAGCATGTAAGTTTTGTCTTACCTTTGCTGTTTTTTCAACAAAAGTTATTTCCATAGCGATAAAAGTCTGTTTGTTGTTTTATCCGGTCGATAGCTTCGCGGAAACTCCATTTTGGCTCTTTTCTGTAGCTCTGTGCTCGCATATAATCACCAAATATGGAGACACTCCCCGTGCGTAAAAGCAGTCCTCTCCACGCTGCGTGTCCTGTGATTCGTCAGTGAGCCTGTCCGTCTCAAAATGGTGGTTATCATTGGATTCTACAGATTCAAAGCTTTCCAACGAGGTATAGAGCTCCCGACAGTCGACTGGACAGACAGTCGAGGGGTGGGCACACGGGGAAGGTTGGAAGCGCTATGAATGGGAGGTTACGCATAGCGCACGGAGACAGCGTAAAGGTGCTTCCACCTCTCATTTTACAGCGTTTCTTTAGGAGTTTTTTTGCTGAAATCATGTCCCGTAAGCAAGAAAAGAAGACCATTAACGTAGCGGAAGCTTTGGACAAGATTGTGCCAACATGGATTACGCCTGAACTTTGTTCAATCAAAACCTGTACAGAATATTAGTTTCTTGTAGTATGGACACCAAACTTGCTACAGATGTCCTTGATGTAGTGGTTACAATTGATTGTGTTTATTTTCTTGTTTACAAGTAAAATAAGGAGATATTAGAGGAAACATACTTTTTTGCATGTTAATTTTTTGGCCAATTCAACATCATTTTCTCTTACCCAGTGTTCTTGACTGTCAAATTAACTCATCCACACCACTCCCCAAGAACCCATCTTCATTTTGATACCAAGATTTGCAGTTTAGACCTTGTAAAAGCTGAGAAATGCCTTATAAAGTGAAGGTATAGGATTTTTGGAAAATAGGCCTCAGGGCTTAAGAGGTTAAAAATGTTTTCAAGGCAATAAAGGTGTCATAAAAGTAAAAGGGTACTGCATAGACGGTGAAGCTCCTCTCTCCACGAATCTGTAACTGTCCCGCTGCTTGCGACTCCATCGTGGAGGTCCTTGAACCACCCTCGCAGGCTGTGCATACTTCGTCTGTCTGAAGCCGCAAAGGAATGCACGGTCCATGCAGCCGAAGTCTAGGACTCGCTACATCAAAAGTTGCCCACCATCGCATCAATAAATCCAGGCCAACTCATGGTCGACGATGACTGTCTGCTTGGATGTACCTGGCAATACTCCAACAGAATCCACCAGGGCTGTTACTGTGCATCCCTCCAATGTGATGTCCATGAACAATCCATGGGGGAGGGCCACACTTTTAAGTGAGAAGACTAGGTGCCGGACAATCCTTAGCCCAGTGCTCGAGTTTCCCGCAGCGGAAGCACTTCTCTCTTGCAGACTTTCACGGGCTTGGCAGGGGACACTGGCCGTCTCTGGTCACTCCCAGGGGCCTCTTTAGCTCACTTGACCATGCCCTGTTGTTCCTGCTGCTCCTTTTCTAACAGGATCCCCTCTCATCTGGAGTGCAGGACCCTCGAGAGCTGGCTCTCCACTGTTGATGGTGTCTGCAGTAAGAGACTCTAGTTACTCAAGCTGGGGCGAGATATGACTCAAGTACTGCTGCTTGCTCTTCATACCCCGCCCGTCTGTCCCGTGGCATGAGTGGGGCAACCACTGTCATTACCGTAGGCCGATCTTACCGGCACCTGGCTCCCATGGGCTGGAATACTGATCTGCTGTCAGAGACTCTTTCTGCCGCGATGGTGTTTCTTCAAGATTCTGGCTGGTCCTTCCCGGTGAAGACGTTCTCAAAGCTGGTTGCTGCCAATTCTCGAGCAGGTGTAGCACCTCTTTCAGCTCCACTAGGTGTTGGTTGCTGCAACGGCTTGTTTGTCAGTGCCATTCTACTTCTGACACCAATGTAACAACCCGAGGGTGGTTCCACCACAACTTTTGATTGGCTGCTTATACGCACAAACTGTCAATCATACCAATCATACTCCACCCTGCGTCTCGCTGGATGAGAGTGAGCTACAGGAACACGAGCATCACATTCAAAATCTAAATCTATCTAATGCACTGAAAACTTATTTAAAAAAAAATATTTCCTGATGGTTATTGTGCTCAAAGGCCCTGGGGCTCCCCCCCCCCCCCCCGCCCCAAAGCTGTTGCACTAATGCTCTGTGAGGCTTTTATTGCTGACCACTTCAAGCACTGCTTTAAACGGCAGCTGCAGAACTTGATTATCCGATTCATAATTCATAAATTAAAATTAGACATTTCATATATTAAAATAATCTTTTTTTTTTATAGATTTTAGTGATCCTCTGCGAGATTCAGACACCAATTGTGAACACTCTGGATTGCAAAGGACAATAGCAGAGCTCGATGATGGAATTCCCATTCCACCGAAACCTTTAAAGCCAATCTTTAGGAGCGTCCCAGAACAAATAAACTGCTCCTTCGAAAGCTCCTGAAATCGACATATTGTTTTGAAGCAGTAGAAAATCTTTCAGCAGCTTGGACGGAAGAATCTCAGCGCTCCCAGTACTTCTGCATGCCTCATTTCTCTCTCAGAACTGCAGCTCAAGAGAGGTTAATGGCTAATGGCTGAGAGAGTAAAACACAAGTCGAGTTCATCCACAGTTTCCTGCCCATTAGCAACAGGGTCAAGCCCGGCTGAGCTTCCTAGCGCAGTTACAGAGACGCCTGCAGCTACAGCAGAAACAGCTGGGGGCAGTCAAACTCACTCCAATCAGCTGCGCCAGGGTTTCTTCTTCTCAAATTCTGACAATAATATTTCACCATAAATCTTGATTTAGATGCTTCTCATCCGTAAAAGCGGAGTACAAATTCATTCCAAGTTAGGCGACAACTGAGTTTCAATAATTAACAGAGCTCCGTTTAGTAGCTCATGAATATTCTATCATGATTTGCATACATGAGGGACACAGCTCATCAGTATTCATGACGCTGATGTGTGAGGATGAGATGAGCCCATGTGGACCCAACTGAATGAACAGTGTTCCTGTTACTCATCCGCCAGCCCAGCGTTCGCGATGAATACAGAATAGAATTTAATTGTATAACAGCGTACACGGCAAAAATACAAATCTAAGCAAAGATGAAAAATCTTGATTTTCATGTTTTTTCATTCAAGAATTATCTAGTTTAGTCGTGTAGGGTATAGATTATTTTAGGTAATGTTGAGAAAATATGACAAAAAAATTCTTGAGTTAAAAAAAAAAGCTTGTTCTGGTCTTTTATTTGCTTGAATTAAGAAACTTTGATTTCGCCACTAAACCTGAAACTAGAATCTGAAAACAAGAAACTTTACATCAAGAAATTTACAAATTTTACTAAGAAATCAATGTTAAGTTCAGATAAAAAATGTTTTTGAAATCTGAGAAGGGGAAAGAAATTTGACTTTGGTAAGAATTATTAAAATAAGAATAAAACATTTTTTTTAATAAAAAAGGGAAGTTACTTCTGGTTCCTGTGTTTGTCAATGATTAAGCGAAACGTTCTTGTTTCAAAATAGTTTTGCATTAATTAAAAAAAAGGACTAGTTTTAAGATCAAATGTCCTTGTTTTAATACTGTTTTTCCTAACATGTGGCATTATTTTAAATTACGTCAGTTTAGTTTTCAGCTATGATATCTAGTTTCAGTGTTTTGTTATCCCTTAATTCAACATTCAATTAAAATTCAAGTTAAATTTAAGCTTTTTATAAAAACCAACACATACGGTACATACCTGTAGTATTGCAAGAACCACTGACAGTTAAGATTGCATGAAGGCAAGAACTTTGATATTTCCCATGTTTTTTGAGAAAGGAGAGGAAACATAAATCATACTGTTTACAGGAGGGGGGAGGGGGGTGCAGAGCTATAAAAGCTGCACAGAAGCTTCTAAACTATTTCTCTTTGTGCTCCGTGGCTCTCTCAGTCGAAATGTTGCTAAGCAAAGGTTTTCTGTCTGTGAGATTTTGTCACAGGTTTTTGACACAGAGGAGAATGTGTCTGAGATTGAGGATCATCTTGAGGAGGTCGCCGATTATGAGGCATCCTCCTCAGATGAGAACGAGACTCCTAGTTTTCACCCTCCTGTAATCGCTCAACCACCAAAAGACACATCACTTTCCTAAAATGGAAGATTATTATGGTCCTGCTCCCCCCTTGAACGACAGGGTAGACTCAGTGCTGCTGATGTCATCAAAATGGCTGGTTTGCGGACTACATTGGTTTGCTCATTTTGGCAGGAGTTTACAAAGCCAAAAGAGAATCAATAGCAACACCTGGAAGGTCAATATTTCCAGCCACCATGTCTCTGAAAACATTACAGTGAGTGTTGTAAGCAGTCAACAAAGACATCAAGTGCCTGACACTAACCTTTTAGCAAAAAAATCATACTGGAGGATTTCAAGTGCTGGATTTAAAAGGTATTTGTGGAAGGGTAACGAGGGTTTGGCAGGGTGCTTGCTGCACAATGAAAGTGCTTGGGGTACATGGTCGGAGCTGATTGGCCGCTCGAAGAACAGACTCCCAAAGTTAAAACTCCACACACATATGCTTTTCTCTCTGGTAATGGTACTCCTCCACTGTTCAAACCCCATGAGGAAAGGGAGAGGCTAGTAAACGTATGAAGTGTGTAAACACCTGCGTTTATGTGCTGAAGGCTTTAATGACTCACTTTTAAGTCACTCATTTAGATTCAACATGAGGGAGGGAGAGCGAATGAAGCCAGAGGGTTGAAGATATAGTTGGCAAACAGTGTGATCGATGGGAAGCCTTCCCTCTCAGTAACTGTTTGGAGGAGTTCATTGTAACCCACCCTTCACCTCACACTGTGCTCCTTCTTTCTCCTTCCCTCTGTTTCATTCCTCATTCACAGAGAGTGTTCCCACTCTGGGGAAATCTGCTCAGTGGATAATGCCGTCTAACTCTGCAAAGTATATACAGTACTTGTGCTATTTTTGGATTGTGCGATCCCAAACACATCCCTCATGCTGAGCTGATGGCAACTACTGTCTGTCTTTCAATGTCTGTCAATGATTTGCTTTAAGTTTCTTAAAAACACTTCAGACTATTGAAGATGTAACGGTGAAAAATGTGAAAACCTGAAGTGTTTTTAATGTGGGGAAAATAAGAATTACAGCTACAGGTTTGCAGTTAATGTGAGATTTAGTTCCTACTTTTGAGGTTCATACAACATGCGGCCAAACAACACAACAAGGTGGAAGATACCCGAAGGCATGCCTGGTACTCTGGCTCTCAGACTGGAAGTCCCTAGTGAGCAAACAGGATCTAAGTGATGTAGAGAAATAAACGCCGCCCTTACAGATAATATACTGCACTAATATATACCGAAAAAAAACTTTAGATACGAAATTGAGATTTTCTTATGTGAAGTTATATCTCGGTTACACTTGTTGGGTATAGATTCTTTTGCTTATTGTGAGAGAATACAATCTACTTTTTTTTCCGGAATAATAAAAAAGCATCTTCTGATCATTTATTTGCTTGAATAGAGAAACTTAGTAAAACAAGCTTTTGCTTTAGTCACCCTCCCAAAAAAATCTTAAAACTAGAAATTTTAAATATTTTTACTTTGAGAAATCAATGTTAAGTTCTTCATTGATCAAGCAAAAAAATTGGGAATGCAAAGTATGAAAGTTAGCAATTTAACAAAATTCTTGTTTTAAGAAGCATTCTCTATTTTGAGTACAAATTAGAGAAAATGAACCACAAACATTCTGGAACGAATGCAGTTTTCTTCATTTTAACACTAAATTGTGTTGTTACTGACTTGATTTAAGAGCATAAACTTGTTTTAATGCACAATACATCCTCGTTTTAAGACAATTCGCCTAGTTTTAAGACACTTAAATACAAGTTCAAATGTTTTTTTTCAGCGCCATTTTATCAGTTTTTTTTTGTGTTTGACCTCGTGAGAGTTTGACTAGATTTTAGATTTTTTTCTTTCTTGTAGTACAGAGACTGGAGCTAGTCCAGATCTCCATGCACATGCTAGCTTGGAATTGCTTTTCCTTGCACAGATGAAGTAAATCTCTATAATATTCTCTATATCAGCAGTAATACATCTAGGATTTTCAAAGGAGTCACATCACAGATCACTTTTCACACTGCAGAACTTTTCAATAAATCAGTGAGAACTTTTCTGCAAACTACATCTCAGAGCCAAACACTTCATATAAGATTAGAATGCATGTATGATAGATAAATAAGTTATATACAGCCTTTCGCCCAAAGCTGGACATCCTGGTGACACCGGCAAGGGAATAAACAGATGAAGCCAATGAATGATTAGAGTTTGTGTGCCGTGAAACGTGCTCGTAATCGTCTACGATTCTCTCCGATCACGCGTTTGGATGCTCACTCTCATGCACCGGTCTGACCTTGATTTTAGGCCTTTGTTGGTGTTTAGTGAAATCCTGTTAAACCCGGGTCTATAAACTAGCTGTGAAGAACAAGCTGAAACATACGAGCTGTTAACAAAGCAAACCGTATATATTTATTCTACGCTTTTCACTAAACTCTATGTTTCTGAGGTATTTTGTGCTTGTTTTAGAGCTTAGTGGAGTTCTTTTTTTTATTCTCCTTAACTGAGTTTCAGTAAGTGTTCGATAAACTTCATTGAAGGCCTTGGGTTTTGTGTGGCAGTGTTGAACCGCGTTTTCTGGTTTTGTTGGAATTGACTGGTCTCTGTTGGTCTCATTATTGTATGCATCCAGTGGCTCATCCCAGAATGTTTCTTCTTATATCTCTCTGCAGGTCACTTTTCACTTGCTTTGGTCAATGATGCGGATCAAGGTAACCATGGTGACGACTTCACAGGCCTGACTCCTGACTGCTCGCCTCCTTCACCTGATACAGCCCTGAGGAGCATCGAGAGAGTCATCCGCCCACAGGTACAACACACACAGGACCAAACATCTGCACTCATGGGTAATGGTGCTCTTTGAGATAAAACATGGAGCGCCTGCTGGTATCGCAGCATCTATGTGTGGGGAAACCACAGACACTCGAAGAGCAGCTTTGTAGCTACAGTGCGTCCGGAGAGTATTCATAGCGCTTCACTTTTTCAACATTTTTATATATTACAGCCTTATTCCAAAATGGATTAAATTCATTTATTTACTCAAAATTCTACACACAATGCCCCATAATGACAATGTGAAAAAAGATTTTTTGAAATTGTTGCAAATTTATTAAAAGTACAAAACCTGAAAGATCATATGTACATAAGTATTCACAGCGTTTGCTCAATTCTTTGTTGATGCACCTTTGGCAGCGATTACAGCCTCAAGTCTTTTTGAATACGATGCCACACCTGTCTTTGGGAATTTTTGCCCATTCCTCTTTGCAGTACCTCTTAAGCTCTATCAGGTTGGATGGGAAGCGACGGTGTACGGCCATTTTCAGATCTCTCCAGAGATGTTCAATAGGATTTAGGGCTGGGCTCTGGCTGCCCAGACCACTCCATTGATATTTTGGGATATTTGCTTTGAGTCATTGTCCTGCTGGATGATCAGTGGAAACAGAATGTACCTCAACTCAATATTGAGCTTCACGGCAAAGGCTGCGAATACTTATGTACATGTGATTTTTCAGGTTTTGTTTAACTCACATGTATGTGCGTGCATTCTCTCTCTCTCACACACGCACCTCTTACATACACGGGAATTTTCTCATAGTATCATGTTTGGAAGAGGCTGTATTTGACAGAGCTGAGTCATTGAAGCCGTGGCAGCAGGAAGCTTTCCTTGTCACTGTCAGTAAATTCCCAACACAATCAGGAGGAGCTGCTGTACTGGGATGGTACAAGGAAATTAATGATTAATGGAGGCTTTAATTGAGACCCTTCAGATTTATTATATTATCCGAAATGTTCAAACCTCCACATCTGAGTGTGGCTAGTTACTATTGGAATTCTTTTGATTAAAATCCACAATAATCTCTATTAAATATGTCGCCATCGGTTACAATAAGCTAATTTTACAATCTAGTATCGCCAGAACACAGCTGAAGGAATGTTTCATTTCCTTTAGAATGCTTGTGCATTATCCTTTTATTAAAAAAAGAGTAAACCGAGGGGAAAAACACTGTAATTCCTGTATCGCATTTATCATCACGAATGAAGTTTTGAATAAAACAAGAGCAAATTGTGAGTGCTTTGAGCTGTTCACCTTGAGCTGTGTGTGAAGAAACATCTGATGTGAACTACCTTCCTCTGCAGTGTGAGCAAGGCTTCAGTGAAAACAAGAGCTTCACCTGTTTGCAGAAAGCATCTTAAGTATGGAAGCTCTGGCTAGGCCTGGGCGATTAATCACGTCTATCGATTACCTTCAATCTATAGTTGAATGTTTTTCTCCAAACATCAGAGAAACACGAAGCAGGAGCAACTTGTTCAGGAAAAAGGCACATACAAATATGGAATAGCTGGAGCCAAAGCGCACCAGCCAGAAAACAACATTTGACACAAGAAATGTTCTACAAACTATCACGAAGTGGTCGTGAATGCGGACGTGATATCGTATATCGCTAACCATATGGTTGTTAGATATTGAGTGGATGCGGGGCGGGCGGTACAGTTCTCATGTGAAGGACAATCCAACTATTCACTGGGAGTAATTATTTTACTAACATTGTTATTTATCTACTCAACATAATGACCAACACTGACTAAAATAAAATAGAAACGATTTACAACAGCAAGGTCATAGAGAGTTCTGGTGTTCCTCTGCCTCACACTGGGGAAACACACGTGTACAGCACGACGCAGGAGGAAGGAATTCTTACAACTGTTCATTATTAAAGCTTCTATAAAACATTGCTTTTATAATCAATCTTCAAAAATTCATTTTGATGCAAAAGGAAACAAGTTGAAGAAATAAAAGGGAATGTGGTGACGAAGTGAAGAAATCTTTTTTTTCCTCCATGAACTGATCGAGGGGCGCCCCCTCTGAACTTGTGCCCCGGGCCGGAGCCCGTGCTTTAGGCTCTGCTTGTCGGGAAGTTGGGTGGAATTTTCTCTGGATTGGAGCATTGAATGTATGTAAATATTTATTAGTTGAGGACAAGGTGGCATTGGACTGAAAGGGGGAGTGGAAAGGGATTGGGCAAGGGTGAGGGGGAAAGCTTCACGAGTAAAGAAGAAAGTTGGGAAAAAAACCTACCTGAACTAACCTTATAAGTCCTAGTTACTGTTCTTTTTGTCTTTGTGGAGTTTTTACGTACCACACATATATACAGAGCATCTACCCAGACAAACCATGTCCGTTTGTTATAGTTATAGAACAGTTCTTGCAGTTTGTATATTCAGGCACACATACATACATGTTTAAATATACACTAACACACAGCCGATGATTAATGTGGGGTCATCATGATGTTGTACACTTTATAATACAACTCAGCTAACAGACTCATCCAGCAAGCGACAAAGCGTTCCGCCGGCTATAAAAGGGGCGGAATCGAAAAGCCATCGTTCCCCGCCCAGGTAGGGGAGGGAACAGAAACGGGGTAATACAACTCACCTGAAAAGGGGCTTTGTATAGAGTATACGGATTGGGCCACCCAGATAGGGGGGGTCCGCAAGTCCGGCCTGAGTTCTGTAGGGATCAGGCCCAGTGGCAAAACCTTACTACAGAACCTAGCAGAGCTGATTGCTCCGCATCAGTC
This sequence comes from Danionella cerebrum, assembly GCA_007224835.1. Lineage (NCBI taxonomy): Eukaryota > Metazoa > Chordata > Actinopteri > Cypriniformes > Danionidae > Danionella > Danionella cerebrum. Next base: position 89,364 of record SRMA01027220.1, read on the forward strand.
AGATGTTGAGTGGGTGGGAGGATAGGGTTCACCGATCCACCAATCGGGAGACGTGAAAAAAGGTTCCTTCCCGTAGGACTAGGAACCTGCAGGCGCAGCACATCCTTGATGCGGGGGTCTTAGTGGTGCTTAGGCCCCGGATCAGAGCCCTCATCAGTGATAAGGGAGCGGATGTTCGACAGACCCATGGGGATGTGCATCCATGGGTATTACCCCCTACTGTGCCAGCGGGTCACTGCCACCACTCAGACCGCAGAAGGCACAGCGCCTAGATCAAGGCAGTAATGCCTGATGAAGGTTTGGGGTGTCGACCAGCCTGCAGCTCGACATATGTCGGCGAGTGAGACCCCCTTGGCCAGTGCCCACGAGGCGGCGATGCCGCGGGTGGAATGGTCCCTCAGCTTAGTTAGAGGGCAGGGTACATCACTCGCCTGGTAAGCCAGCTGGATAGCCTCCACAATCCAATGCGCTATCCGCTGTTTCGACATAGCGTACCCCTTGCGCTGGCCGTGGTAGCATATGAGGAGCTGCTGAGAGTTACGAAACTCCCGGGTTCTGTCAAAGTAGAGCCGAAGGGCGCGCACTGGACAGAGAGTACCCTGGGCTGGGTCTGCCTCCTCCCGGGGCAGGGCCTGCAGTGTCACCGTCTGGTCCCGGAAGGGGACCGACGGGACCTTGGGGATGAACGCGGACCTGGGTCTGATTCGCACCAGAGAATCCTCAGGGCCGAATTCCAGGCAGGTTTTGTCGGCGGATAGTGCTTGGAGATCTCCAACCCTCTTGAGCGATGCCAGAGCCAGCAAAAGTGCCGTCTTGAGGGAGAGGGCGTGCAGGTCTGCGAGGGCAAGCGGCTCAAACGGGGACATCCTCAGCCCTCTAAGGGCGATGGAGAGGTCCCAAGAGGGTACAGAGGGGGGCCTGGAGGGACGTAGCCGTCTGGCCCCTTGGCAAAATCTCAACGTCAGATCGTGGCTGCCAACTGATTTCCCTTCGACCCGGAGGTGAAAGAAGGAAATCGCAGCTGCGTAGACCTTCAGGGACGAAGGGGACAGCCCCCAATCGAACCCTTCCTGGAGGAAGGTCAGCACGACTCTGATGGGACATGTCCTAGCATCTTCCCATTGGGAAGAGCACCACTCGACGAACCGACCCCACTTGCCTGCGTAGCATAACCTCATGGAGGGGGCTAACTTATGCTCTAAGGTCCTCAATACCGCGGGCAGTAGAGGCTGGGGGTCCACCGAGGCCGGATATGCAATACTTGTAGGGCCCAAAAGTCCGGTCTTGGGTGCCTGAATCCCCCATGAGTGAGAAGATCGGGTCTCAGGGGGATCGGCCAGGGAGGGAGAGTTCGGGGAAGCATGCTGTGTTGGGCCACATGGGCACAACAAGAAGCAGCTCAAGCTCGTCCTCCCTGACCTTTCACAGGACCTGTGCTAGAAGGCTCACTGGGGGAAACGCGTACAGGCGTTTCTTCCTGGGCCAGCTGTGTGCCAGTGCATCTATCCGGAGAGGAGCCAGGGATAGGGAGTAGAAGAGCTGGCAGTGGGTGTTCTCCTGGGAGGCAAACAGATCTATGTGGGCCTCCCCGAACACACTCCATATATGCTGGACAGCCAGGGGGTGGAGTAGCCATTCCCCTGCGGTCGGCTTGAACCTCGACAGCGCATCCGCGATCTTGTTCGAAGCACCTGGGATGTGAACGGCTCTGAGCGACAAGAGTCTGCTCTGACTCCCCAGGAGCAGTCGTTGGGCGAGGTAGTGCAGATGGCAGGAGCAAACACCTCCTTGGGAGTTGATGTAAGCTACAACTGCCGTGCTGTCCGTCCTGACAAGCACGTGGGACTGAAGCAGTAGATGGCGGAAACGCCGTAGTGCCAGTATGACTTCAACTAGCTCGAGACGGTTTATGTTCCAGGGCTCGGGTGCGGTCTGCCGTAAGTCGTCGCACGGACCGGAGTCAGGCGACTCTTCTCCCAGTTGACCTGAAACCCTAGTTGGCCGAGGTGCGAGGTGTGATCAACTGGTCCCTGGACGAAGCTAGCACGAGCCAGTCATCGAGGTAGTCTAGGACACGGATTCCTGCCCGGCGTAGCGGGGCGAGAGCAGCCCGGGTCACCTTCGTGAAGGTGCGCGGGAAGAGGGATAGGCCAAAGGGCAGGTGGAATTGTCTGTGATGCCGCTCTATGGCCACGTGAAAGTATGCGTCCTTCAGGTCTATGGTGGCGAACCAATCCCCAGGACGAAAGCACGGCAGAAGGCTGCGGATCGTCAACATCTTGAAGCGGAACTGGGCCAGGTTTCGTTTTAGATATCTCAGATCCAGGATTGGTTGCAACCCGCCTGACTTTTTGGGGACGAGAAAGTAACGGCTGTAAAAGCCTCTTTCTACATCGGCTGGAGGGACCGGCTCGACTGCTTTCTTCGAAAGAAGGGCAGCGATCTCCTCTCGCAGGAGTGAGGCGCCTGACCGGGGGACAGGGGTCTCTAAAACGCCTCGAAACCTGGGGGGTTTTACGAACTGAATCGTATAACCCGAAGGTCGGCAGCGAGGTGAGTGTGGTGGACTCCCCCCCCTCCAGGGTGAGCCAGGTCGATGGACAGACCCTGACAGACCTCATATCTTCCCGAGTTGTCATCGTCAGGGGCGCTTCTTACTAGAAGAAGACCTCGTCTGCCTGCGAGTACCCTCTGAGGATGACGGTGCCCGGCGCCGTGCAGGGGTCCTTCTCGGGCTTTTGGCCAGAGGCTTGGACCGTGGCGGGGGGCACTCTCTTTGGCGTCTGGCAGGCGGAGAGGGTTCCACACCGAGCGTACTGGAACCGTGCTTGTTACAGCGCGGGACCATGAGCTCACCCAGACCCTCCGCCTGTTTCCTGATCGTGGAGACCTTCAATGCAAAGTCGTCCACGGCGACGCCAAAGAGGCCAAACTGGGGAAATAGGCGCGTCGAGGAACGTGTTACGGTCCTCGGTGAGCATAGACGCCTCTTCCAACCATAGATGGCGTTCCTGGACCACAAGTGTGGACATTGTGCGGCCAATACTCTGCGCAGTGGATTTCGTCGCCCAAAGCGCTAGATCCATGGCAGAGCGCAAGTCTTGCAAGGACTCGATGCCGCCACCATTCTGGTGCATGTCACGGAGGACTTTGGCCTGGTTGACCTGAAAAGTCACCATAGCATGCAATGCAGCTGCAGCTTGACCCGCAGCCGATTAAGCCTTCGTCATCAGGTCTGACGAAAACTTTCCAGCTTTGGAGGGGACACCTGGGCGCGATCTCCAAGCGGCAGCACTGTTAGGGCACAGGTGCACCGCAACAGCCTGCTCCACTCGGGGGATCGCAGTATAACCCCTAGCTTCAGCTTGCGCCAGAGTGGCGAAGGGGGGGAGCTACGGACCCTCGCAGACAGGGGAGCCTGCCAGAATTTCGTGAGCTCATCATGCACCTCCGGGAAGAAAGGTACTGGCGGGGGGCAGGGAGCGGCGTCCCGGCGCTTGCCAAAGTACCAGTCATCCAGCCGCGACGGAATCGATTCAGAGGGCGAAGGCACCTCTAAACCAATGGCTGTCGCGGCCTTAGAGAGCATTGCAGTCACTTCGGGTTCCGGTTCAGCCACAACCCCGGAGGGTGGCAGTTCTGACTCCAAAGACACCAAAGATCGCGTCCCTTCCGATGCTGTGATGGATAGCAGATCGTCAACAGGGTCATACGGGGAAGCCGGTGAAGCCGGAGCAACAGCGGCATCCCCCGCAGACCAGACGGGGCGCACACCTGGGGAACAGGGATGACGCGAGGGATTCCCTGACGTCACTAGCCCTGCGCCGCCAGCTGAAGCTTCGGAGGAGCTAGCCCGAGTCAGCGGATCACCAGAAGCCGAAGCCGAAGTCCTCTTCCTCGAAGAAGGACCTCCTATACTTCAGTGTGCGCTTCGGCAGAGCGTTGCAGTGCAAACACTCACGCCGCACAAGAGCAATGCAGGCGTGTTTGAAGCCCAAACAGGCCACACATCGCTCGTGACCGTCCTTCGATGAGATAAAACCACCGCAGCCAGGAATAATACAGATTTTGCCCATCGTCGTGAAAAACGGACGTTACAGGACAAAAACTGAATGCAACTGATGGCGTAGCTATCTGGTCTAGCAGCAGCACATCAAGTGCAGAGGTAAGCAACCTTTGATATTTCAGCTTGTAAAGAGCGTCGAAATACAAAGCAACCACCATTCGCTCCGAGGAAGAAGGCAAAATGAGTGTAGAGCTACGCTCTGCTCTTATAGAGCAGTTGATTGCTAATCAACTTGATTGCTAATCAACTTCACTCGCAAATTAATTTGCCCGTTAAATATTCGGCTCCACCCACTTTCAGAATGGCTCCACCCGTAGTCGAGACATCGACATCGTCTGCGTCTCGACTGAAAGGGAATGGATTTCCAAATATCGCAAATTACACAAGGCTGGTCAAGTGAATAATGCTAGGTGATGTTTATTCAGCTATAAATGTGATTGTTTTTTTTGTTCCTCCAGAAGCGTTAACATCAGAGCGTATCGATACTCCGGCCTTTTATAATTAGGCAACGGGGCTAATTAAGTACCGGGTTTCGGTTCCCATCCCTAGCTGTAACTGGCTTGATTCAATTGTTTTTATGTTGAAAACAAGGCAAGTTTTCACTGGCACTTTTCCCAAACAAAATTATAAAGGCGACATGTGTGGAGAAGTGTCGTGTATGGGGTCCTTTACGTTTGAAAGTGTTTAATTAAGCTCATCTGCACCGTGCATGAACCTAAACCCACACACTCTCGCCGGTGATCCAGTGAGATGTGTCTTGTGATGGTAATGTCCCGATGGACCCGCTTGGCAACACACATTCTGCAGAAGACAAGCTCGGGGAAGAAAGATAAGTTGATGAGCTCAGCTGGATGCTGAGGATCCCTCTGGCGATAAAACTATAGCACCGATGAAACCGCGAGGAGCGAAGTAAACTTGTTAATGATGTTAGTATTACTCTCAGCAAGAAGCAGATGTTGCATTACGCTGGAATCCTTTCTTCTTTAATAATTAAGTTCCATACGTATCTTTTAATCGCATTGTTTTGTCCCAACACTTCAACGTTTTGCACAGTTAAACTGGTGAGAAATAAAAGTAGCGTCACTGGGGCATTAGTAATCACATTGCTGTAAGAAAAAGAGGGTGGGAACATCTAACATTCGTAACATTTCACTTTGTTTTTCTGCTTTCGTGTTGCCGGCAGCTTATTTTAGCAACAGGAAGCCTTATCTTTGCATGTGCTTGCCACTGCGGTGCTCGGTGCTGTTGCAGCTTTGCTTCCGTTGTCATGGAGACGCTGGTTGTATTGATGCAAGCGCAAACGTTAGTGTTTTGAAGGAATGTTGGTGGAAGCGCTCCTTCGCACATCAAGGTTGTGCAGCTCTCTGTGTGTATCTTCATCAGGATGAATGGACTGCTTTGTGTTTAGAGCCGGCCTTGATCAGAAAAAGCATTCTCGGGTGAATCACTGAGACTGCTCCTTGATTGGGGAACGCATTGCATGGTTTCTCGTGGTGCTATTGAAGTTAGAGAGCCGTCTGCCACTAAAAGCACTGAGAGGAACCTGGTTATTGGCAGTTCTTATAGACAAAGTTGCAGAAAAGAGCTTTTACAAAAATGAAAATTGTTTAGTCTTTAAGGCCAATCAATCAAACTTTGTTTATCACAGCAGAGATTGCCCTGCAGTGCTGTGCATTGCATCAATATCAAATGATAGTTGCCCTCATATGTCGACTACATGTAACCCTATTTTCACTTGGTAAATAGTCAAAATCTACCAAAAAGATCTTTGCTTTTAGATGTTGACATACTCTGACTTTTTGGTAATGTGATTCCACATTTGCTAGTGTGGAAACACAAATATTTATTACAGAAAATATAATAAAATTTGTATCTTACTCACTTACTATGCCAAAATCACATTAAATTTAACTGAAATAGACTCAAAAGGAATAAAATTGTACACAGTACCAAGTTCAAATGAACGCACACAAATATTGAGCTCTAGGAAAATAAAGAAAAAACACTTTTGGGCCCGTCAACACATTCGTGCGCCTGACGTTTCCTCGTGTTAAAAGTTACTCACGAATCCTAATGAATTTCGAATCCTTCGTGGTAGAAACTCTTCTATGGCTCCTTGAAATTGATTCCTTTTATCACATCCACTTCGGAGAAATAACCGTAGCCACAGCCAGGAACAACTGCGTGTTAGTTGCTCTCCGTTAGCCAAGGCACATTGTAATGCTGCGTAATGAAGCAGGTATTGTGTATGGAATTTATCTTGTGCCAAAAATACGCACGTAATTTCAGCATAAACAAACGCAAATTTTTTTAAGTGTGACTTAAGTAACCAGGGTGACGAAGATTGATTTAAACCTTTCACGGTACCCAACACCCAGAAATGAAGCAAAACAATTCTAAACTTAGCCGGCTAGCTAGTTAATCCGGCTTCATTTTTTCTATTACAAACACTGTCACCACACAATACTAGATTTAACTTAAAAATCTTCAAACAAAAATCAAACTTAAAATCCTACTGCAGACTCCATCCATCCATCTTCAATACCCGCCTATTCCCCCTGGGCTTTGCTGGTGCCGCCTTCGGGCGAGAGGTGGGGGTACACGCACATTCACTCACACCTAGGGGGAATTTAGATCATTCCATTAACCTGCCGAATAATTTTGGCGTTAAGCCACAGAAGCAACGGGAGAACATGCAAACTCCTTCCAGGAAACCACCAGTGAGCCCCCGTGCCGCCCACATGATCTGCATGATTGTGTCACTATATTTCCCTGAACAGAGTCGCACTGAACGAAGCTCCATCATTATGAATCTCGTAGCGCCGTGTGATCTGCATATGCATCGACTGTCTGCCTTCTCCCTTCCGGGATGTGAATCAGCTGCTACGGCGTGCCACAGCCCAAAGACAAATTAGCATAATTACAATCCATAAATTAGCGCACGATTTCTCACTCTTGTACTTGCTATTTAATTAGTAGTCTGATGAAATGAAGGTAGCAGTAGTAGAGCCGTGATTCCTCTCAGGTGTGGACTTCTCTTTCTCGCTCAGAAGAGCATTGTTCGGGGGGACCGTGTGTGTGTTTGATGAACAGCCGTGTGTTTTGTGTGTTTAATTGAAGAACAGTGCTCGACAGGCTCGTTAGATGCTCGTGCTGCATGTGAGACAGCTCTGGAGTGTGTGTAACAGGTTCATCATCAGCAGTTCCTGATACAGGGTGTGTCTGGCAGCCAAATTAAACCGGAGCCTGGGGGATAATTATCTCAGGTGTGACGAGTAATGTTTTACTTCTAGTCGTAATTTAAAAAGGTTTTTTTTTGTAATGTCTGTGGTCACCTGTAGGGGAAAGCTACTGTCTCCTTCTGGTCTGGAAGCACCTTGCTTTACATTATCCTAGACTTTAAGCTTTGTTTAAAGAAAGGCTTGGGGGGTTTCCTAATTTGGATTCTGTGAAACTTCCTCCCCATCTTACCTCGGTTTTCGGTATTATCGTACATTAAAATAAAAGACTAAGCCCCAGCGAGTTGCACAATACTGCACAATGGATGAATGATGAATAAACGGTTACGTAATTTTTTGTAACAGACTAATAACTTTAAACTCAATAAAACAATTGTCGCAGTCTGTTTCTCTGTTTCTCTCGTGTTCTTGTCGCAAATCTGTTACACTGCATGCGCTTGGATAGTGTGCTTTTCTAAGGTGATGTGTGGCACTTCTAGATCACACACCCTCAGGAAATCAGGATTCAGAACAAAACGCACTGTAAAAGAAAAAAAAAGCTCAAAAATCTGTGAATGATCTGGGTTCACTGCTGCGAAACTGTAGATGTTCTCCATCTCTCTCTTTCTTCTCCAACCTGCCGCACGATGACATTGTTTGGTATTAAATAAATTCTATTTAGTATTTAATAATCATCTTGTTCATAAGTGCATGGTTCTAAGGACGGAATAAAGGAATTGAAACTGATACCGTTGCTATTTTTGCTATTTTCTCATTCACAATAAAGTTGAAAATCTGCAATATAAGCATGTTCTTTATTTATATATTTATTTATCTCTCTCTCTCTCTCTAATCAGTAATTTCCAAAAATAAATGTTAACATTGTTCTATTTCCTGTTTCAGCCAAAGCAGCGGACCTCACTGTCGTCTTCCCAGGACGTCCAGAAACCCGTCCAGAACCACAGCGGTGATCCTTCAGAGGTCAGTTCATCACTGGGCTATGCCAGCTTCAGCACCAGCCCCCCTGCTAGCCCTCCAGTCAGCCCTGCCAACTGCTCGACCGGATCAGCTGACGAGTACGGGCTCACAGGTGAGATTCTTAGTGACAAATCACACCGACATAGAAAAAAACAGAAACTAATTCACATCTTTATTAATTAATTTACATTAAATATAAACTAGAATTTAATTCATTACAACAGATTTAACACAAAGCACATTTTTATTAATTATTGTGCATCAAAAAATAAACAAGCATTTGATGAATTTAAACAAATGTAACACAAAGCATTTTTCATTTATTTATTGTTGTGCATTAAATATGAACAAGAATTCAATCTTGCAAAGCATATTTTTATTAATGATCGTGCATTATATATTAACAAGAATTTCAGAAATTGAAAAAAATTTATAAATATAACCAAATTGTGCAAATAAATGTAATACAAAGCACATTGTTATTTATTCAGATTATTAATTAATCCATTCAAAATAAATGTAATATGGGGCACACCTTTATTAACTACAATAAATAATTGTAACGTAAGCACAATTTTATTATCCCTGGCATTGAAGAAAGAAAATAACAATAAAGACACACCTGGATGACCCAAAGCTAGCTGCAGTGTTGAATGGTGTGGAGAAAATACGTTTTTGTTACACACTATATGTATGTTTATTTTTATTATATACATATAGATATGATGAGATGTGGCATGTGTTTATAAAAGCTGTCATTTCTGCAGCAGCCAGTATCTATTGATTGGCTCGTGGTGGTTTTCAGCAGTCCAATGATTACCACTTTATTGAGCCGCTCTACTTTAAACACGTGATTATATTTGTCATTAAACTCATTAAAGTGCTGTTTACTAGAGTTGAAATCTCTGTGAGCTTGTGCTGGAATGTCCTCACTCTGAACGGTGGGTTAAATGCTGCTTCTAAAGAGGGATGCAGTGAAGACTAACCGCTGCAGCTCCATCTCAGGGGACGTCAATGTTTTGGCAGGGTCTGCCACTTCATATCTGAGATTTCCTCAGCATCCACCTACAACACTGCTGGCCGAGTAGGCAGCTGAGGCTGTTTCAATGGTGATATCAGTCCTGGTGCTGTTGTCATGGTGATGCTGGTGTATTTGGTACTATAACGTAATCTTGCGCACATGCTTGTCTAGCACCCTGATCGCCAGACGCATGTGTTTAGGGATGAAGGGGATGAGGAGAGGGATGCTAATGAAAAGATGTGCTCTTGATCAGCTCTTACAGACGCTCAGTAACTGCTCTGCTCTGATGATGAATCGAGTTTTATTTCTCACGGGCAATAATCTAGAAATAAAACTCACAACTTGTGCTTGGTGAATAAATAAATGAGATCTTTGAAGGGCTGGGCAATATGCCAAAACAATCCCCATATTAATCATTATTCTATAATAAATATTTGGATTATTTTATTTCTTTTTTTTTTACATATCATTGAACAAAACGGCAAGTGTTTACAGTACTTCATGTATTTAGTTTATATATGCGCTACCATCAAAAGTTTGGAGTCACCCAGATTTTTTGTGTTTTCCAAGAGACCTCACACTTTTATTTTACCACGAGTTTTTACAACTGAATAGAAAATAAAGTGAAGACATTGACGAGTTTAGAAACAATATTGATTTTAAATAAGAATTGTTTACCTCAAACTTTGCTTTCCTCAAAGAATCCTCCGTTTGCAGCAATTACAGCCGTGCAGAGCTTCTAGCTGTTATTTTTTTGAGGTAATCTGGAGAAATTTCACCCCGCGCTTCTAAAAGCTCTGGAATGGCCTTCATTTCTAAGAACACGAAAAGACTGTCGAGTTTCTCATGAAAGTTCTCTTTTTCTGCCCATTTCGAGCTTTTTTTCGACCACACAAATGTGATGCTCCAGATACTCCACCCGCTCAAAGGAAGGTCAGTTTTATTGCTTCTCTAAGCAGCTTAACTCTTTCAGCGGCGCTATCATGATGCACAAGGGTTTTCTAATCATCTATTAGCTTCTGCCGCAATGAGAAACACATCGTACCATTAGACACTGAGGTGATCGCTGCTGAAAACGGGCCTCTATAGACCGATGGAGATATTACACCAAAAAACAGACCATTGTGGCTAGAAAAGTAATTTACCTCATTAAGACTGCTGTATGGAGTGTATTTCTGATTAGTTTAAAGTTATCTTTATTGAAACCAATTTTTTTTAGGCAGGTTTGAAAAAACGCTTCAAATAAAGAATACATCTAAATAATCTAGCAACACTGGCACAAAGCCTTATAGTTTATGATCCAGCAGTTCAACCAAACATCTGCTAATGATCATTATCGTTTATATGTGTAGATTAAACCCAGTAATGGATGCTGAAAACAGAATGACAGAGAAAGGCAGTTTCTACATTATAAACATCTTTGTTCAAGCAGAAATAATGACAGTTTAAAAGAAACTTGTTGGTCAGACTGTGTCACTTGTAGAGCCCCTCTGGGCATTATTATTTTCATCTACAACTTCTGACTTTTTCCAAACTGTGGAGAGATATCAGGAGGATCTGGCCGCCCTTGATGAGTCACACGTCTTTCCCAAGCCACTTCACACACTGGAATCTCTCTGTAAAAGACAAGTAACCTTTTAGAAAGCAAAGAGATAACTAGATAGTGAAGGGGAGACATTGTCTGCATTATCGCTTCAAGCAGGGGGCTGTTTCTTTGGAGGAAGCCACATCTTTGATGGAAGCTCTCTGATGTTCTACCCTTACTAATGTTTCTTCTGTCCCACTGCCACAGGGATTTATATGCTACAATTTCACAAGTGGTTTCCATCACGTGGCCTTCTTGTCTTCTGTGTTATCTGCATGAGGTCTGCTAGTGCCTCCTGTTACTTTGATTTAATCTGCTGGCATATGGCACAGAATGGAAGCAGCATCACTGGAATCTTCTCTGGAATCTAAGCGCCGTTAAGATTGAAGCCGTGGATGAGAGCCAGAATCTCTGTGAAGGCATCGAAGTCTGCTGCTCCAGGAATAGGAGCATCCTCCTCACTATTTATTAGCTTTATAAGGTCTGCTGTGTTGTTGCCTTGGAAACAAGGGTTGAGTGAGGAGTGTGTTGTAGTTTTCTGAAGTCATGCTTTCATAGATGATGAAATGAAGTCCTGTTATTTCTTACAAAGAGGGATGGAGGCATCAAGAAGTTCGCATGGCTGTGTGGCGGTCCGGTATTTTTATCCCGGTTTAAACAATGTTGATGTTGATTCAGACAGTGATATTGTTATCATCTCTCACCTAGTGGAAACGTCTGCTCACAAAGGAAGTTAAAGGCCTGGATGTAATGGATTTTAAATCAGTGTTAAGCTCTGATAAAAACACTCCTCAGATCAAAGAAAAAAATGCTTAAATCTAGTAAAAATCTTCTTTGGTTGTGCAAAAAAATTCTAGAAACAAGGATAAAATGGTTATGAAGAAGAATTATTTCTGGTTTTAAGTTCCTGTCTATGTTAATGATTAATCACAAACATTCTTTTTTCAAACGTTTAGTTTATCCTTTAATTTCTTCATTCACTGTGTTTACATTTCAAGCACTTTTTTCTAGTTTAAAGATCTTTTTTTAGCACTAGTTTTAAACACAAATGTCCTTGTTTTAATACTGTTTACCCTATATCATTTATTGCCTTTAAAATCACCTTTTTATCTTGTCCTGTCCTGATCAAAAGCCACCACATGGGGGTGTAAATGCTTCATTTAAGCTGGACAGTTTTGTTATCTCCAGGGGAGTGAACACATGGTGTTGTGTTTTCTCCTCTGGATTGAAGCAGTCAATGTATGTAGATATTTATTAGTTATTTTTCCCACGGACCAGTTTGCATTAATTACATCAGGACAGAAGTGTGTTAAAAGAAAAGGGGCGAGTGCATAAGGGATTGGAAAAGGTTCAGGAGTGAGAAGAATAGGAAGAATATCTTCCTGAACATACCGTATAAGTTTGTTACAGTTTGTGCTGTCCAGTTTTTGTAGTTTGTACATAACTACACACATACTAGTCATAATAGTTAATGAACTATGCAGGATTGTGAAATTTGTTTGGGTATAAACTGTTTTTAAAGCAAAATAATTGTTATTTTTACAGTTCTAACCGGAAAAAAAAAACATTAAAATCTGTAAAATTTACAGTAAAGTGGATGCAATGGCGCTACCGTATTTTTTTACGGTCAAGTTCTAGCCACCACAGCTGCCGGTAGTTTACCGTTAAATTAATGGTTTATTATTTTTACAGTGTTTTGTGCACCTCACTCATCCCTGACTTTGAGTGCTAACGGGGTAATTAAAATCCATCCCTCGCGAGAGGATCTGTTCCCTGTAGCGCAGCCCTCCCACCGCGATGAAAAGATCCTGTTGAGTGAGTGCTTTGATGAAATTAATCTCTTTTATTGTGCATCTTCACCGTATCCTCCCTCCCTCACTCTTCACTTATTGCCCTAGCATCGTTTCCCAGGCAGACCCCACCCCACCTGCACATAACGCAAGGATTGTGGTGTGGTTTGAGACGGATGCGTTTTCGATATCGTTTAATGATGTTCCTGTGGAAGAAAGGGATTATTGTTCCGGAGATACGGGCTGACTCACAGACTGACACGCCACTGATTGCAATCCATGTTCATATAAGCCCGAGCCAGCAGGGCCTGTTGGGTGTTCTTGATTGACAGATCTGATATTGTTTCGAGGCTATTACTATCCGCAGGAGCTCAAGATGAACAGCAGAGAAAAAGAAACATCACAACACCAGACGTGTCTCAAACCCTTCCGCTCAAACACAACCGAATTCAGACAAGAGAACCTAAAAACAGACATGCTCCGACCCGCCCTGATGTATGGCTGCCTCTAGGATATAGAGGCTAATATTGTTTAATGTTACATCTGACATTCTGTGCAAAACAGAAATCTAAGCAAAGATAAAAATGCTCAAATATAGATCACACAAACTTGATTTTCTTATTCGCAGAAGGATCCAAAAATCCAGAGAGCGAGATAAAAGCTGTGAGCAGCATTACAAAGTACATTTTTTTATTAACTTTATCCTGCAAATAAATCAAAGTGTTTAACCTTTTAAACCTGTAATATTGTCGTGTTTGATGGGAGCAAACTTTGGTTCCCCATAAAGACGATGCTGAGGGATATATTTGCAGTGGGAAACTGGTAGAAACTTTCTGAGGCTCATCCCGAAGAAAACATTTAATCAAAAGATTCAGTTGTTTCAGAAGATTCAGTAAAAAATAAACTAGAGTTGAACTAGATTTGAGTATTGTTTTTCTTGTTGCGTTTTTTTGCAGTGTTTTGTGCACTTTTCACTCAGAACCCCCAAAAAAACCGATTAGCAGTGTATTCGGTAGTTTTGATGTCAAGCCGAGACCGGAGTATCGAGACCAAGATCAACACTGCAGAAAAAAACCCCATTAAATTGAGTTTAACTCTTCCTGGACAAGCAAAACACTCTGCCAGTGGGGCGAGAGCAAATTCAACTTATTTAAAAATTATCTCGCTGTCAGCAAATTCTGATGTACAGCAAACGTTTTATGTATTACTGATGTACTAGCTTGTATCTAGAACTAGCTTGTATCTAGAACTAGCTTGTATCTAGAACTAGCTTGTATCTAGAACCAAGTCTCTTAACACTAGGCAATTTAAAACACTGGGCAAATTACCTTAAAATGAGGATGTTTTGAGCAATAAAACAAATGTATGTCCTTAAGTCAAGTCAGTAACCACACAATTTGGTTTTAAAATGAGAAATAGTGTAGGTTGGGTATATTATCATAAAGCAGAAGTTACAGTATCGACTCACAGGAGCCAATATTTATTCAGAGTCATTATAAGAGTCTTTTCTCTTTAGAAGCACTGTTTAATCTTTTTTTATCTACTTTTTTTTAGAAAACAAGGACATTTGTGCTTAAAACTAGTGAAAATTGGACAGATTTTCTCTAGTTTATGAAAAACTGATTTGAAACAAGAACGTTTTGATTAATCATTGACTATCACGTGAACTTAAACCCAGAAATAACTTCCGTGTTTTAATAATCTTTTTCACAAGCATTTTATTCTCATTTCTAGAATTCTTACCAATTCAAATGTGCTTTTCATTCAATCAAAGAAGATTTGAAGTTTATTACATTTCTTAGGTCATATATTTCCTCAAAATAAGCTGAATTATCTATTCCCTAATAAAATAATATTCTTTTGAGAAACTCCTCGCTACACTGTTAGATTTCTGCTGAGTCATTTACACGTTCACAAATGTTATTGTGTATAAATATATATATTTATATATAAGTTTTCACAATTTTACTTCTTGAACGATGCCTAGAGCCCAAATCATGTGACGGCTGTTTAATTAATTTTTCATATTAAAGTCCATCAGAACATCACTTCAAAAAGAAATAAAACATTGATAAAATTAGATATTACACACAGTTTATTTACAGATATGGATTAACATATGGACTGGAGACCTGTCCAGGGTGTCCCCCCGCCTCTCACCCGATGTGAGCTAGAGATAAGCACCGGCAGACCCCCGTGACGCTCAAAGGGAATAAGGGAGCAGAAAAATGAATGAATGGATGATTAACATATCACCAAACAAATTTTTCCCGGGTCCGACCTGCGAGGTGCCGGAGTGCTCCGGGACAAATGAAGCTCTAAGGGGAATTCTATTCTCTCCTCTCATTAAAGTTGGCATTTCAAAGCATTTATAATAAATGTTGTGTGCTTCAGTTGAAGTTTTTTCTTGCTCTGGATCTCTGGGTCTGAGACTGAGTTTGAAAACAAATCGTGCGATGCTCACTCCACTGGAGCCATCCGCTCAGCATCAAGTTTGTGTTTGAATGAGCCTGTCCACGCTCGAGCTAATCTAAAGATCAGTTCCCCCTCCCAGGAGTTCATAAATACGTACATGCAGAGAGCTTATCGTTCAGTTTCTCTGAATCCTTGGCATGACGAGACATGACGAAGGTGTGTGTGTGTGTGTGTGTGGAGTGGAGTGTGTGCAGAGATGAGTGTGTGAACAAAAGCATCACTGGAATGCTGTGTGGCTCAACATTGTCCCTATCAGATCCTTGAAGATGCAAAGGTGCGACTCTCTCACCATCCCCTAACATCTTTCTCTCGGAGGGATTCATTCTTGTCATGCTGTTGAACAACGAGAGGTAGGTCACGTGGGATTATTGCTTCATGTGTCGCTTCTTCGATGAATCTACTGAAACATCGAGGAAATGACGGTCTCTTCTGCAGTGTGAATGTATTTGTTGCCTCCTGGAAGAGAAAGCTGCGTCTTTCTGAACGAACTCTTGGTGCTTTCAGGCCTTTTGCTCTTTTTTTGGGCTGGATTTTTGTCTTGCAAAAATCAACGTCTTTCGCTTTTTCGCTTTGGCTCCTTCAAGACAAAGCTACAGCCACCAAACTTTTCCAAGATATCCCAACTGGTCCGACTCAGGTGGCTATATCTTTTCAGACTGAGAAATCGCTGAGAATGCTGGGAAATTTTCCACTGACCTAATATGAGGTCAAACTCATCTGAGAACCTGAAAAAATGAACACTCTTGTGGAGGTTATCAGTCTGTATCTTTCACTTATAATTTAAAATAATATATTGGGGGTGTTTATTGCTAATCTTAGTTACAAATGAACTAAATCTTTTGAACTTTTATCTCATGGGGGTTGGTTTATATTACGTATAGTCACAAAGGGAACATTATATTATATTACTGACCCCTCCATAGCAACCTGACTTTACCATAGCTACCATTTTGGTATATCACTATCTCGGCTAATGAAAGTCATAGAGATGGGGGAACCTTGTGTCACTGATTCCACCATAGTAACCTAAATATTGTACCTTAGTAACCACTGCATTGTGCTAGGAAATGGAACTACAATTTAAATTGAACTTTTGTGAGCCAACATGAAAGCTTGTGCTCAACCGGTAGCCATCTTGGTTTTTAGTGAGAAAAATTGATGTTGGTCAGGAGCTGTGTGTGTTTCTCAAAACTGAAACCCCTGAAGAGATGCTCAAAATCCAGCCGTTTTTTTTAGTTTTGAGAAAAGAAGCATTTGAAACATGAAAACGTGTGGTTACTCTGAAGGATTTCGCACCTGTCCGCAGCTGATTTCCCTGCTGCTCGGCCTGTCGGTGCATGCGACTTAATGAGAAGAATTTGTTTTTTTAATGGGGGATGATCTTTAACCTTAAAGTATTTGCTTCAAAGCCCGAAATCCCCTGAAAGTCTAAAGGATCCAGTTACGTGGGAAGAGTTCAGACACTGTGCTGCAGGATATATTTCCTCCCACTGCTCCCGAATCAGTCTTTTGTTGCACACACTGCATCTAATGAATGATTTGAGATCCCCATTGGCCAGTCCTGATGCTGCTCTAGATCTTTCTGCCTTCGCGTCTTCTTTTTCTAGTTCCTCTTTTCCTTGGAAGGCCCTCGGAAGGCTTATAGCTTCTGTTTTTTTTTTCTAGCCGCTGTGCTGTTTCCATGACAACCAGATGTCACTTGTTGCAGATGCAGCTGTGTACACATGATCCAATAAAATCATGGGGAAAGGGACAGATATTTGAAATTAAAGTAGGACGGAAAGCAAAACCAGTGAAATCTAGTCCAGTGGTTAGTTTTCGGAAAAAATCTGGAGGTGTTCTGGTTGGTTTGCTTCGTCGAATAGTTTCATCACAAATAACTTGTTTTGGCATTTAATTATTGTAATTATTTAGTCTTAAAGCTAGAGCATTCGTCTGGGTAAATGTGGAAGCTTATGCTGATTTTGCAGCACTCTTGCAGTTAACTGTGCATTTGATCTCAACTGTTTCCTAGAAACTGAAGTAAGCTATGGCTGTGTAGGTGTGTAAAGTGCTCTAGATGTCCATCCTCTTCTGCCTTGTTCTGAGCCTGGTGAACACACTACAGTTTTTGCTTGCTACTTCATGATGATATGCAGCATTTTTATTTCATATCATAGCTATTTTTCAGGCTGATTTGATTTTCAATTTACATTGACTCACAGCGCTTGAAAGATGTATTTAAAGATTTTACGTAAACAGTATTCACAAACTAAACTAATATAACGACTTATGTCCGCTCTGGTGGTTTGTTAGAGGTGACCATTCCCAAACTCCTTTTCTGAACCTACCACTGTCTCCTCGTTAACTTCCTGTCTTTTCACTGAAAGTACAGAGTCCTAAAATATGTCTTTAAAAATGTGTAAGCACACGTTCGTTTAATTAACATGTTTCAGGAGAGTCATTAGGACATTTCGTCTTGTACCTGCCACTTATGCTCTCAGAGGTCCTGATTTCAATCTCCTGAGTTCTAATTGGTGAGTGCTGCTTAGTTAGAAAGCATCGTTGATCAAATGATGTTTTCAGATTTGAGATCAGTTTGAGAGCTGTTAACGTGTCGCTGTTGGGTTGCAAGTTCATGTACAGTCATAAGTTTATCAGAATGAAGATGAAGGATGAAGCAAAAGCAGATTTACACGTCTGATTATTTAGTGGTTGAGTAAACACACGTCTGACAATAAATGGCTTCACCCAACCACGAGTGGAGAAAATGCTTTCGCATCATCATTCAGATTTTCAGAGAATGGCCAAGAATTCAAGCGTTTTACCAAGAGTGTGTACAGCACCACTGTACTTTACCATCGGTGTACACAACCTTAGAATAAACAAAGCACAGTTCATAATATTGCCATTTATTAGCTTTAGTTGTATATTAAACTGGGAATGGTGAAAGCAAGCCTGATGCTCGTGAAAAAGAATCTTAAAACAAGGAAGTTACCGTATTTCTGGTTTTAAGTTCCTCTGTTTGTTAATAAATAATCCTGAACGTTCTTGTTTCACATCATTTTTTTATTAATTTGTTCATTTACTGCGTTTTAAGTGGCTTTTTCTTGTTCTAAGACTATTTTAAACTTCAGTTTTAAGCCCAAATGTCCTTTAATACCATTTATACAAAAAAAAGTATCATTATTTAGAGCTTATGTAAATGTTTAATTTTAAGCTGTAATTTAAGTCATTTTTCTGGTTACTGCATACTAATTGCAAACATTCTTAAGTTATTGACGTTTTTCTAACTTATTTTAAGCACAAATGTCCTTGTTTTAATACAGTTTTCCCTAAAAAGTAATTTTTATTTATTTTTATTTCATAGTTTATATTTTATTAGCACAGAGACTCTTAAGTTAATGCTGTTTTTCCTACAATTTAACGGTATAAACTCTCAGTGGAGGTCGTGGTGTGGTGGACAGGGCGCTCGACTCTGAAGCAGAGTTTATCTTGATAAAATTCCAGCAGTTACTCGCCTCCTGTCTGTCTACATAGTCCCGTCTGACAAAAACACAAACAGACTTGGGCACTTCAATTAAGCACAAACATTCTTAAATGATTGCAGTTTTCCCTAAAATATTAGCAAATATTTCTAACTTCAAGACCAAATAGTATCATTACTCTCTTGATTAAAGAGCATCAACTTGTTTTAATGCATAATTTGCCCAGTATTAAGAAACTTTTCACTAGGTACAAATGTTATAGTCTTTTTGAAAGTTTTTTTGTCTATTTTTAAGATCCATCAGCATTTGTTTGTCAATCTTGCCCACATTTGGCATCTTTGTGAGATTTTGTCTAGTTTAACTCGCTTTGAGTTTTTTGCAGTGAACATCCTCTGCTGGGCCCACCCAGGCATTTGGAAAGGGTGGTACCCAGAAACCTGAATGACTCCATTGCTGTCAATAATGTGTGTGTGTGTGTGTGTGATGGGGGGGGGGAGGGAAGGGGGTTGAGCATGCTCAGCTCCAGGTTGTTATGACTGCACCAGACATTAAGTGTAAAGTCATCATCTCTGCAAGGCGACAAAACAAGTGTAGGCAATTACTGGTTTTGTACCTTCCTCATCCGGTACCCATTCATTTAAATACAGAACAAGGTACAGTGTGTCGAAGGATGTTATCACACGGGGCAGTTTCACAATAAAAGTATTTTCAGGATCCACGGGATCTCCCGGTTTCACTCAGTCTGCAGGAGAGTGGTTTGATTGTTATCAGCAGAATCGCTGTTTACACGAGCTGGAACACAGTGTTGGCATCGAGTAAGATCGGTGTGGAGGAGCACTGGGCTCGGATGGCAGCATCTGAGAGTCATTATCACTGATATCAGTTACAGGCGACAAATCTGTCGTCCAGCTCTGTATAAACATCAAAAATCCATTATAGCGTCAAGCCTTCCTTCTTCTACGGCACGCAACACGGGATGCTGCTTTCACTCGATGTGAAAGATAGGAGGCAACAGCGGCACAGTCAAATTAAGTGCTGTGATTTATATTGCACGTCATGACTGAGCTCTACTTTATAAGCTCATGGTTTAATGAAGTTAAACAGACAAATTTAGAGCAGCTGGGAGGCGATGGATGACCAGAATTGCTCTGGAGAGCTTTTTTAGTTATTCATCAAAGCTCGCTTGGTCGCTGTTTGGTCCCTTTTATTGATGCTGTGATCTTTCTGTACAATAAACAGCTTTTTCTGATTTTGGAACGTTTAGATTAGTGGATTGATCTGTGTTGTGTGCACAGAGATAATAGAATCTCATGTGACGGTCTGGAGAGGATCAAAGCCAGATCTTACCAATATGTTTTTGCAGATACAAGGCACAGGAATAGAATTTGCTTATAAGTTTACGTGGAATTTTTTCTGAAAATATGAATCGTGTTTATTCTTTTTAAATCATAATGCTGACAGAAACTTTCCAAATGACCCTGATCAAAAATTTATAGCTCTTAATATTTTATATTCTGCCCTTTAACATCAGCCTGAAGTCTCTTGAGGTAGTTGTGGATGAGGTTCTTTATCTTCTCTGTTGGCAAAGCGGCACATTGTTCTTGGTAAAAAGCCTCCAGATCTTGTAAATTCTTGAAGGAACGACACATTTGAGTTTTCCCCAGAGTGCTTCAGGAGACAGAAATGGATGAAAGAGGCGAGGGTCTATCCGGAGCTCAGAAACCTTTTCTGCTCAAACATTGATTCCAAGCAAAAACAGCTTATGGTAAAAAAATGAACTTTTGATCAGGGTCATTTGGAAAGTTTCTGTTGTGATTATGATTTAAAAAGAGTAAAACACAGTTGTTTCAGTGCCCTGCTTTCGTTGGATTTTGATGTAATCTATGGATGTGTTGAAGGCAATAACAAGCTTCTAGCTCTACTCTGAACTTTTCCTCACTCTCAGCAAACACACATTGAGTTCAGCCAAATGTAATTTACCAGGACATTTCAATTTAATGCAATATCCAAAACCCAGTGACCTCTGTGATACGTCTTCAGTTACATTAAATATTGCTCTCTGCCTCAGGGGGTGCTTTTAAGATCTCTTTATTGCAGGGGTTCTGGCTTCTTTTCATGGGGTTGTGCATGACACAGTGCTCTGTGGGCTGTAGGGACCTGGAGGAAGACAAGAGCAGGGTTTCTCTTTCACCTCACTGAACTGATTTGTTTGCCCCCTGCCTCAGGCGTTCATTTGGTGCTTGTTTCAACACCGTTAGTCAACCGTATGACATAAAGACACATAGTACAGCAGCTCCCAGGATGCCTTTACTCCAGAGCACGGACAGATCTGTCTCTTTTTAAAGTAAGAGACACTATTCATCTGCAGTTTTTACGTTTGTTTCGAGTGAAAGGAAGATTGAATAGACTGAGAATGAAGCCTCGAGCTTGTTTTTCTCTTGTTATCCTCGGACGCTGATATTATATTTTTGTTTTAGATGACGCAATACACCCGAAGGAGTGCATAGACAGAGACGAGCGGCGAAACAGCCACGTTCCGGAGCAGTTTGCTGGCCTCCTCCACGGCTCATCTCCCGCCTGTGAATCTCCAGACAATCCTTACCAACTGTACAGCAAAGTGCGAAAGTTCAGCGTTCCCGAGCCCCCTGTCCGGCACGGGAATTTCCTCACAGCGCCAGAGTACTCTCCCCCGTTTCCTCGCACCGGCAGCGAGGCGTCTGCCCTCAAGTGCCAGAGAGAACCCAAACCGCAGGTGGTCTACAGAACCATTTTCCACACCAGGGTCAACCAAGGGCCCGTCGTGCCCGCTGAGTTGGGGGATAAGAGTCCAGGGGTGCCGGTGAGAAACGGGGAGATCTGGAGTAACAGCACAGGAGGCTCAAGCCCATCAAGCAGCAACACCGGCTACGAAGAAAGAGCTTGCACTCTTGGGAGGATGCGCTCCATGCCAAAAAATGTTCTGGACCTTCAGCTGTCCAGAAACTTCTCCAAGTCAGACTCTAACCTAGTCGCCGTGTCTCCCATCGAGGAGGAGCAGTGGAGCTCCAGGGGGCAGAGTAGCCCCGGAAATAACAGTCCCAACAGACTGGAAAGAACCCCCTCCTTCACCGCAGAGTGGGAAGAGGTAATAATGTTTTAATTACCAGTTAATCGCAGAATCATCTCCACTTCCTTAATTCACTTAGCTCGAAGTAACCAAGGCGTGAAACGTGCTCTAAGGTTGTTTTTGGTGAGAGATGCCAAATCACAAAAAATGAAACGTCGTCATGACAGCCAAATGCTTTTAATGGGTTTCTTTAATGTAGATAACGATTAGTCCAAGACTCGCTGTAGGATTCTGATTGTATTGACATTATTCGCAGTGGTGTAGAGTACGGAAATCTCGTTCTTACAAGTGTGCTGTGTAAAAAAAAAAGAAGAAGCTTTTCTAAAACTATTCAAGAGTACTACAATATTATTTATTTCACCTTATATTTCTAAAGGGTGTTTTTCCAAGCAAGATAGAAATAGAAGAGAGGTAAAGAGAGAGAGAGAGAGAGAGAGAGAGAGAGAGAGAGAGAGAGAAGAGCACGAGGGAGAGAGAAGGAAAATAGAGGCAGAAAAATGAGCACAGAGAGAAAAGAGACAGATAGATAGCATGAAGAGAGAGCGGGAGAGCTGGAAGAAAAAGAGAGGAGAGAAAAAAAGAAAGGAAATAGAGAGATATAGAAGAGAGATGGATAGATTGAAAAGAGGGAAAGTGAATTAGAGACAGAAAGAGTGAGAGAACAAAAGAGAAATACAGGAGAGTAAGATAGAGAGAGCAAAAGTAAAGAAGGAGAGCAAAGAGAAAGGAAGAGAGAACGATATAGTGAAAGAGCAAGAGCAAAATGGAGAGAGAAAGAGTGAAATAGAGAGCGCAAAAAAGAGAGAATGAGAGAGAGAATAACTGCTTGATGATTAAACATTCAACTATTTTCCCGGTGATTGAAACTATTAAAGAAAATAAACAAGGTGTTCAAGCAAAATCGTGACCCTCTTGCGGGATTGTTTCTTTATGCGCAATTTGATTGGACGGGAAAGAAGCCAACCCCTATAGAAAAAAAAATACATTTCAAATAATGATATGGTACAGAACTACAAATGTACTCAAGTAAAAGTAAACGTTTCTAAATGTTTACTCACAAATTTTCAAAGAAAACAGTAGTTTGAGTATTCTTGAGTATTGATCACGAATCATAAATACTGCAGGGTAGAAAAAAAACGCTCACGCAGGACAAAGTCAAATTGAGTTAAAAAAAAAATCTGGCAAAAATGTCCAGCTGACAACAAATGCTGATGGACCTTAAAAAGACCAAGAACCCTCAAAACAAGTGTTTTCCTGCTGTTTAGAAAGTAAAACTATTAGAACTTGTATCTACTTACAAGTGTCTCAAAACTAAGCAAACTATCTCAAAAAGAGGATGTTTTGTACATTAAAACAAGTTTAAACATATTACCACAAGTTAAGATTTTTTATCTAATTTAAGCTTTTTCAGCTTTGATTAGATTCCCTTTTTTGCAGTCTGGAATTGAGTTCAAAACAGAATTAAAAACTTGATTTAAAAACACAGATTTGCATCTTTCTCTGTGCATTACCTCTTCACAGACACACACTTCCCTTGAGAGCGCCCCCTGGAGGTTGTTAGCAAGTAAATGTATCTAAATTAGCCATTCTTTGCATAACTTGCAGGGTTCATTTCGTTTGTTCACAATTCTAACATCTTCAAAATTAATCTAAAAAAGTATACAGAGAAAGAAAAGGAAGTGCTAAAGTGAAATACAAAGGATGTTTGTTTTGCTTTTTTTATTCTGCTACATAGGTTTATGATTTTGATTGATTGTACACCTTCAAGAGATCAGGGACAATGGTTCCACTGGTTTTATAGTTTTGGCGTGTGTGCAGTGGGCCAAATGTAACATTTACGGGGGAACAATTTTATCAACACCTATCAATACCATGTGATGTGATTTTATGCAAACATACAATTAACACAATATTATTTTTTTAATGCCCTGTACATATCGGTTGTCCTTGGGATCAATTTGACATAAGAAATATAAAACATTACGAATATTTGTTTTGGGTGATATTGAGGCGACTATAATAAGATACATGATTTTATAATATGCACTATAGTTTTATATGTTAAGCATAATACAAAATAAAAACCCAACACAACCATACCTGTAGTATTGGGAGAACCACTGATAGGTTGAGATTGTATGGGGGAGGGAGGGGGGAAATCCTAATTCTTGTGAGGACTTTGATATTTCCCATGTTTTGTGTGGAAGGGGAAACATAAATCACATGGGGAGGTGCAGAGCTATATAAGCTATAAACTGTTTCTCACTCCCCACTTAAATGACAGGGTAGACTTACTGGTGCTAATGTCATCAAAATGGTTCCAGGGCCACCAGATATGCAGTCAGACATTTTCAGCTTTTCATTACACCATCAAGTGAAAATGATATACTTGAAAGTACAATCTGACTTACAAGCGCTGGAAAAACTGATTTTTGGAGGAGTTCATAAATTGACCCCAAATATAATTATGTTCCAGTCTGTGCTAAAAGAAATAAGAAATTATTTTCATATATTAAAAATAACAAAAATTTAAAACCACTAAAAAACACTGCTTAAACAACAAATATATATACTTTATATCTGGAGTATATTACATCTTTCATGATGATTTGTAAATGTTTCTATAGTAATACAACAGGCAATCTGTATGTATAAAGGGCAGGGAGTGGGGGGGGGGGTGTATTTTTGAGTAGCCATCCAAGATATTAAATACTTGACACTAACCTTTTAAGAAAAAATTGACCCCAGTGGATGAAAGGGTTTTTAGGGTAACAGAAGGGTGCTCCACGAGAGACTGAAAGTCTCTTGTTTGATTGGTTTTCAGGTAATTTGGCTTTTCATCCGATTATAAATTGAGCTATTCTCAGGGGCGGGGCATTGCAGTTTCAAAGGGACACACTTGTTTGAATGTTAGGGGAAACATTGAGTGATTTGTAGAATAAAGCGATTACTGCAGTGATGAGGTAAAACATTTCCTCGACATCGACTCCAATAGCAGTTGATTTAGTAAAGTTCTGCCGTCTCTTTCAGAGCTTTCAGCGAACATTCAGCACCACCATTGATAAATAAAATATGTCTCACATTTCCTTCTCCAATCAGAAGTGAGATGGACATACTGTAGAAATCACTGATCAAAGTCACTCCGCAGTAGATCAAGCAGGTCTTGAGAAGAGACATCTTTCCTCCGAAGCGTTCTGTCATTTTAGTGAGGAGACATTTATTTCAAAAGGATCTCCCTGTTCACTTTCAATTTGAACTACTTTCCCAAAAGCCAGAAATGTAACTGATTTAGAGCACGATTACGGGCCTTTAGTGCAGCAGAAAAATGCAGAAGGCTTTAGGGGAAGTGGAGTAAGGATTTATACATATGGACGATAACATTCCGTTATGCAAATATCAAATTTACAGTTTGTCTCTCTCTCCTCAGATTGACAAGATCATGAGCTCCATTGGTGCTGGAATCGGCACAGAGTTGCAGGGGATGGCAGAGTCTCGCTCAGGTAGGTGCTTGTTCCTATGATGATGGTGCCTGGAGTCAGTGCTGCTTCTACATTTCACACTCCCGTAACTATGGGGAGCTCAAGCCATTCATGACCTGAATGCCAACTAACAACTGTGAAGCATGCCGAGCAGCTGACACCCAAGGGTTTCCTTCAGTAGTGTCAAAGACCCACTCATAGACAGGGAGCTTTTTGAGGTGTTACCATGGTTACTCTGTGCTCTTCTCCCATCACTGAGCTCTTCCTGTTGTAGTAATGAGAGCAGGGGGACAGGAAAAGGAAGGACTGAGAGGTTTTGTGCAGGAGCTGAGGTTGAACTAGAGTTTAGTGTTCTGTGATTCTCATAATAAGTCCCTTTTCTCCTCGCGGCTTCAACTCCTCATTCTCTTGCCTGTCAGATCAGCTGGTGACTGCAGCAGAGTTCAGTAAAGCGGTTGCAGACTCACAGATTTGGGTTTCTCTTCTCAATCTTCTCAATAGTACGCCTCTTTTTGATCTGTGTTTCGTAGCGGACAAACTGCAGCTCTATTCTTGTAAACCCTACACCTATTACTCCACCTTTGCTGAAATACATTGCTGTGTTTGCTCATCAAACTCAGACAGGATTGCTTAAGGGACCGTCTGCAATGTGCTGAACCCAAAATATGTTTTGACCAAAAATGGTTAATATCTTCACTCTAAAATGTTCCATTATGACGCGCCACTGCTCACCTGCAGGGAGTTGTGTATTAAAATACAAACAAGGGATTTCAGAATTCATTACATTGAGCATTTTCAACATTAGAAATGTGTGATTATTACACAAAAACAATATATTAAGCCCAACTGCTGTTCAAAAACCTGAAAAGGTTGTACTTCTGAGGTTCCAGGAATTTAGTAACAAATAAATTAATTAAGCTCTGCGATGTACTCACGACCTTTCCAGGGTGTACCCCCACCCAATGTACGCTGGGGTCAGACCCCCGTGACCCCAAAAGGGAATAAGCGGTTGGAAAATTAATGAATGAATAAATTAAGAATATAATATTAATTTAACCAGAAAATTGAAAATAGACAAAAAAGCTTCCTGCTCCAAGACTGACTTGTTTTAACCCTTATGCACCAAATTAAAGCTTTAAACTCTCATGGTGCTCCAGGACCTCCTCACGTACAAATTAAACACTGCCTTTCTCTCTCATATGCTTTACAGGGTAATCGGAAAAAGCTTACATTTAGACACACAATGTTGCATTTCCTATTTGAAGAAGAATTATCTAGTTTAGACTTGTAGGGTACAGATTATGATGCTGATTTTGAGAAAATTTGACCTAAATTCTGATCCTTTATTTGCTTGAACTCAGAAACTGCCGCCTAAAACTAGAATCTTAGAACAAGAACTTTTTACTCTCAGAAGGGAAAATATTATAAGGTATTCCGGAGCAGGCAGGAGAGGGCCAAATATTTACTTGAAATTCATGAATAACGCATTACAGATGTATCTATGTATCACTATGCAAGTTTCAAATGGCATCCTTCTAGCGAAATAGCAGTTGAAACACTTCCTGGTGACCTGGTCTTTTATAGAACTTTTTCCTTTTGCTCCAGGCACAGGCACATTGCATGTAGTTCGTGCGTCGTTTACCAGGAGAAATAGAGGGTTTCCTGCAATGACAAACACAGTGATATTTGAAAGGTACACTTATTTATTCACACAGCTTAATAATAAAGTACTCAATAAATACTCAAATATTTATAAAGATAGACAGAATGAAATTGTGAAAAACTTATCTAAATTAACCCTTCCAGATTATTAGGACTCTCTAATTTTAAGAAATAATTGTTAAGTTCTGATAAAAGAACAAGAAATGTTTTTGAAAAAGAATGTTAAAAAGTTAGTTCCTGCTCAGTGACTAAGCTGAACGTTCTTGATTCAAATCAGTTCTATTCTATTTGTTCACTCACTTCACGTTTAACTGTGTAGACTACAACTTAACAAACTAGAGAAATCTGTGAAATTATAAGCAGGTTTTAAGCTCCTAAAAAAAGCTTCTGCAGTGGACCCTCATTTTTCCATCAAGCAATGCCCATTTGGGTGCCATTCCTCCGGTGCTCACAGACGCCCACGGAGTGCGAATATGTCTGTGCGTGGGAGGCTGCAACAGCAGCGGCTTCTGCTCTCAGACAAAGAGGCTAGGGTTGATCTGATGGCTATTATCGACAGTATGAGGTACAGCTAGTGTAAAGAAGGGAGGGGGACGGGAGGGAGAGGGAGAGAGAGAGAGAGCACAGTGGCACAGGATGCAGAAACATACAAATGAGTGTGGGAGTGCTGGAGGAGCAGAAACCTACCAACCACTCTTCTTCCAATCCTCTTCTGTCTCTCTCTCTCTCGCTCACACACGCGCGCACACATGCCTCTTCACACGCCGAGGAGTACAGCGGCTGAAGCTGTGGTTGGTGATCGCGCATCTCTCCTTTGGATGTAAACTGATGATTTCAACATGTCTCCCTCCACAGCCGGCATGATTCTTCACCAGCCTGGACCCTAGTGGTCTCACCGTGGAGACTTTTCCACTTTTCTTTTCTTCGCTCTTTTATTTTGTTAATAATTTGTGCTTTTGCCCGATTGCGATTGTGTTGAGCATGGCTGGATCGTTTGACAGTCACTTTGCGAGGAACATGATGTGGCAGTGCCAGCTCTCGCAGCCGGACTGCCGCTGCTACAGAGTGGATGGTTACTCACTTCTTAAACGCCTTCCTTTGCACCCCTTAATAGGCCCCCGCTGCCCGGTCCAGTCTGTGGGGCAGTGGCTGGACAACATTGGGCTGGTGCAGTATGAAAACCACCTGCTGTCGAATGGCTTTGACAACGTTCAGTTCATGGTAAGTGTCTGTAATCTTTTCCTGCTGCAGTTCTCTTTGAATTAGTCGTCAGCTGCTTGTTGTGGGTGGCTGCTGGGCTGGCATTGGTTAGAAGCACCGCTGCATGATTGGGAAATCTGTATGGTGATCGCTGGGATGTTGTTGTGGTTATTGCTCATGCGAAAAAAGGGATTTTGAACTGGTGTATTTGTAAAAAGCTGTAGAACGGGGATTTTGAGAACTTCCTGATTGTAAAATTCAACATGCACCTGATGTTTTTGTTGGAGGGCACACACTGGTTCTAACCACGTGGTCAGCGTCACTCCTCTGACAATGCAGAAACCATGGGCCACTTGTGTTCAGATGCATCAGTGTGTTTGTTTGGGTTTCTTATTGATCTCATTTCAACCATTAGAGTTAACCACAATTTCATGTCCACCTGTTGAGATGAACGGGAAGATGCTGCAAGATTCCTCCAGAAAGAGTCAATCAATGTGCCTTGCAGATAATTATAAGTCCTGCACTGAATTAATTATTACAAAGAAGGGATATCAATTTATTTGCAAATTGACCTTAACGGTTAGAAATAATTATGAACGGAATCTGTTTGCCGAGCTGTTTAGTTCTCCCCAGACCAATGCCATAAAAATGGCATTTTATCATTTAGATGTTTATATGTACACTACCGTTCAAATGTTTGGGGTCACTTAGAAATTCACTAATTTTTGAAGGAATATCATTTTTTCAATGACGATAACTTTGATCAGAAATACACTCCATACAGCAGTCTTAATGAGGTAAATTACTTTTCTAGCCACAATGGTCTGTTTTTTGGTGTAATATCTCCATCGGTGTACAGAGGCCCGTTTCCAGCAGCGATCACCTCAGTGTCTAATGGTACGATGTGTTTCTCATTGCGGAAGAAGGTAATGGATGATTAGAAAACCCTTGTGCAACCTGATAGCGCTGCTGAAAAGAGTTAAGCTGCTTAGAGAAGCAATAAAACTGACCTTCCTTTGAGCGGGTGGAGTATCTGGAGCATCACATTTGTGTGGTCGAAAAAAAGCTCGAAATGGTCAGAAAAAGAGAACTTTCGTGTGAAACTCGACAGTCCATTCGTGTTCTAAGAAATGAAGGCTATTCCATGCGAGAAATTATGAAGAAACTGAAGATTTCCTACAACGGCAAGTACTACTCCCTTCAGAAAACAGCAGAAACAGCCTCTAACTAGAGGAGAAAGAGAAGTGGGAGCCCCCTCTGCACAACTGAGCTGGATGATAAGTACCGTAAAGTATCTAGCTTGAGAAATAGACTCCTCACAGCTCGTCAACTCGCAGCTTCATTAAATAATGGCCGCAAAACACCAGTGTCAACATCTACAGTTCTGTAGATGGCCTTCAGGGTAGAGTGGCAAAGAAAAAGCCATAACTACGACCGGCCATTAAATATAAAGATTATAATATTGGCAAAAGAACACAGACATTGGACGGAGGAAGATTGGATAAAAGTGTTCTGGACGGACGATTCAAAGTTTGAGGTGTTCACACAGAAGAACATTTGTGAGAGTTAAGGTGGGGGTAACGTGATGCTCTGGGGATGCTATGGTGCTGGGAAGGTGGGAGATTTGTTCAGGGTAAAAGGAAGGCTATCACTCTATTAACCTCAGCCTTACTGATGCTGAAATCAAGGTGTGCTGTTTAGAATGAGAACCAGAGGGATACCCAGCACCAGAGTGCAGTTATTAACTGTAAAGGACCAACATTCATCTTAGGAGTTGGTGGAGTTGGTGTCAATGAGGAGTTCTGTGCCACTACTCTTTAGTTTCAATGTTGGATTGGGTTCACTGTAAAGGTAGAGCTGGAAATTGCTTCTTTAATAATGGAAGTTTATGTTAAATTTGCGGAGGTAAATTAAAGGAGGTAGGTGACAAAAAGAAAGGGACCCAGGACAGAGCCCTGTGGGACACCTGTAGTCCCACAAGAGCGCTTGGATCTTAACGATTATTAGGCATAAGAACGTTTACTTGGTAAATATTAAGTGACCGGTTCTAGGTGGCATTATCTGTAAATAATCAACTGTTCTGACCTTCGTAGCAGACGAGCTCAAGAACAAATGGGAAGAAAGTGTGTTTTCGGTTGTTTATAGTGTAATGCACTTTAACACAGTTTTGAAGCGCAAGGCAAAGGTTTTTCAAATATTCTGACTGACAGGTGAGGTCTGCAGGGGGTGTGGCTAAAGCACGACTGGGGGAGTAAAGAGGGCAAACAGTGGATTTACCAAAAATGCAAGTTACTAACAGTGCACAAATATTGAAAATTGCATAATATGACACATTTAAGCAAAAGCACCATTAAAATAATTCCCAAATAATACTTTTGTAATGGGATCTAAATAAGCACTACCTATTAAAAGTTTGGGGTCACCCAGACAATTTTGTGTTTTCCAAGAGAACTCACACTTTTTCGATTTTAAATAATTTTTTCCTTCAAACTTTGCTTCCATCAAAGAATCCTCCGTTTGCAACAACTTTTGCTTCTAGCTTTTAATTTTTTAAGGTAATCTGGAGAAATTTCACCCCGCGCTTGTTGAAGCTCCTCCCACAAGTGTGATTGGCTGGATTGGAACTTCTTGCATAGCATACGCTCAAGCTGCTCCCACAACAGCTCAATAAATGGTGAAAACTAGATCTTTGATTTTCTGTAGTTTAATCTTGTATAGGGTTGTTAGGGGCAGCCCTCCCGCCTTGATGTGGGGAGGGTTAGAAGCAACTCAAATGCACACACAAGATGGGATCAACTCTCTTTTAATAAATAAATATAAACAAATAAACACAAACACCCGTGGTAGGGCAAAACCTAACATAAAATATACTGAACAAAACTAAACTAACTCAGAAAACAAAACAGGAAAAACGTTAACTGAAAAGACAATCAACGATTGTTAGCCAGCAGGTTGCTGGGGAGCAAATACAAAAAATATATAAACTCTTCAAAGAACTGAGCAGAGATAGCTGAAGAGAACAGGCTTACCGGACACAGAACAATATTACTAATAATGAACCCGCACTTGGGACAGGGAGCAAGGGGCTTAAAAAGGCAGAAAGCAAACGAGGGAATGCCGAACCAGACATGAGGAGCAGGTGTGGCACATGAGGGCAATTAACAAGGACACAGGATGAAGACACACAGGAGAAGGGGCCAGAATAAAAGGTACAACATGGAGGAACACCGACAAGGAGGAAGAGCAGGCAGGAACAGAAGAGAGTTTACAAAATAAAAGACTAGGAAAACAACAAAATAAAAGTAACTAGGGAAAGAACCCAACATAATCCCCCCCCCTAAGGGGTGGCTTCCAGACACCCCAACAGAAATGAAAAGGAACAAGACAGAAACTAAATAAAAACAGAACAGAGCCCGGGATCCTGTAACCCATAAAGGGGGCAAAAGCACACAGGATCCACACGAAGGGCCAGAGACTAGGGGCTAGGGAGACTCTGACAGACAAGGGGGAAAACAAGACCAAGGAGGGGCAGGAAGGGTGAGCCAGCGGACAATCAAAGAACAGGAAGACAAGGCAAACAAAGGGGACATAGAACAGGCAACAAGGACAGAAATTGTAATAAAATAATCCCAACAAAACTTGAGTCCAAACTTGGTGGTGCCGACCTTGGCACAGAGGCTCCGACCATACTGAGCAGGGGCAAGGAGAGGAGCAGAGGTGACTTCTGCTGCAGGCGCTAGGTTCCCAGGAGGCCAAGCTGGAGACAGGACTTGAACCAGGGCACAGTTAATCCCCATCAGGCTGGACAGCAGCACCTCAGGAACACACTGGAGAGAGCGCAATGGAGGCGAGCAAAGGGAAAGGCGCTCAGGAGGAGCAGGCAAAGCTAAAAGTGTTCTGGGAGCACAGATGCCCAAACGCATTGGGGGCGAGCACAGGGCACGACGCTCAGGGGGAGCTGGTAATGGTAACAGTGTCCTGGGAGCACAGATGCTCAAGCGCATAGGGGGCGAACAAAGGGCATGACGGACAAGGGGAGCAGGAAGGGCCAACAGGGCTCGACGATAGGTGCCAATAAACTTAAAAAAAATAGCACAATAAACCAAATGAAAGTCTCACAAAAACAAAAAGGCAAAAAACTACATAATGCCCAAAAATTATTCTCTCAACAAAAGCGTGAGGGGCAGCGCAGGGACATGTCGACTGGGAACCCTCACAAAGCTGCTGGCAGGCAAGTGCACTGGAGAAATCTCCGTCCAGTGACTGGGCAGCAGATTCCACGCCTCTAGTCTGCGCCGGAACAGCAGACACAACAGCATGGACAGGGACCACTTCAAAGGGAACAAGACCAACTCCAAACAGACAAGATTCAGGGGTAACTGAATCCAGGGGGCACACAGGGCTAGACCTAGAGGACTTGAGCCATACAGAATCCTCCACCGTTCCAGGGTTCTCCTGGGGCGCAGTGTCATCACAGGGGTCAGCAGGCACAACATCGGGCAAGGCAGCAGAGCGCTGACTGGTGGGCGTGGCCAAACCCAGGGAGGAAAATCTTCCGGCTCTGACTTCTTCTTCCACCAGCCTGAGAATCCAGGCAGGGGCAGCGTTGCTGGGGACCGATGCGGGGTGACCAAAAGCGGATGACTTGGCAGGCAGAGGTGGTTCTGGACAACAGGAAACTTTGTTACAGACGGGGTAACTGGATAAAGGGTACACAGACAAAGGATCATCGTTGAAGTGGGGGGTACTGTGGGCTGATGGGGAGTGGCTCGCTGGATCCTCGCTCTGTCTGTGTTGGGACGGAGTGGAGAACACAGCGGTAGAAGGAAATTTGACGCAAGAAGAGGCGGTCTCACTCAGAGCAACTGGAGGTGAGAGATCAGCTGGCTCAACCGGGTGGCGTATGGAGTAGATGTGACCAAAGGCCCTCTCAAAAGAATCGGGTCCCTCCATCACATTCATCACAGACCTGATAGTATCCCAAATAGAATAGTCACCATCCTCAAGAAAGATCCTTGCCGGGACAGGATGATCCAGACCGGAACAGAATAACTGGATGACTTCATGCTCCTCTAGTCCAAGATCGTTCAGGGCGAGGAGCAGGGAGGCTGCATATATTCCTAAGGGGCGACCAGCTTGTTTGAGACTGGAGACATCAGGGATAACCGGCACCACACGGCAGGGAGCTGAAGAGGGGGGCCGTGGCTTGCGTCGACGAGAGTGACCCATGATAGCAAAAAAAAAAATAGTGTGTGCTGAGTTCTTCAGAATGGCGGGTTCATTCTGTTAGGGGCAACCCTCCAAGATGGTAAAGGAAGGGTTAAACGAACTCAAATGCACACACAAGATGGGATCAACTCACTTTTAATAAATAAATATAAACAAATAAACACAAACACCCGTGGTAGGGCAAAACCTAACATAAAATATACTGAACAAAACTAAACTAACTCAGAAAACAAAACAGGAAAAACGTTAACTGAAAAGACAATCAACGATTGTTAGCCAGCCGGTTGCTGGGGAGCAAATACAAAAAATATATAAACTCTTCAAAGAACTGAGCAGAGATAGATGAAGAGAACAGGCTTACCGGACACAGAACAATATTACTAATAATGAACCCGCACATGGAACAGGGAGCAAGGGGCTTAAGAAGGCAGAAAGCAAACGAGGGAATGATCAACCAGACATGAGGGAGCAGGTGTGGCACATGAGGGCAATTAACAAGGGACACAGATGAAGACACACAGGGAGAAGTGGGCCAGAATAAAAAGGTACAACATGGAGGAACACCGACAAGGAGGAAGAGGCAGGAACAGAAGAGAGTTTACAAAATAAAAAAGACTAGGAAAAAACAACAAAAATAAAAGTAATTAGGGAAAAGAACCCAACAAGGGTAAAAAGTGTTTAGCTTAATTTTGAGAAAATATGACCTAAATGCTCCTTCTGATCATTTATTTGCTTCAATTGAGAAACTTTATAAAACAAGCTTTTAAAATTTTGACTCAACAGTTTCTTACTTCAAGAATATTACAGATATCGGATTTTAAGAAATCAATGTTAAAGTTCTGATAAAAACAATCCTCTCAGAAAAAGGAAAAAATGCTTAAATATAGTTAAAATCATCTTTGATCAAGCAAAAAAATCAGATACTGGGGTTTAAGCAAATTTAACTTGGTCAGAATTCTTGAAACAAGATTAAAATTCTTGTGAAAACTAATACGTTATTTTTGGTTTTAAGTTCCTGTGTTGGTCAATGATAAAATAAAACATTCTTCTTTCAAATCAGCTTTTCAATAAATTTGTTCATATTTTTACTTCAAAAAATTCATTTTTTTTTGTTTTAAGCCCAAATGTCCTTGTTTTAATACTGTTTTTTGTTTATAAAAAAGAACATGGGTTTATTTACGACTAAATCGTATTGTTTCATGACTTGATTTAAGGACATAAACTGTTTTAGTGCACAAAACATTCTAGTTTTAAGACAATTTTCCTACTTTTAAGACACTTGTGACTAGATATAAGTTCAAATATTCTAGTTTATTTTTAAGATCTATCAGCATTTGTTGTCATCGAGACATTTTTGATCATTTTAAGAAATATTTTTCTTGTTCCAAGAGAGCATTTTCTGCAGTGATACAAATTTTTTATAGTGTAAAAATAGAAGACGAGAGACATTTCCTGTGCAAATGTTTTTTATAAAGATCTTTGGAAGAAATATCTGAATGAATTTGTGCTTTACTTGAAAAATATGATACATCAAGGTTGTGTTACCCTCTATTTTTAATAGAATTTGTTTGTTCACAATGAACTTAAGAAAAAACCTGCCGTCGAAATCCAGTATTGTGGAACTATTCCTGAAAACAAACTCAATTGATGGATTGGAATATCGGAATCCAGTTATCTGGATATGAGTGAGTGAATTGTTTTGACAATTTAGTAAATCTTTTTATTACTAGATAATGTATTTGAAATGTTTTTGAATTTTCATTATCTTATACAAAAGCTCATTTAGTTGATATCGTGTTTCCATAAATTACATCATAGTCCATTTGAAGACAATCTGTTTAATTGATTTTTAGCACAGAGTTCCTTGCAAATGACAGTTCTGCCACATTGGTAACACAAATCATCTCACAGAATGAGGCGTACACGCTGAATAATGGGGAGATTTATAGAGAGAGAGATATATATATAAAAACAATAGCTATAAAATTATAGGAAGTTATTTAAAAATATTGCTGCTTCCCACAAACAGTCTGCTGCTTTTCAGGTGGACACTTTATTTCTGAGTGGCTGTCAAAGTGCAGAAATTGATGAGCTTGGATTGCCAAAACCAGTGACTTTTACTGGAGAAGGGAAAACCTTTGTCCACACAGACAGAAAGTATGCGGTGACTTCGCAGCTATAACCTCCGGCTTAATGCTGGTGAACAGGCATATGTGTTTAATGAGTGTTTTTACAAGTGTTTAGTTTCTCATGCTGATTACCCTCCCCCAGCTCTGACCTGCATCCATTGCTGTGGTTACCCAGGCAACAGCAGAGGGAAAGGAAAGTAGAGTATTTTATCTATTGAACATTTTCAGAAATGTGCTTTTCTTTTCCAAATGGAAATGAATGACTACATTTCTGACTCTTTTTAAAACAAAAAGCTCTGAGAGCAAGAGCTTGTTTTCCTGTTTGTGTTCTATTTGCTCATCAGGGAACTTTCTCTGGTTTCATTTTTTTTATTTAAATACTCAGATGTGATTAATATCTGGTTAAATATTTAAATACAAGACAGTGAAAAGTTTTGTGCGGCAGGTATGAAAAAAGGCAGTGAACAAAGAAAGCTGTGTGTAATGGACGTGTTAATCTTTTAATTTAATCAATGAACAAATGCACTGTAAACCCCAACAGATGATTGAACTATAAAAGGTGGAGTTAACTCGTTGCCCTTAAATTTAACATTTTTCTCTCATTTAAACAGCAATTTATTTTGTGTTGGGTTTGCACAGAATTAACTTAACAATTTAGTGTACTGAATTTAAAGTCATGAGTAAAATAAACTTAAAATGTCACATGAAAAAATGTAACATTTCATGGTAACTATTTGCCCTAAAATGCTCTATTTTTTCAACATAAAACTGTACCTAAGTTAAGGACACTAAACATCAATAAAGAACACAAATGTAAGAATGATGGAGAAACATGAGAAACAAAGATGGCTCCCATCAAGCATGGGTGGATGCAGGAGGAGAGGGGTTGAAGGACCACATCACTCCAACCACTCCACATCCACATCAACAGAAACCTGTGCAGGACATAGAAAGAAATAACATTTAAGTCATGTTTTTTTCCACCAGATATTAGAAATACATTATGAAAATTGTGGAAATAAAACATCTACAGAATGCATTTTGTAGAGGCGCACTTTACTATCCCAGTAGTTCAGTCCAGCTCCAGGTATCACCAGACACTGTTGTTTTGACTTACTGTATGAAAACATACATTTATTTAAAAGAAGCATCCGGTTTACTTCTTACATTACCATGTTTAATTCTTTACTACTGTAGTTTTTTACAGGAATCATCTGGAACGATGCTTTGAATCTGCACAATAACAAACATCCATATTAATGGTAGTTAGATTATAAAAATGGACAACGTAAAAAAATATGTAAATATATAGACAAAGTTCTTGTCTCAAACAGGTTTAATGTAGGATAACGCCACGCAGATAACGACTTATATGCTCCTTAAAATGGAACTGATAAATGTTCAAGTTATCATTATTGATGCGATAACATGCCCTGCAGCATGCAAAAAATCATCAGTAATTCGTGTTAACTAATGTTGAATATCACACTTAATACAAGCTGTAATGGATGCATTCCAGAAACTAACGTTACATCGGAAAAGACTGCTCGCGGGAATACGTTTAATGTTTAAAAATAAAAGTGTTGAAAATAACTTCTAATACTGACACTTTTAAGCTCAGTAACGTTAACACTTTAATGTTATAAATTACGCACATTGTCGAAATATGGATGACTTAAAGTCTGTTTGAAAGTAGCCGTAAGTAACGCTAACAGTTCTAGACAACAGTAAACAAATGATTTGAAGCAGGCTGTTTAAAACTACGGTATATACTATTTTAGAACTTTAATGTGAAATGGCTTAACGTTAACTGTAACGTTAACAACCGTCGTGGGCTGTTCAAATGCTCATAATACAAAAGATTTAAAACATTAATGGCTAATTGAATTTAGTGTAGCTTACAGTTCAAAACTCCCGGTGTCTTCTCTGCATTTCTCCCTGGCTTGAAGCTGTCGGGTCTCCATCGAAGAACCAATCAAAATCGTCCTTGTTGTTTGCGTCATCAAATTGAAACTCAAACTCTTTTAAGTACATTCAATTTCATTTCAGTACAATAAAAAGAGCCCATGTACAAATAGTTTGTGTTTTATGTTTATTGTATCCAAATGTTTTAAATTCATTCACCTTTAGGGTTTACAGTGTACATTTAAATGGTATGAATGAGAGTCAAGTCATACGCCTCCATGACGGTAAAGATGGTAAATTCTTAGTGTACAACATTTAAAATGAGAGTAGACAGGATTTTTCAAGGTTTTCAAGAACAGATCAAGATTTTTTCAAGAACAGATCTGCTGTTCTTTCATAACATTTTCTACACTTGTGATGATGCTTTGTATTGGACAAGCGACATGCCCAATCAACTTTATAATAAATAATAATGTACTGAAACATGCGAAGAAGTCATGTAAATGGTTATAAAGTGGATTGGGTTCGTGGTTTACTCAGAGCATTGCCATAGAACTGATCAGATGTTTTCAATACTTGAAATGTAAGTCACTTTGGATAAAGAGTCTTTCGAATGCGTACATTTACCATGTGCTGGGTATATATTGCACAGTATCCAGACTGGGTTATTTTTCATCTGGCTCACTGGGTTGGCTGGTTGTTTCAGCAACTAAATGTTTTTTTGTTGTTTTTTTTTTCAACAGTAGGATTTATTTATGTTGAAAAATCTTAGTCATGGAAGCATTGTTTTTACTCCATGCTCCTGAACATGGGATTCAGACTCTCTAAAAGAAGAACTTTTTAGTATGGAATTATTATTATTATTATTATTATTATTATTTATTATTATTATTATTATTAGTTTTGTACTTTGTATTGGTATGAATTTATTACTAATCTTTTAGCCAAGACTGGAACATAATCGTGTTTGGGGTCAATTTGACACAAAGAAAAGCACTTGGCAGCACTAAGTCTACCCTATCATTCAAGTGGGGAGCAGGGCCATAATTGTCTTCCAATTTTGGAAGGTGATGTGTCTGCTGGTGGTTGAGATGCCTCATAATCGGGGTCCTCCTCGAGATGATCCTCCATCTCAGACACATTCTCCTCTGTGTCACTTTCACCTAAAAATCCCACCGACAGAAAACCATTGCTTAGAGATATTTTCAACTGAGAGAGCCACGGAGCACAAGGAGAAATGGTTTAGAACAGGGGTGTCAAACTACGTGGGATGATTTTGAAGAGAGAGAGAGAATAGCTGTGAATGCATTAAAAATGTAGCATTTTAATTAATGTTGCATTTGTGATAATGTAATAATGCTAATAAATTGTTTTTAAACAAGCATTTAGCCTTAGTTTTTTTTTTCTCGCAAAAAAATTTGCACAGTGTTTCTGGTATAATCTCAATATATACACAGTGTTTCTGGTATAATCTCAATATATACACAGTGTTTCTGGTATGTGTTTGTCGAGCCAAAATTTGTTCTCCCCATTAAATGATGATGATTCGTTCTGCATCGGCCAAAACTGGTAACAAAAGCGTTGCTGTTTTGCTGCTAAAAGCTTGTTGTTTTTTAAAGAGTAAACTTTCTGAGGCTAAAACTAAT
This sequence comes from Danionella cerebrum, assembly GCA_007224835.1. Taxonomy (NCBI): domain Eukaryota; kingdom Metazoa; phylum Chordata; class Actinopteri; order Cypriniformes; family Danionidae; genus Danionella; species Danionella cerebrum. Next base: position 128,320 of record SRMA01027220.1, read on the forward strand.
TCTTGTCTTAAAACAGAGGCAGATTTTGTGTGGAAAATAAAAGAGTAAATCAGCAAATTCTGTAGAAAAGCTTAGTTTATCTTATGTTTATTTAAATGTGTGATTTTGCTTTATTACATGAGTTATTCCATTTAAACCACTGTTTAGTTTTTAAACTGGGAGCTCAGAGATGTGCAAAGAGTTTCAGTATGAAGTGAAAGGTTTACAGTGAACCCTCGCTACTTCGCGGTTCGCGGATTCACGCAGATTTTTTCCATTACGTATCTATATTATAAGAGAAAATATATAGCAGATTTTCCGGAAATTCTTTAAAATTTCATTAATTCCATTAATAATTATTAATATCTGCTAGTACTGTTGGTTTATTGCATTATGACATATAATTCAGTACAAAATGAAATTACACAAAAAGAGAATGTGATCATATGATAATTCATTATTGTACTTGTAAAATGAAACTGAACCTGAAACGCTAATCAGATGCAGTCTGACATTGTCATATTTGAATGGTGTAGGGCTGCTGATGGCTACATACAGTACTGTAAATATAAGGTCCCTACTTCGCAGATTTTCAGCTATCACGGCCAGTTCTGGAACCTATCTGTGCAAGTTTTTCTAGCTCTGGATCTCCCCTCTAAACCGTGTGATTAACACAGAAAACACAGGGGAATATCAAAGTTCTTGTGAGTATTAGGATTATTATTACTTATACTATAGGCACGGTTGTATATATTTACACACATATATCTATATATATATATATATATATATATATATATATTCAACCATGATTTTTTTTTTGAAATAGTGATAATGTGTATTACTATCAAGCTGTTAGCACAGTTGTTAAATTAGCAAAAGTTGTTGTTTAACAAATAGCATCATGCAAGACATTTTACAATATACTATTGGGACGTTAAAAACGAAACTAAATGAAGTTTCACATCACACCCGCGTTACAACCCTACCGTGTTTGATTACGTGGAGAGAAACTGTGCTTCTGTCCAGTCAGCCGTTCATCTCTAGGGTGAGAAGCTGTAAGCTGTGGCTGTCTCGCTGAAAGCTGTGCATCCTGACGCTTCCGCTGCATCAGTCTCTGCTGGACCGCTTTGTGATCAAGAGCTCTATTAGATACAGGATTAATCCTTTATCTGTGTTGTGAACTCTGCCCAAAGAGACCAAAGGCATTTTAACAGTAGACGTTGTGTTTTCGAGATGAGGTGCAGGCCGTAGCAGTTATCACTTAAGTGCTGGAGAAATGGTTGCTTCCAGACTTTGGAAGAGATCCTCATTGTTCTGTCATTAATTTAGCACACCCTTTAATACAAAACGACTCCCTTCTTGCTATGGTTTGATGCTAAGACCCTTGTGTGGCTAGCGCTTTGCTCTACTGACTGGGCTGCAGGAGAGCTTTGGATTCTACAGTAAATGTTTCATAAATCAGGGCAAGAACTTGTTTTCACATGGAAGACTGACAGATGCCAGTGTGGTTCAGAGAGATTGACAGGTTGTTTGAGGAAATGGGATGTGTCAGTGTATCTTTAAATATTATTCCACAGAGAACCTGAAGCTGTATTACAATGATATTTAAAGATTCACAAACCTCTATCAAAGGAATGGTTTTATTCGAAAAGAAAATGTCTTTTTTTTTTTTAATCCAACTTGCATGTCATATCAGTTCACTGCACACTAGTGAAATATCTAATACAAAAACAATATGTTTACAATTAAATACAATATTTTACCCACAAAAAGGATCTTAAAGATGTTTCCATTTTTTGCACCACTTCCAGCATCCGGGAGGGATAAAGGGATAAAGATCATATTTTAACACAGTTGAGGTTATGAAAGCTATTCAGCTCTTTGGATTTCAGGGAATCTGTCCAGGCATCTTTTTTTGCTAAAAGAGTGTGGACCCACAGCAGTAGATGCCCGGCTCACTGACTCTGGAAATCTCACATTGGAGTTTTAGCATCGTACCTCTCCGCTCTTCCTTCAGACTCTGAGACCTTCAACAATCTTCCCCACAATTAATTACTTTAATTAGATAACGATCTAATGGTACTTACTATATAAGATGTATACAGTGTATTATATTATACTGGTTCTCTGTGGAGGCAGGCGCATCTTCTCACTTCCCTTATCTCTTCCCCGCTGGTACCCTTTGACTTCTGTCTGTAAGAAACTATCTTCAGTTATTCCTCTTGATCCAAAATAAACGAATTTGTGATGTGAAATCACCTTTAGAACAGGTTTCTGTTGGTACACAATGTTTAGACTACAGTAGTTTGGATGGATTAAAAACATTTTTGAGTTGCTCTGCACAAAGGAAAACACCTGTTTGTGTGAAGCTTAGACAGCTTTGATAGGATCTTTGAGCAAAAATTATTGACAAAAAGATCCTTCAGTTCTTTCAAGCACAGGCAGACTGTTGCATTTTATAATTTCATAGATTTTAATTCATTTTTTTTCTTTTCATCTTGTTGTTTTGAAGTGTTTTGCATTCTCGTGTGGTTTGTGTCCAGCACCTTGGTCAGCTACGCTGCTGTTGAGGTGCTATATGAATAAACGGCAGATGCTGGGTGCTGAAGAAGGTTGGCGTGAGGGTGAAGGGTCACATGTTTTATTGAAGGTGGGCTGAATAATGAGCTGCACTCCCTCCCAGTTTAGACAAGCGCATGTTTTGTGCCCTTGAACAAGACGCTAAACTGCTTCATGGCATTGGAGCTACTGCTGTTGTGTGCGTGGTGAATCTCACCCTGCAATCTCTCTAACTGTGATCCGTGTTCCATTACTCTGGTCTGGTTTCGCTAGGAACGAAGCAGATGGTGACTTTCATGTGGGACACATTACACTTGAGGGAGCACAACAAGGTTTTCCAGCTTCATAACAGCGATGTGATAGACTGCCTTATCGTCCCGCACCTTACAAATTTGTGTGGGACATCCCCGTCTAGTAATCTCTGCGGGATAGGAGGCTGATTGGTCTGATTAGAGAGAGTTAAAGGTCTTTAAAGGTGAAACTCTGCATGAAATAGAGCTTGGTAATATCTCCATGTGTGTATGCAGTTCAAGAGTGTGGGTCGTTCCATGCAAACCACGTGTGTTTTGTAGCTGTGCAGTGATGTCCTACTTCAAAACAACTTTATTGCAAATTATTATTTACTCCATTTAACTGGTTCCTTTTGTTTTCCTTCAGGGCAGCAATGTGGTGGAGGACCAGGACCTGCTTGAGATTGGGATTCTGAACTCTGCACACAGACAGAGACTTCTACAGGCTATCCGTCTGTTGCCCAGAGTGAGTTCAGAAGTCACTTTTCCGAAAGTATTGTCACAAGCGCCATGTTTAATTTTGAGTCTGTTTAATAATGCATTTTTTCATTGTTTTATCTGAGTTATCTCTCATTAAAGATCTCAGCAGTCGAATTACTTTGATATTATATTAGTATCATTTGGTCTTGCTGAGATATCGAGCTGAGTATCATCAGCAGAGTAGGGAGACTGGTCTACTAATAATGTGACCAAGCATATCGGTACAGAATAGTATTGGGCCTAAGACTGATCTTTGTGGCACTCCATATTTCAGCGCTGTTGTATACGATGATTTCCCATTGACGTTTACAAACTGAGATTTAAGTTCTCTCATCTCTCTGGCAGAGATTTACGGCCAGTTGCAGTGCGAAGATCAAGCAAAACCAACAGGGAGCTATTACCATTGGTCAGATGCAAGGAGAGGGTTATTATTAACTAAAGCAGTCTGGAATAATGGAATCTTCAAATCTTCCATTTATGTCTAAGATACTAGAGAAAGCAGTGATTGCTCAGCACAGCACAGGCTGTGGTGCGGTCTAAAGCCTGATTGAAACTCTTCGTAGAGTTCATTGTTGTTTCAGAAGGAGCTTAGCTGAGCAATCACTGCTTTCTCTATTATTTTAGACATAAATGGAAGATTTGAAGATTCCATTATTAGGTGTGGTTTCTTAATAAAGTTGGGGTGTTGGTGTGAATTTGAGCTTTAAATGTGATTTTCCAGAGCTTCGCTTCATTTTATATAGAGTTCCAGTCTGGTAACATTGACGAAAGTGTCCCATGTCCTTTTGTCCCTCAGGGCTCTCTCCTGTCTCAGTTCTTTCCCTCCAGCTCCCTACTGGTTCAATCCCTCCCTGCGTGTGCACATTTTCATCCTCACAGGTCCTCCTTGTTTCTTACGTAATTCTCCTGCTTATTTAAGCCCTGTGTTTGCATCTTGCGAGCACGGGATCATACTGTTCGACTCCTCATCTGGTCTGGTTTCTAGTCTCTTTCTATTATGATTTTCCTCATACCGATCCGTATGTGTATTATTCATTAGCTTTTTCTCCCGTTCCCTTGGAACCAGTTTTTTTTTTTTAGGTTTTCCCATGTGGGGTATTTTATGTTTGTTCTTGTGTTTTGCTTCAGATCATTAATTTTTTTTTTAACCTTGTCCTGTCCCGCTCAAAAGCCATCACATGGGAGAGTAAATGCTGTGCTGAGTTCTCCAGAGGAGAAAACACCACACCAGGTGTTTTACTTTCTCCAGGGGAGTTAAACATCTGGTGTGGTGTTTTCTCCTCAGGATTAAAACATTGAATGTATGTAAATATTTATTAGTTGTGGTTCCCGCGAGTCAGTTTACATTAGTTGTGTCAGGAAAAGATGACGTTGGACTGAAAGGGGTAGTGGATAAGAGATTGGGGAAGGGTGAGGGGTAAAGGTTCACTACTGAAAAAGAAAATTCATTTAAGTTCTTTCACCTCCCGTCCCCGACAGAAAGAACCTTTGAACTCAACTTCTCAGAACTCTGTAATAAACGAAACAGAGTAAAACAAGCCTTGCATATAAATCTTGCTCGTGTTTCTCAAAGATTTTGGTACAAAATGCGCTTTCATGGTATTCACATTAATCACACACACACACACACACACACACGCACACACACACACACACACACGCACGCACGCACACACACGCACGCACGCACACGCAGCCCAAACTGCAGTCTCCCTCAACAGAGCTCAGTTTAGGACCCCTCCAAAGCACTCCAACAAAGCTTCTGACATTCTCAACCGAGTGTGTGTGTGTGTGCGTGTGTGTGCGTGTGTGTGTGAGTTCTAAGATCGCGCATCAAATAAATCTCACTTGTGTCCCAAACAACCTTGTGCTTGTGTTCTCCTTCACAGTCTTTAAAGGACAACGGCGAAGCGCATGGTTGTGGGTTCTGATGAGGTAGAAAGAACACGACCAATGTGGAAGAAGCTCAGACTCACGTAAAACCCATCGAGTTCCACCATTGATCACGGTCAAGCTGTCACTTAGAAATCTGTTTCTTCACAGTTTAGGAAAAGGTTTTTATTAAACACTTTTTGAAGGGGTTTTAAGGGCGTTATGTTGTGTTATAATGTCTGTTCCTCATTAAAAACGCTCCTGAATTGTGACTTTGAATCATTTATGTATATTTGAGTAATCTTGAATCTTCTGCGGTAGACATTGTGGAGTGCTAAAACGCTCTGTTCAGCGAAGCCCCGGCCCTTTTGTGTAGCTCTGCCTCTGTCCCCCGTCTGCTGCTGGAACTCTTCCCCCTCCAGATCCGGCAAAGATTTCATAGCTAAATGTAGCTTATGTATTATTTCATAGCAAAACATAGTTTCATTATGAGGCATATTTTTAATTTCCTAGTAAAATGCTTCCACAAAATGGTGTAAATTTACAAGAGGATATTTACCAAGCAGACACGTCTTGAAAAACTCTCTGTACTTGCTCCGGTTCCACTGAAAACTCACTTTCTGGGTCCGACGTAGGATCGTGATCATAGGCTTGTACAATATCCTCCGTCGCTATTTTGCAAAAACACGATTTCAATGTTTTTACTATGAAAATGTAGCGGCGCTCTGAAAATGAAAAGAAACGGTGGGAGTGCGCATGGAGTATGACTCACTAAAGGGGGCGTGTCAGAACAGGGGAATATCAGGGCGTTACACGCAGCCAAGATGCCAAGTCAAATTTCTATGAAGTTGTTTATGACAAATACAGCGATTACAATCCAACTGTAGGCAAAATTGTTGAGTGTGCAATAAATGACACTATATGCCTGAAAAACATATAATCCCCCCCCCCTTTAAATCTGTTTCAATCACTCACTATGATGCAGTCACTAATTTTTATACATTGGTAGATCGAAACGCTGTAGGTTGTGTGTTCTGCGAAGATAAAAATTCAGAATCATTAAGATATTGAAAGTAATCCAGTGCTGACTACATTTGATCAGAAATGTTGATTCCTCTTGAAAAGCAAGAGTCTGTTGGTGAATACATTTGTTAGATAAGTTCATTAATGAAATTGCATTTTTTAATTCATTCATTTTCCAACTCTCTTGTTCCCTTTTTGGGTCTGCTGGTGCCTATCTCCAGCGCACATTGGGTGAGGGTACACTCTGAACAGGTCCCAGTCCATCACAGGGCAACACACACATTCACACCTAAAGGGAATTTAGATTACTCAGTTAACCTAACCGCATGTTTTGGGGATTGTGGGGGAAATACCCGGAGGAAACCCACGCAAGCACAGGGAGAACATGCAAACTCCTTCCCGGAAGGTCACCGGCGAGCCTCGAACGGGCAACCTTCTAACTGGAATGCTACAGTGCTACTAACTGCGCTCCCGTGCCATCTTTTAAATTCATATAAATAAATATATGTTTATAAAAAAAAGACTTTACTAATTAATTGAAATCAGGATTGCGTCGAGCCATTGAAGAATCTTCAGGTTTGACCAATCTAAAGAAATGTTTTTGTAGCTCTGAGTTTGAGGAGCATCCAGTTTGAGTTTAGATGTGAAAGATACACAAGTGCAAATCAAAAACACACAAGATTTCCATTTGATTTGCAGTCACGGTTATGATTTGCATTTGTGTTGTGGGGTCACCGTAAAAAGAGCTTTGTGTTATTGTCTTTGAACACACTGAAACAAAGAGAGAAGATTCTCTCTCTCACTGCTATCAATCCATCAGTTCCCAGTTTATCTAGAGCAGCCTCCTCCTCCCAGTCACAAGCACAATGATAACAGTTGTGCTAGTGTTCTCTGTAGAAAGAAAAGCGTGAGTATAATGTTCATATAAAAAGAAATCATTTGGGAGTCGATTTTAAATCTGGTACAAAGAAAAGCGTATTATAAAACAATGAAAGTGTTTTTCACCACGCTTGTGCATCAACCTCCTGTTGGAGACTGCCAAACCAGAGCTTAGCGTTGTGTCATGGACCCTGGTAAATATGAGGATTCAATTATTAATCAGCATCTGTGTTTAAATACAAGAGGGATTCTGAAGTTTTGCATACAACTCTTTTTACTACAGTACTTCCTTTACCACATCTCAGCGCAGAGGGTGGAATGGGGTTAGAAAAGCTCATATTGTTGCTGTATTAATCCCTACAAGAGAATCAAATTTAAATCAAAGTAGTCCCTGAATGTTCAGCTGTAATTTGAGCTTTTAGCACCACAATAACGTCAATAGTCACCATTTTGCACCCTGTCATCATCACTTTATGAAGAAAACATCTGCTCCGGCATAAGACTATATTATACCGGAGGTGCGCATGGATGACCACCACTCAATTCACGAATTCTTCCACGAGGCAAATCTTTGTATCGTGTATCGTGACACTCTTACTGAGACATGATGCTACAAGTGATTTCAAAGAAACTGAGAGAGGACTTTCACAGTTAAAACTCACGGCATGTTCTGAATGCTTTGGAGCCACGTTAAACACCACGCAGAAGGTCAATTTGCAACCGCCCTGTCCTCAGTCCCCCTCGATACGCACTGGAGACCCTAGGGCCACACCTCTGTGCGGTGGAGGTGGAGAACAGGATGCATTCAGACTCATTTTCACCGCCCAAGAACTAAAAGCAAGGTGCAAGCCCTTTCATCAAATAAAACAAAGATGTTTGCCTTTTTTTCGCGCTTCTTTTCAAATAAACCCAATCAGCAGCATATTATTCTTTATTTTCTCACCGACCACACGAGCGCTCGGTAACACCACGCTTTGCTTGAGATCTGTCGTTATTACCTTGACAGTGCACAAAGAATACGTTTGTAAAAGTTCCATGAAGAAGGAACATTCAAGCTGTGGGCAAACTTTGCCAAACTTATCTTTAAATTAATCTTAATATGGATGTCTTCCTGGCACCTACAAATAAAATGGTCATAGGTGAGAACTGTTGATAATATTATTTATGAGAACATAATTGAGGGAATGTTGCTTAATAAACAAAATAACATAAAACAGTTAAAATTACAGCAAAAATGACATCAGTGTCTACTGTTTGCAATAAAGAAACGACATTGTTTTTGGTCTTTTCTTGGTCTCGGTACTCTCTGATCTTTGCTGGGTCTTTGTATTGATACTCTCTGGTTTCCGCTGGGTCTTGGTCTCAGGGAAGGCGGTCTTGATGACAAGACTATTACCTTCGAGGCCACAATTCTTTTAAACCAAACCATTTTTCAGTTCCTCATTTGAATAACTCCTGTTTGTGATTATTATTAGTTTCACGGGTGAAAAAGCTGATGTCAGGGAAAGAAACGCACATCCTCGAGCAAAAATCCAATCAATGATCGGGTCCTGGGTGTAAATATTAGTCTTGTAGAGACTAAAAGACTTCAAACAATGACTTTTCTTTATTTCTTTTTTGTCATTTTTTCACTGTTTTCTGTTGGTGCGATGGACTGGCGGCCTGTCCCTGCCTCTCGCCCAATGTGACCTGGCACATTAAGCAACAATGCCTCAGTAAAGTTCTTATAACTGTTATCAGCTGTTTTCACTTTTGACTATTTTGTGAGAGCTTGGTATGTACCAAGAAGTAATCCATATTATGTTAAAGTTAAGCTTCATCCTACAGCTCCGTTCATGATCATCATCTTCTGTCACAACTCCTCCTTTGCCAATCATCTCCTACCATCATCAAAGCACGTCTAAAAGATGTTCCGTATCTTACGATTCCGTATAACCGTTTATTACAGAAGTACAGTAGAAAACACGGCAGAAAAATGTTTCACAGTATCGCTTACAGTCAACACAATATACATGAAACAAATCTTCATTTTGAAGAACAACAAATAAACAGCTAAAGTCCCAGACAAAATGGGGGTCTAAAACAATCAGGGCTATACCACAAGTGAGAATAGAAACAATCCGTGTAAGATGCAAAACTTTCCTGTTGGTTTGCTGAAACATGCAATTTCTGTAATCGGGGCAAATTGACCACCTTAAATTCCTCTCGCAGTGCTTTCACTCGGTCCAGTGAACAAAGAGGTTGTTCCAAAGTGAATCTCTGGAGTATGACTGACGTTACAGAGCGCTCGCAATCTCGGTGAGAAAATAAAAAACGATGCTGTTGCTTGTTTTGACAAAATATGCTGCTGATTGGGGTTAATTGAAGGGAGGCGAGAAAAAATAGCCAATAATGTTGTTTTAAGTGTTTGCGGCTTGCTTTTTGTTCTTGTAATAAAGACGCGAGATCGAAATGAGGCCAAGACCATGACAAGACCGAGACCATAGAAAATTGGTCTTGAGACCGGTCTCGAGCACTACCACAGTACCTAGTGAGGATGAAGCCCTCTTAGCATCCACGAAGGGCCCCTGGTCTTTTACTGCAGTCATGTAGGGTCCGTCCTCCAACAAATCCACATTTCAGGCCCGAGTAGTGAATATTTTAAATAAGTTCAGTGAATATATGCAGTTGCTTTCAGTTTTGAGCCTTTTAATGATGTTACCATGGTGGAATTCAATTCATAGAACTAGACGCCTGTTTGAAAACGAAATAACACGGAACGTTTTTGTTCTTGTGCAAGAGAGCGATATGAGAGTGAGTGATCTGCTGTCAGCACTTTCAGACTCTGCTTACATCATGGACTGACTTGAGGCTTTTGTCCTGAAGTCACGCTGCTTTTTCTAATATGAGTTGTTTTTGATTTCCATGGAATTTTTCCCAATTTTATCATCAGCACCAGCCCTAAACAGATGTGGAGTATGTGCAGTCAAAGCAGGTGTTTCCAGCTCAGAAGAGTTCCTGCTGCTCAAGCCCTTTACTCACAAACCAGTGTCTGCTCTGGTTTTGGATATCACTGCTGAACAGCTGTTTCTGTGTTCCAGGTGCGGCCCATCGGCTATGATGGAAACAACCCCACCTCAGTGGCAGAGTGGCTGGAGTCCCTGGAGCTGGGCGACTACACCAAGTCTTTCCTGATCAACGGCTACACTTCCATGGAGCTGGTTAAGAAGATCTGGGAGATCGAGCTCATCAATGTAAGTTCTGCTTTTCTCACTTCTGATGTCAGTGACAGGAACAGAACAAAGAAAATCGAAAATGCATCCGGCGCGATTGAGATGAGCCATGCTTTATGAATGACTAATAAACAATACCATAGACATTAAAATAGCGTCTAAGTAGAATGTTTGGTAGAATGTCTTTTGTAAGCGGTTAGTCTTTTTTCAGCCACTTGAGACATTTTTCAGAAAATAAGAATGATAAAACAAAAGCACTTTCGCGCTCATAGTTAGTGGTTTAGTGAAGTTATTTATTGTCAGACAACTGTGTTTTACTCTTTTTAAACCACTATGACAACAGAAACTTCCCGAATGACTCTGATCAAAAATGTACTGGTGAAGGTAACCATCATCAACACAAGCTGTTTGTTTGGAGTCAATGTTTGAGCAGAAGAGGTTTCTGACTTGCTGGCTCCTGTTCGACCCTCGCCTCTTTTATCTAGTGATGCGCCGACATTTCTGAATTCTGAGCTATGGAGTAAGCAAAGGAGCCGTCTACAGGAAAAGGGAGTTGAACTGTACAAAACAGAAAAGAGATATAAAAAGATCCCCAAGGAACGGGGAATCAGCAGTGTTCAAACTCTGTCGAAACCAACAAACATTTCTGCTACAACTGCCAGAAAAATTTTAAGGGATGGAAAGAAAAACCCAGATATAACTTCAGCTGAAACACAAGGCTCTCTGAGAAGAAGTGGCATGGCTGTTTCAAGGAGAACAATAAGAAGACGTTTGAGGAATAATGGGCTGCATTGTCGAGTTGCTGGAAGAAATCCATTACTACACAAATTCCACAAATCAGCCGCTTACAATACACCAAACAGCTCAGAGACGAGCTCCAAACTCCTGGAACAAAGTTATTTGGAGCGATGAGAATTTTTTGATCACAGCCTTAAACTCTACATTTGGAGAGGAGTCACCAAGGACCATGATGAATGGAGCACCGTCCCAACGGTGAAGCATGGAGGCGGGTTACTGATGTTCTGCAGATGTTCTGGATCTGGAGATCTGGAGGCTTTTTACCAAGAACGCTTTACCAACAGAGAAGATAAAGAACCTCATCCACAACCACCTCAAGAGACTTCAGGCTGATGTTAAAGAGGAGAATTTAAAATATTAAGAGCTATAAATTTGATCAGGGTCATTCGATAAGTTTCTGTTAGCATTATGATATAAAAAGAATAAACACAGTTTTTATACAATAAATAGCTTCACCCACAAACTACGAGTGGAAACAATGCTTTTGTGTTTTCATTCATAGTTTCTGAAAAAAATGTAAACTTATGAGCACAACTGTTAATAGAAACATACACCATTGTACCCAAACATGCATTTATTCAATAGTTTATGTATATATATACTATATATACATAATATATATAGTAAATTTGAGGGGTATATTTTATATAGCCAGTACTATATTACAGATACCAGCAACCTTTTTTAATGTTTAAAGCCTCTTAAACTCTGCAAAACAACATCATCAAAACTTCTCTTTTATCTATAAAGGTCCTAAAATATGTGTTTGGCATAAAACCCTCTGTTTTCGAAATATATACATAATTCTGTTATTTATTGAAACAGATCTCAGCTCAAATGCATAGTTTCCTCTTTGATCCAGAAGTTGTTTCTAGGGACTGATATCTGTACATCCTCTGATTGTTGACTGAATGTTGGTGGTGTGATGTTGGCAAAAAGAATCAGATTGATGAATTATTGAGTTCCTGCTCCAGGAGCAGCTTGTAGATGATTTAGTTGGCTGCATGCTCTTAGCAGTGAGTGTGAAACCAGGAAGTCACTTTCGGCAGGGACAGCTTGGGCGGGTTGGTTCAATATCGATATCGTTTTTCCCGATATATCGGTCTACTCTGTAACTCTGTATTTAAACCAGACTGACCCGCTTTCCTGTTAGATGCACCTGGAGCAGGAGATGCATTGTGTGCAGACAGGTTTCTCTCTTCACAATGATGCAAAAACGAACTGCAATTGTTGAGCTGAATAAACTGAAACGAAACGTCATCCAGAGACTGTGGGAGATGATTCACATGGATGTTTTTATGGCTGGGTGTTTGGGATACTGTGATCTCTCGATCTGATAACAGCACGTAACGATACACTTTTCTGGATTCCTCCTTTTATCAAGGCAGCAATCTTTACAGTGCGCATGAGTGTGCTGCTGCCCACATTATTAATTGGTCATTGTGAACGCTTGATTGGGTTCCTCTGTGTTTGGCAATGTGCAAATGGCATGTTTGATGACAGTGGGCTCACGTGACATGCAGCTTTTACAGATCTGCCTAATTACAGCCTCACTCGTGCTGATTTCTCTCAGAGAGAGAGAGAGAGAGAGAGCATTATGTAAGAATGTGGGTTGTGATTTCTTTAGCCTATGGAAAAAAAATACACCCACTCAGAGAGAGGAGAGTGAGGTGAATGCTGCAGTGCGAATGCAGCCGTGGAGTGCCCACGAGAGGGAGCCAGAGGCAGAGTTATCACACTTTTGTGTTGTGTTGACTTTCTTCTGCTCATGTGTGAGTGTGTCCTTATAGCACAAAAGCTTTTATTTAATCTGACGTAGAGCTTGTTAAACTTTTTTACAGATTGCTAAAGCGATTCGGTAAAGATTCCCTGAAAAATGATTTCTTACTTAATTGATACAACTAAACAAACACTTTAGGTGCCTGTGAATGAATACATTTTGTTCAATATACTTTAAAAAACAATGTTAATATTACAGTTAAATAATGCGAACAAAAGAAAAATCCAAATCACATCAACATTTGGTGTTTCCACCTTTCACCTGCACTTGCACAGAGTCAGGACAGTTATAACAAAAAGCTGCAAACGATCACCAAAGTCTCACGTGGATGAAACCCAATCATTTTTTTCTGATCTAAAAATAACATAACCCTCTTGTTACCCTAAAATCCACAAACACTTTTGACTCCAAGGTCAATGTGACCCCAGAATATGATTTTACTAATATGTCTTTGTTGACTACTTAACACTCTGAAATACACCCCTGACTCCCTACCCTTTAAATCAATTTATTTTAGCAAAAACTGGAACATAATTATGTTTGGGGTCAATTCGACATTTCAAACAATTTGTAAACTGCTCCCAAAATTAGAAACTCCTCCCCTCTAAGTTTATCATTTCAAGTATTTCATTTTCAATTGATGATGTAATGAAAAGTTGAAATGCTGATTTAATGTCTTGAATGTGACGGACAACATATCTGTTGAGCCCTGGAACTATTTAAATGACATTGACGGCAGTAAGTCTACCCTGCCATTCAAGTGGGGAGCGGGACTATAATAATCTTCCATTTTTTGGAAGGTGATGTCTCTGCAGGTGGTTGAGAGACAACAGGAGGGTGAACACTAGGAGTCCCATTCGCATCTGAGGAGGATGCCTCCTAATCAGGGACCTCCTCAAGATGATCCTCTGCCTCAGACATATTCTCCTCTGTGCAGCTTTTATCGCTATGCACCTCCCCTGTAAACCACGTGATTTATGATTCCCCTCCCGCAAAAAAAAAAAAACATGGGAAATATCAAAGTTCTCACAAGAACTAGAATTCCTCTTCCCTTCTCCTCTTCCCTTCTCGCACCACTATATGGTAGTTTTTTTTTTTATTATTACACTTCACATATAAAATTATTGTGGATATAATAAAATCACCCCATATTATAGTGACCTCAATATCACCCAAAGCTAATTTGTTATGCTTTTATTTCTTATCTTTTTCTCATGATCTGTGTATTTTTGTCATTATCTGTGTATGCTCTTAGTTTTATATTTAGTCCCCCCCCCCTTCCTCTTTATCACGTGATTAGTATGTCTTTCTCCATGTCTGTTTGTTTACCCCCTCCATGTTCTCCTTCCCTCGGCTTGTTTAGATTATTACACTGTCCTGGTGTTCCTTGTTTATGTGTTTGATTTCCTTTAAATAAAGAAGGAGATCTATTTCAGCTCTTGCTCTCAAGTTCTTACCCAGAAGAATCCTGACAGTTTTATACAGCTAAAAACAGACCCCAGTGTTAAATTGACCCCAAGGAAAACCAATGCGACAAAATATGTACAGGGAATTGAAAAAAATAATATAGTGAATAAAATATAACAAAATTAAAATAATATATTTTATTTTTACAAAGTTGAATTAGGAAAAGTTATTCAATCCGAAGCAAAAATACTTACACATACATCCACCCTAAATCACTTCCACCAGTCATTTTTATTCAACCAAAACCCTGACCCAACATCGAGCTCTGAAAAAGCTCTAGGATTTTTGTGTGTGAGCGATTCAGCATTTGTGGAGTGATCCACATTAAATCTCCTCCTAAAGGCTCGAGGCGGCAGATGCTCGGGGTTTTATTCAAACCCTCTTGCCTCAATGTCTTCTTTACTTGGTTCCGAACAAATATTCTATACAGGTAGTCTAGACTAGTCTGGTCAATTATGTTTTTGTGACTTATGTAAATTAATATCAGTTAACGTGAACATTATTGTAGTTTTGTAGCAGCAGGTCTACAATTTTGTCCCTAGTGCCCTTAGGCAGTGTTGCTTATAGTTGAGAGGTTTGATTGATTGATTGATTGATTGATTGATTGATTGATTGATTGATCGATTGGTCGGATCAGGTGTGTGGGCAGGTGTCTTTTGTAAAGATAGCGACTAGAAACAAGTGAGTGAATCCATGTGGAGGGTGGTAGCAAGCTCATTAATCTAAGGGACACCAAACTTTGTGAAAAGGATGTAATTTTTATAGATTATTCGTTTTAAACCAAGTAAAAATACTTTGAGGCAAGGATATAAGAAGATTTAACAGAAAATGTAGCTTTATGTAACTTATATAAGTTTTTTCATGTAATATATATATATATATACATGATCCCGTTAGAAGCACATTTAACTCTTGAAGGCCTACGGGAGTGCAGCAATCTCATTTGCGTGTTTAAATGCCTGTAAAATTATAACCACAACTAATAGAGCAATAATTCTTTTGCAACCGTACTAGCCAATGAGGGAGAACCACTGCTTTCCCCGCCCACATGGAAAGGTTGTGCCAGAATGACAAACGTAACTTTTAGAATTGCAACCGAAAACTTAGAAAGCAAAAGCGAAGGTGCTGAGAGCGTAAACAAAACTTTGAGAAGCGAAACTGAAAATGAAACCAACAAAGAATAGAGAGTGTTTAAAGTCAAAGTTAATTTTTATGATAATTACTTGATTTTTAACCCTAACCCATTGACTAGTACAAGGCAAAATAACGTCTAGGTTACTTGCGTAACCCCACGTTCCCTGAATAGGGAACGGATACGTTAGTCGGGATTAGACCGACTGAATGGGAGCGAATCACAGTGAGAGCGACTGACGAACATATCAACGGGCAAATTATTTTGCAGGCGTAGGTGATTGATTAGCAATCAGCCGGGAATAAAGCCGGGCGTGCCTAAGCCTCCAGTATGGAATTTTCCGAGGAGCTGGACCCACTTACCTCCCAGCTTACCTCAGATCCATGACTTTCAGGGCATGGCGAAGGGTAACGTCTCCGTTCCCTATTCAGGGAACGTGGGGTTACGCAAGTAACCTAGACGTTCCCTTTCAGTCGGTCCCGGAGACGTTAGTCGGGATTAGACCGACTGAATGGGAGCCTCTTTAAAGGGCCATGCCCGAAGTCCATCCAGACAGGTCGGCACTAAACCCAAGAGAGGGGTTAGTAAGAGGCCGTTAGTACCTGAATGGGAACTCCTTCTGCCCCTGCCCGGAATTCTCATTGACGGGGAAGTCGTCCAACACTGAGAGCTTCTGCTGTACTTGGTTGATGCTGACGACCAGAAGGAGGCACCCCTCGACCCGCAGGGAGGAGTGGCGGAGATCGCGTCGAGGCCCGAAGGGCTACCAGCGGGTCATCGTTCTGCAAGAGAGAGGAGGCAGAGACGGAAGTCATCGTTACGCGCCAAAGCAAGGGGAGTAACGGAACGGGTTCATACTAGCCACCTGAAGGGGGAGCTGTATAAGAACATAGAAAGGGAGCGCCAAGGAGGGACTCCCAGATCTGTACCCTAGTTCTGCGGGGGCCAGGCCGAAGCAAAGCCACCACACGGAACCTGGCAGCGCTGACTGCTCCGCTCAGTCAGATGCCGAAGGGGGGAGGATGGGAGAGCCGCCCGAAGGGGGAGCTCTTAGAAAGGTGTACTTCTCCTGATGACGAGGAGAGTACTGCAAGCTTACACCTGCTCCGCCCCCTAAGGGTGACTGCCACCACTCAGGACCGCAGAGGGAACAGAGCCTACGTCAAGGTTGTAAAACCTGACCAAAGTGTTAGGACACACCTCATAAGCAAGGCGAATGGCCTCCACTAGCCAGTGGGCAAGCCATTGCTTGGAGACCGTGGAACCCTTACGCTGGCCTCCGAAACATATGAAGAGCTGCTGGGAGCTACGAAGCTCCCGGGTTCTGTCCAAGTAGATCCGGAGAGCTCGCACAGGACATAAGGAACTCTGGGCTGGTTCTGCCTCCTCCCGGGGCAGAGCTTGCAGGGTCACCACCTGGTCCCGGAAGGGGACGGATGGGACCTTGGGGATGAATCCGGGCCTGGGTCTGATAGTAACCAGAGAATCACCAGGGCCGAATTCCAGGCAGGATTCGTCGGCGGACAGTGCCTGGAGATCTCCCACCCTCTTAATTGAGGCCAGAGCGAGCAGGAGTGCGGTCTTCAGTGAGAGGACGTGCAGCTCCGCAGAGTGCAACGGCTCAAAAGGAGACTTCCGCAGCCCAGACAGGGCAACGGAGAGGTCCCAAGAGGGAACAGAGGGGGGTCTAGGCGGCCTGAGACGCCTAGCTCCCTTGAGAAATCTCACCGTCAGTTCGTGGCTGCCCACTGATTTCCCTTCGACCCGAAGGTGAAAGGCAGAAATAGCGGCGGCATAGACCTTGAGGGACGAAGGGGACAGCCCCCGATCGAACCTCTCCTGGAGAAAGGTCAACACGACTCTGATGGGGCACGACCTGGGGTCTTCCTGGCGGGAAGAGCACCATTTGACGAACCGACCCCATTTACCAGCGAAGCATGCTCGAGTAGAGGGTGCTAACGCGTGGTCCAAAGTTCTCACCACGGAGGGTGGTAGAGGCTCGGGTCCACCGCGGACAGATATGCCATACGTGTAGGGCCCAGAGTGAGGAGGTCTGGACTCAGAGGGATCGGCCAGGGGGGGGCTGTCACGAGCGCGACGAGGTCTGGAAACCACGCTCTGTTCGGCCAAAAGGGGGCGATCAGAAGCAGTTCGTGTTCGTCCTCCCTGACCTTGCACAGTAACTGTGCTAGAAGGCTCACTGGGGAAAACGCATATAAGCGTTTGTTCCTGGGCCAGCAGTGTGCCAGCGCATCTGTCCCGAGAGGAGCCAGGGACAGGGAGTAGAAAAGCCGGCAATGGGTGTTCTGGCCGAAGATGTCCCATATCTGCTGAACAGCCCGAGGATGGAGTCGCCATTCTCCTGCCGTGGGGTGGAACCTGGACAGCGAATCCGCGATCCGGTTGCACTCTCCGGGGATGTAACAGGCTTTGAGTGACAAAAGTCTGCTCTGACTCCAGAGGAGCAGTCGTTAGGCGAGGTAGTGCAGAGCGCTTCTGCCCGCTCCTTCTGCCCGGAGGAGCGGGCAGAAGCGCCGCAGCGCCAGAATGACTGCAACTAGCTCGAGATGGTTTATGTGCCAGCGAGAGCGTCTTCCGGTCCAGGCACCGGACTCTCGGTGGGAACCACACATAGCGCCCCAACCGGTCTTGGAGGCGTCGGTGGTGACCACCACTCGGTCGGGGTGGCTCGAGAGAGGCACCCCGGACCTCAGAAGCACTCCGTCTTTCAGACCTTCAGGTAAGGGAGCATGTCTGCCATAGGCAGACATAGCGCTCCCCGACGCCATGCCCAACTCGGAACTCGCGAGAGAAGCCATAGCTGCATAGGGCAAGACCGAAGGGTAGGACCTTGTACTGGTATGCATGGCCTTCGAAACAGAACCAGGTCAATTGTTGCGAACCAATCTCCCGGACGGATGCACGGTAGAATACAGCGGACCGTCAGCATCTAGAACCGGTACTTGGCCAGGTGCCGGTTTATACGCCTCAAATCCAAGATTGGTCGCAGCCCGCCTGCTTTCTTGGGGACCAGGAAGTATGGGCTGTAAAACCCTCGTTCCATATCGGCTGGGGGTACCGGCTCGACCGCACCTTTTGTTAAAAGGGCGTCGATCTCCTCTCGCAGGAATGAGGCGCCTGTTCGGGGGACAGGAGTGTGAGGCACACCTCAAAACCTGGGGGCGGACACGATCTGAATCGTGTAGCCCTGCCGGATTGTCCGGACCACCCACTGTGAGACCCCGGGAAGCTTCCGCCAGGCTCCAAGGTAAGCTGACAGGGGTCGTGGTCGGGACGTGCCGATGGTCCCCATGGCCGGGCCGCCCGGAGGCGGACTTGTGGGCGGAATCACCAGGGAAGGACCCTGGGAGATGGTCAGATGAGGGCAGGGGTGGTGTGCCCCCGCGCTCTCTGCCATGGCCAGCGGGGCTCGGGCCCATGTCGGGATCTTCGTCGGAGACCGAGGAAGAGGAACCCCAGACCGTCGGGCATGCGAGACCTCTATTCTCGGGTAGGAAGTGAGTTCTATCTTTGACACAACAGGTGCCGCCGTCCCGGAGGACGGCAGCGAGGAGTGTGTGGTGGACTCCCCCCCCCCCTGGGGGAGCTGGGTCGATGACCAGACCCAAAGAAGAGCTTGTTTCCTCCCGAGTCGCCAACATCAGGGGAGCTTCACTAGAAACCCTCGTCTGCTTTCCAAAACCTCAGAGGTTGGCTCCGTCTTCCGCATGCAGGGGTTTTCCCCGGACCAGAGGTCGAAGGAGTAAACCAAGGCGGGAGACGTACTCTTTGGCAGCGAACAGGCGGAGAGGGTTCCGGCCCAGAAGCAACGCCTGCTGCTTCTGGCGTGGAACTATACCCAGACCCTCCGCCTGCCTCCTGATCGTGGAGACCTTTGACGAAAATCTCCACGGTGACGCCAAAGAGGCCATCCGGGGAGACAGGCGCGTACGGAAGCCGAAAATCGGTCCTCGGGACGCATTGAAGCCTGCTCGAACCACAGATGGCGTTCCTGGACCACAAGCGTGGACATCGCGTGACCGATGTTCAGCACGGCTGATCTTGTAGCACGGCTACGGCAATCAGCGGCTGAAAGCGAGTCTCAGAGAGACTGCTGGTCACCACCACCCTGGTGCATGACACGGAGGACCTGTAAGGTCGCCATAGCATGCAATAATGCAGCAGATTTACCTGCACCGCGACAACCTACCCACTCGGGGAATCGAAGAGTAACCCGTATCTGCTGCATTGACCAGAGTGGTGAAGAGGGAGGAGCTCAATCCCCTGACGGGCAGGGGAGCCTGCCAGAATTAGTGAGCTCCTCGCGCTTCTCGGGGAGAAAAAGGCACTAGCGGTATGCGGGGAACCTGTCCCGGCGCCTGCCTAGCCACCAATTCTCCAGCCGTGACAGCATCGACTCGGGGGGGAGGCTGCGATCGAGGCTGCGGCTGTGAGAGCACCGCGAACGCCTCCGGCTCCAGCTCGGCTGCAATCCCGAAGGAGGCAGGCCGAAGTGGAGAACCGAAAGCCGCGCCCCTTCCGATGCTGCGTGGGAGAGCAGATCATTTACAGGATCATACGAGGTACCGGGCGACACCGAAGCGCCGTCCGATTCACCCGCAGACCAGACGGGAAGCACGCTCGGTGTTTGGGGATGACGCGAGGAATCACCTGACGCCGCTCTACCCAAAACTTCCGCGTGCGACTCAGCAGAGTGCTGCAATGCAAACACTCGCGCTTCACGAGAGCCGCGTCGGTGTGCTGGAAACCAAACACATCGCGCAACTCCCGTGACCGTCTTTTCAACGAGAAGCCCACAACAGCCAGGAATAGTGCACGTTTTGCTCATCGTGTCGTGAAAAATGGACAGGATAAACGAGAAAACGGCTGAATCACTGGACAGGCTTGCCTGAGAAGATCTTGAGGTGCTGGCGTTGGTGGCATGCTAATCTGAGCTAGCAGAGGACTACACCAAAAGAGCCAAGAGGTAAGCAACCTGCTGATCTTTCAAGCTAGAAGCGTCAAAGTTCAGGAGAGAGAGTCTCACTCAGTCAGCTCCGAAGGAAAATTGCATACTGGTAGCGTAGGCACGCCCGGCTTTATACCCGGCTGATTGCTAATCAATCACCTACGCCTGCAAATAATTTGCCCGTTGATATGTTCGTCAGTCGCTCTCACGGTGATTCGCTCCCATTCAGTCGGTCTAATCCCGACTAACGTCTCCAGGACCGACTGAAAGGGAACCATTGATATCTTGGAAGAACAAATAACTTGGAAGAACATTCATGTTTATAACAATATTTTAAACAGTAGATAATATGAGAAAATAGTCATATTTTAATAAAAACATATATTTATGTAAAAATGAATCTCCAGGTAAATGATTGTGTGAGGATGTGAATGAACATGCAGCAGACACTTTTCTGTGAAAGTAATTATTGAGGTTGTCTTTAATGGTGAGAATAATTCAGGCTGATCCTGCAGATGTTCCAGTGACTTATCACTCCACGATTAAGTACAAACTTTAATAAACTATTTTACCGTGTATTTTCTCTATCAATAGCAAAACCAGGTTTCCACTAACATAAAGCCATCGGTGTCTTAATGGCAAAAAACTAAATCCATTCAGCTGATGTAAGTAAAAATAAATAAAAAAACAAATGTCATTAGCATCATTACGAGTCTTGGTGTTTGCAGGCGTGATTGCAATTATTGTGGAACGGCGTGTGCACTGCAGACACACTGCAACAGGGCTCAACACGTCTGCATTCCCCAGCAGCTCCCGCTCGTGTACAAATATGATGTGTAACCACTCTGAAACAATGGCAGCAGTTGTTAGATATTCAGAAACTTTTCTGTGCATTTATATTTATATTCTATACAAGAGCAGAGTTCACAGCACTAATGGATCTCTGTGGTTTCTGACAAAAATGATTTTAGTTTTATTCACATTTTAGTCATTTAAAAATGTCACGTTTTAGTCAATGTAGATTAATATTTAGTTGATTAAAAATTAATTAAAAAGATTACGTAATTTAACTCGTTATATAGTAAAATAAAAAAGTGTATTCAAACATGAATTAATGCTCCGTTTCATATTCTGACTTTGTCGATAGGCTTTTCTTCAAAAAATACAATGATTTATAGCAACAAACGCATGTATGTCGAAAATAAAAGCAATGTACAGGTCCTTCCTTCTCAAAAGATTAGCATATTGTAATAAAGTTCATTATTTTCTGTAATGCACTGATAAACATTAGACTTTCATATATTTCAGATTCATTTACACACAACTGAAGTAGTTAAACCCTTTTATTGTTTTAATATTGATGAAATTTGCATACAGCTTATTAAAATATAAAAATAATTAGCATATTTCACCCGACCAATAAAGAAAAGTGTTTTTAATACAAAAAAGAGTCAACCTTCAAGTAATACTGTTCAGGTATGCACTCAATCGTTGGTCGGGAATCCTTTTGCAGAAAAGGCTGCTTGAATGCGGCGTGGCATGGAGGCGATCAGCCCGTGGCACTGCTGAGGTGTTATGGCACTTTAATAGCGGCCTTAAGCTTTATCACAATATCCAGGTTTTTTGAGAAGGACCTGTACTTACCTATTAAAAAGCATGATGAAAACATGGCAATTGAGGTTTTGAAGAATAAAATCAAGGGTAAATTCCCTGAAACACGGTGGTCAAGAGGCACCTGATTGTTTATGAATTCACTTTAGAGTTTTGCACTTAACTCCAGGCCGAAATAGCGGCTAACTTTATTAGCAATCAGTCTATGAGCTCTGTGTGTGTTATTAGCACAGTTCCTCGGGTGTTAGCAGCAGATCGTTTCGCACCACCAAGCTCAATGGTGATCCTCAAAAAGAGCGAAAATCCTCACGTTTGTCGCCTGGGGAGTCTCGGGACCGAAGGACGCCTTGGTGCTCTGCTCAACGTGTGAGCCAAGGAAAACAAGCGCTGATGGATACTTTATATTTTCAATAACAGATTACAGTCACGAATCAGAAATGTCTTGATTGTGGAACCGCCCACTCATTTACATTTTCCTCCACTCTTGTTGTCGTTAATGAAAACTTGTGCACATCTCAAGTTTTCGTCATAACAGAGACATATTTAGCTCGTCAGCGTCTCGTTATCGTCACGAGAAAAAGATTTGTAAACAAAATAATTTCATTGTTGCCAACGAAAAATTTTTACATAATTTACAAGAATAAATGGCAAGTTTTTGAATATTTTTTTATAGTTTTCTTGGGTTGTGGCTATACAAACATCTGTGTGCATCTCTATTTTTCACGAAAACAAGCCAGAAAGAAAGTCTTCACCATTTTGCTTCGGAATTATTTGTTGTTCAAAAATCAAAACCTGCTTTTCGAGTGAACTTCTGCTTCTAAAATGCTCCTTATGTCTCTGCTGCTAGTCACGTGATCGATCATACTTTTGGATTTGAAACACATACTCTTAAGATTTCACCTCTGAAAACTGCCAGAAAATATGCAGTAGATGCAGAAGAGTATTAAAATGACCTTTGGCTCATAAATGCTTTGGCAGGTTTGGATTCAAAGTATACCCACGATAGGTACCAAAATATACCACGATATACCGTTATTTAATGGTTCTGTGTTGACAAAGTAATAGAATTGTGCTATAACGCTGAAGATGGCACCAATTCCTCATACGATGACCCTTGCACTCCCGGAGGAATTCATTCATTCATTCCTGTTCTTTCCCGCTTGTTCCCTTTCGGGGTCACGGGGGTCTGCAGTGCACTTCGGGCTAGAGCCGAGAGGTGGGGGTACACACACATTCACACCTAAGGGGAATTCAGATTACTCAGTGACGCTGACGCATGTTTTTGGGATTGTGGGGGAAATACACGCAGGCACAGGGAGAACATCAAAACTCCTTCCAGGAAGGTGAGCCTCAAAGAATTATGTGACTGTTTTATTCTTACTAAACGACAGAAAAGGTTGTGCGGTTGTGTTGTTAGCTCTTGCATCGGTTGGATCACACATCGGCCGTGCATCCCGACACGTACTGAGCAGCTTCATAACTCTGTCGCTCTCCTTTATTGCTGTACTTCACAGGAAACCCCACTTCCCCTCACTATGACTTAAACCAGGCAGATGGGTCTTTGAGGTTTTGCTGAACCACTGCCCCCTATAAAACACCCGAAGCACTGAATCATGTCAACATTGCTCCATCTTACCTAGGGCATCCTTTAAGTGTGTTTCAGTCATTCTCTTCGTCCATGACAAGGTATAAAGAGCTCACACATCCCCAGAACATCAGTGACCCGCCTCAGTGGTGCCCTGTTCATCATGGGCCTTGGTGCCTCCTTTCCAAATGTAGAGTTTATGGTTGTGATCAAAAAGTTCAGTTTTGTTCTCATCGCTCCAAATAACTTTGTTCCAGGAGTTTGGAGCTCGTCTCTGAGATGTCTGGCGTATTGTAAGCGGCTGCTTTGTGGAATTTGTGTAGAAATGGATTTCTTCTGGAAACTCAAAAGCTTGTGCTTTCTGTGAGTCTTCAAAGGAAGAAGAGTTAATTGATAATCAGGTAAAGCTTCAACATTTGTTGAAGGTTTATTAATCTGTTCTAATCATTTCTGCATTATTTATGTTTATTTATTTAAAAAAAGAAACGCTTAGAATTAGAAAAACAGTCAAATCTAGTTAAACTCTTCCTAGATCAAGCAAAACAATCTGCCAATGGGGCGAACAAATTTGACTTAAAATTTCTTGCTGACAACAAATGTTAAACAAATTGGCAACAAATGCTAATGGCGTTTTGTGAAACTTTTTCAAGCTGTTTAGAAAGTAAAACTGCATTAGTTAAAAAATGTTTGTGGTAAATTTTAGTTTCCAAATAGAGAATGTGGTCTGAAAACAAGAAATTCTGGTTTCTTTTAAACTTTCATACTGTTTGGGCATGTGTGCATCTATCAGACAGTAGAGTGTGGACAGACAGGAAGCGAGATGTTTATTCCCTTACTCAGAATTCCAACTCTCATCATGCCTGGTTCTCACTACTCACGTTTTTTTTTTCTGGCATGCATGTAAATGGACGAGAGCTTGTACACAGAGTCCGTCTACATCACAGCAATTTTCCCTCGATGTGTTGCGGCGCCGGAGTGCAAAGCTCATTCACACTTTGCTCCACATAAATTGTGCCAAAAATAAAATATATAAAAATATATAAAATAATCTTTTCTTTTTTCTGTCAGACACGAGTATAAGTAATTTAAGTTTAAAGCAGCTTAAATATTCGCCCTCCCACATTCCACTCTTTTAAAACCGTTGTTTTAGGAATATTTAGAGGTGAAAAAGCATGTTCCGCTGGTACAGAAACAGATCAACACTCGCCTCGCCGTCGAAGCTCAACAGCTTTCAGTTGTTTATGATCCTTAAACACTTTATACAGAGGTGTTTTGTCGAGGACAGAGCTCGGGGTCAAGACGCTGTGGCTGGCGGTGCAGAAGTGCTCTGTGTGTTTTAATCTGTTAAACACAACGTGAGGAAACTCAAAGTTAACTTTATTTCAAAGTTACAACAGAAATAGCGTTTTTATTATGTTGATGTTGCCGAATACAGCTTGCTCCAGTTATTGAAATGATTTCTATCCATACTCGGTAGATAACCGTGGCAAATGTAATGTAATAGAGGATAAACGTCAGCTCCATTGATCCGTGTGAAACCATCATCAGAGTCAAGCGCATTGTCCACCATTTAATGGACTATTCGGAAAAGACACTAAATAATCTATTTAATTACAAATGATTTTAGAAAAAACTGTATTAAAGAGAATAAATGATCATTTCATCATTCTGAGAAGTGAGCTGTTTCCTTACACTTTCCCCACACGTTTAATTTTATTTGATTAACTCCATAATTAATCGCTTTGTGACCTGTTTTTACGAAACTCCTCCTTTACGTGACTTAGCCAGTGATAATTCGAAGCGTCTGCTTTTCTTTAGAAGCGTATTCTTCCATTAATTCCTCAGACGTCAGTAGTATTCTTGAAGAAAGAAACTGTTGTCAAAATAAGTTTGGTGGCAAAATCAAAAGCTTGTTTTACAAAGTTTCTTCATTTCGAGCAAACAAATGATTAGAATAAGCTTTTTTAGAAAATATTTTTTAAGGCTCAACGAGATCATTCTTTTTTTAAATAAGAGAATCGACTTTACATTCTGCCGTTTACATTTGCTCGATAGCAGCAAGAAATTAAAATGAAATCTGCTTAATGCTTGTCATCCCTCGTGCTTTTTAAAACACAGTAATATTCGACAGTAGGCCCAAAGTGTCTATTTTGGATCTGTGATTCTGCTGGTGTAGGAATCTTTCACGTACACTCCGTTCATGTGCAGCGTATATTTTTAGCAACGATCTCGGCTCAAAGCGTCCTCTACGGAGGATTTAAACAGCACTTGTTCTTGCATGTCTCGTGCTGTGTCGGCTTGTGTTTGCCTTGTTGGTAGGCGGTCAGAAGCCATTTAGCTCGTAATAATAGTTTAGCTCGTTTTTGACAACTCTCTCCCGGTTGCCATGACGGCTAGTGGTCGTTACCATAGAGACAGCTTACATGAAGAAGGGATGATTCAAACCTGACGTGTTTGTGTGAGAGTAAGTGTGTAAGGGCATGTTTCAAATGAAGTGTGCGTGGTGCGACACTTGCGAACTGTGTGTGTGTGCGTGTGTGTGCGCGTGTGCGTGTGTGTGTGTGTGTGTGCGTGTGTGTACGATGAGTTTCCATGTCCTTTGTGAAGCGTCCCTGTTTTCATTACTTCCTGTCACCTTTCCAGACGCACAGATTGCAGATTGTCTTTTCCTACAGTAGCAGATGGCTGCTGCCTTCGTTAACGCGGCAGGCTCATCAAACACACATGCCCGGACACACAGTCTCCTTTCTTTTCCTACCTGTCTGCTCTTCCATTTTCCTTCGCTCCTAAACTCTAAGCGAATGGTTGCCCTGTATGACCCTCTGTACTACATCACACACGCACAAGTGTTGGTGACTCGGACTCGGTTTTGCGAGTGCTTCTCCAGATGATCCAGTGGCCCCTCGCACCAAGTTTCTTAAGGAAATCTTGTGTGAAAATAGATTGAGCGTGACGTTCATGGCAGATTGGCTCACTAATAGTCTAAAGTATGTATTACGTGGTGTGGGGGAATGCTGCACTCTGATTGGTCCTTCCATAGGCAAATGGAATGAATGCTGAATTTCAACCCTTTGAAAAATTTTTTCGCCTTTGGTTTAGTTTGGTGGAGGCAGAACCTTTCCTTTTCTGTGGCTCAACAGCAGCAACAGGTTCGACAATGTGAAAGTCCTGAGCCCTCACACAGCCGGCATGTTGTTGAGGGACAATGTCCTTATGAAAAACAAAGCTGCACTACAAAAAAACACTCTCTTGGAAAAAAACTAAAACTTAAATCTAGTTTCTAGAATCTAGATCAAGCAAAATCTGCCAATGGGGCGAGAGCAAATATAACTTGGCAAGATCTTGCAAAAAAACTCTCGAAACGAGTGTTTTCCAGCTGTAAAACTGCATTGAAACTAGAGTACTTAACAAGTTTATATGAAGAGCTTTTTTTCTAAATGCCCAAACTCCATTTTGTTGATGAATTTGAATAAAAATGTGCTTATTTTAACACAAAAGTGGTTTGAGGAAAATCTACATTTTCTGTTCCAAACTTTCATAAAACATCTCAATGTCCAAATCTAGATTTTAATATTCACAGATTTATTTTAAAATAAGTTGTTGTTTTTTGCGATAACTTCATGGCTTGTTTTTTTTTTTATAAAATGCTATAAATCTAAGTCATCAATATAAATGTTTTTTTAAATGAAGCTACTCAAAATAAAAAAAAGAAACCACATCGATATTGCATTAATCAGTAACATTTTCTGATATTGTTTCTTTCACTCAAGACTCAAACTCACAACGTCTAGGTTACCTTACGTAACCCCCGTTCCCTAAAGGAGGGAACGCAGATGTTCCCACGCCATGCTGCTGCCCAAGTCGCTGAATCTGAGGCGCCGAGAGGTAAGTTGGTTCGGCTCCTCGGAAGAAGCAGAATGAGTGTAGAGGCAAGCGCTCCTCTTATAGAGCGGCTGATTGCTAATCATCTACACTCGCAAATCATTTTGCCCGTTAAATACTCTGTACCACCTCCCAGGTTTGGTAAGTCCCATAGTCGAGAATCTCGACAGACGTCTACGTTCCCTCCTTTAGGGAACGGGGGTTACGTAAGGTAACCTAGACGTTCCCTTACAGTCGAGAATGTAGACGTCTGTCAAGATTCTCGACTATGGGACGTTAACCATAGCACCATGCCTCAAGTCCATCCAGTCAGTCTGACTCTAAGTTGTTAAGGTTAGATGTTAGCCAGGCGCAAGACTGGGAATCTCCTTCTGCCCCTTAGCCCGGAATAAATTAAGGTAGTCGCATGTGCTGTACAGCAGGGCGACCAGAAGGAGTGCACCTCTGATGTGGAACAGAAGTGCGCGGAGATCGCGTTGGGGGGGGGGGGGGGGAAACGGGGTACTACAAAACAACCTGAAAAGGGGTTTGTATAGAAATTCACAGACTGGGCCACCCGAGCTTGGGGGGTCCACAAGTCCGGACCCGAGTTCTGTAGGGGTCAGGCCAAACGGCAAAACCTTCACTACCAGAACCTAGCAAAACAGACTGCTCCGCTCAGTCAGATGCCGCGTGGGGGGAGGATAGAGTTCTCAGAAACCACCGTTAGGGGGTCGTGAAAGAAGAGGTTCACCGAACCACCGTCAGGGAGTCGTGAATAAAAATGGTCTGCAGGCGCAGCACATCCAAATCCGGATCCGACCACAGTCAGTTCCGGACCAGAGCCCTCATCGGTGCTGGAGTTGGAGATGAGGGAAAGGATGTTCGACAGACCCATGGGGATGGACATCCATGAGTATTGCCCCCAACTGTGCCGACGGGTTAGCTGCCACCACTCAGCACTGCCGAAGGCACAGCGCCTAAATCAAGGCAGTAATGCCTGATGAAGGTTTGGGGTGTCGACCAGCCCGCAGCTATACAAACGTCAGCGAGTGAGACCCCCTTGGTTATGTGGTGGGTCGATGTTGAGTCCCCGAAAGATCTTGCATCTTCACAAGTTGTCATCCTCAGGGGCGCTTCTAACGTGAAGAAGCCCTCGTCTGCTTCCGAGAGCCCTCTGAGGATGACTGTGTGCACCGCCGTGCAAGGGTCTTTCTCGGGCGCTTGGCTGGAGTCGTACCATGGCGGGGGGTACTCTCTCTGGCGTCACGGCAGGCAGAGAGGGCACCACACCAAGCGTCTCGGAACCGCGCTTGTTACAGCGCGGAACCATCAGCTCGCCCAGACCTTCAACACAAAGTCATCCACGGCGACGCCAAAGAGGCCATCAGGTGAAACAGGTGTGTCGAGGAACCTGTTACGGTCCTCGGTTAACATCGATACCTGCTCCAACCACAGATGGCATTCCTGGACCACAAGAATGGACATCGTGTGACCAATGCTCTGTGCTGTGAATTTCGTGGCCCGAAGGGCGAGATCCGTAGCCGAGCGCAAGTCTTTTAAAGACTCGGGGTCGCCACCACTCTGGTGCATGTCATGAAGGACCTTGGCCTGGTAGACCTGGAAGGTCGCCATGGCATGCAGCATAGCCGCAACTTGACCCGCAGCCAAGTATGCCTTCGCCAGCAGGGCTGACGAAAACTTCCCGGCTTTGAAGGGGACACCCGGACGAGAACGCCAAGCGGTAGGATTGTCTGGGCACAAGTGCACCGCGACAGCCTGCTCCACCTGAGGAAGCGCCAGATACACCCTAGCTGCGGCTTGCGCCAGAGTGGTGAAAGGGGAGGAGGTACGAACCCTTGCAGACAGGAGAGCCTGCCAGAATTCTGAAAGCACCTCATGTACCTCCGGGAAGAAAGGTACGGGCGGAGCGCGGGGGACATCCCGGCGCTTGCCATAGTACCAGTCATCCAACTGCGGCGCCGATTCAGAGGGTAAAGGCACCTCTAAACCAGTCGCCACCGCGGACTTGGAGAGCATCGCCAAAACCTCCGGCCCACGCTCCGCTGCAACCCCGGAGGGCGGCAGATCAGAGTCGGAGGACGCGGAAGAAGGCGCCCCTTCCGATGCTGCGATGGACAGCAGATCATCTATAGGGTCATACTGAGACATCAGTGAAGCCAGAGCAACACCGAAGCCAGCAGACTGGACGGAGCGCACGCCCGGCGCATTGGGGTGACGCGAGGGATCTCCTGACGTCATTGCCGCGGCGCCGTCAGCTAAGGCCTCAGAGGAGCTTGAGCGATTCAGCGGGGCAACCGAAGCCGAAGTTCCGGTGCCCGCTTCCTCGTAAAAGGACCCCCTGTTCTTTAGTGCTGATTAGCCCTGCACCCCGTCACACTTTCCGAACAGCTGCAAAACACTTGTTTTTGTCTATTTTTAAGCTCCATCAGAGTTTCTTGTCACCGAGATGTTTTTTGTAACGTTGAGAAATCTTACACAATTTGGAGGGTTTTGTTGAGTTTAACTAGATTTCAGGGTTGTTGCTGTATGATGTAACTATATAATGTACAAATATATGAATGGGATACGTCATGGGGTTGGCAGTGGCAGATGTCATTCTCTTTAGATGATTCTTTTAAGTGTTAACTTATGTGATGTACAGTTTTAACCGTACGACATTGAGGCAAAGAACAATCCAATGGCTAAAAAGGACGCTTGCCTCCTTCAATAATAGTTGGGCCATTGATTATGCCCTTTACACCAGGAAAAACAATACCAATACAAACGGAGCCACCCGTTGAATTAATTCGCCCCGGCCAGCCAATCAGAATCCAGTATTCAGACTAAGACTTTGACATAGAATGAATCACTTGTACCGGGGGATGTTCACCTGTGTGAGCACGCTCAAGAATCCACACGCAAGAAGGGGCTGCGTCACTGCTTTATGCAATAACTCCACCACAGGAAACAAGAGTAGATTATATTTCAGAGAAGGAAGGACACATAGCTGATGAATAAATTAATACCCAAGTGATGCTTATCAAAACATATTGACATCATTTTACATCAAGTCTTTCTTTCTTCTGTATCATTGTAGCTGCTTAAATATAAAAAATACATTTATAAATTAGAACAAACAACTGCACTGCAAAAAGAGAAATCTAAGTAAAGCTGAAAAATTTGCTTACATTTATTTTTTTAAAAATCTTCAGTTTAGACTGAAGTGTGTCGATTTTTGAGCTCATTTTGAGAAAAAAAATACCTACATTTTCTGATCTGATGATTAATTTGCTTGATTTAAGAAACTTTGTAAAACAAGCTTTTGATTTTGCTGCTAAACTTCAAACTATAATCTGAAAACAAGAAACGCAACAGTTTCTTACATCAAGAACATTATGGTCAAGAACAAGAAAATCAGAACAAGACAGAAATGCATAAATGTAGTTAAAATCTTCTGATAGTGAGGGAAGTAAATTTGATTGGGTAAGAATCTTAAAACACAAATAAAATGCCTGTGAACAAGAGTGTTAAAACAAGGAAGTTATTTCTGGTTTTTAGTTTCTGTGTTTGTTAACGATTAATCAAAAAGTTCTTCATTCAAATCAGTTTTTCATTAAAATTGTTCATTCATCTGTCTAAAACTACTTAAAACCAGTTTAAATACTAGTTTTAAGGACAGATGTCCTTGTTTTAATACTGTATATATATATATATATATATATATATATATATATATATATATATATGTGTGTGTGTATTTTTTTTTATAAATAATTTATTTTTTAAAAAAGAAAATCAGTTCAATTTTCAGCTAAACTATGTAGCTTTACGATTTATTGTTGCTCCGTACAAAGCGCAAACATTCTTCAGTTGTTTATCCTACAATTTAGCAGTTGTTCTAAACTCGTGGTGTGTGGATTGAGAGCTTGACTGCGATGCAGTACATAAATAATCCAGCAGTGTTACGGTCTGAACTGTCCTACATGATAAATGCTAATATACACAAACTAAAAAAGTTTAAAAGCATTTTTGTGCAGTGCGTTGCTTGCTGCTTTTATTTCACATGATTAACCTAATAAACCCAGTGAAGCGTTTAAATGCACTTTAAGCAGAGCATTTCTTTTCACTTTTAACTCAATATTGTGACCAATAGAGTTTTGCTGAATGGTTATACACCAAAGATGCATAGAACCCTATTGTGTTTCGGTGCATTAAAAGGGCTTAAACGTGCTCGAAAAGAGTTAAACTTCTAAATAAGGATCGGCCCTTATTAAAACTAGCCACCAAGAGCCGATGGCGCCGGAGCTGCTCAAGCCTTTTATTTGCTGTATTCCGTATATATTCTGAACCCTTCCTTTAGGGCTCTTCCTTTATACACTCTTGTTCTTAAAGCAGGTTTTCTATTGGTATTTCTATTGCCGGTGAGCTAATCGTTTTGTCTTTACCTGTATCAACGTGTTGATATGAAGTAGATATTTTAATAACAAGTGAGAATCCCTTAAATAAGCAAATCTAAATGTGACATCAGGTGATGCCCATGAATGGCAACAGAAACATCCACTATCTGTCAGATAGCAGCTTTGAGAGCAGTATGTCATGTTGTGTTGACTTTAACGCTGTTTGATGTTTTGTGCTTGTGAGGCAAGTAAGCAGCGCTGAAATCTATTTCTGTCAGAAGTCATTATATAACCTGCTGTATGAACACATATATCCCTGGCACACTGAGAGCCAGAGCAATGGGCTGTCACGATGGTGTAAGACGGACCACAAGTCTCCAGACAAACAACATCTCACTGAGCCATTCTGATGACAAGCCGGTTAGAATGAGTGGAACAAAGAGAGCCGGAAAATTAACTGCAGTGAGAGCAGAAACTGGCCTTAAACAATAAAAGCCCCATACACCAAGAGAGGGATGGAGAGAATAAAGCTCCACTCACACAGAGAGAGAGAGAGAGAGAGAGAGAGAGAGAGGCGGGGAGAGCAGAGAAGAGAGAGTGTTAAGGACGTTCACTCTCTCGTCTCGCACTGCTTCCCGAGCTCAGAAAAACTACAGCTCACGAAACCCACTGGATGGGAGCTGGGTATCCATAGTAACCAGCAGAGAGAGTGAGAAAGAGGAAGGGCTGGCGTGTTGAGACTGGAATCTGCATGAAGCATCAGAGCACTCGGCACAGAGTTGAGGAGCCTCGACGAGGCAGGTCAGGAACGTGGAGGTGGAGGAGCACGGGCTCTGCGGATGAGCGCTCAAACTCCGGGTAAGAACCCCGCTGGAGGAAGTGAAGCGTTCGCTGGATTAGCGAGGGATTGTTGTTGCTTTTTTTGATTAATCCACAGTTTGCTTTTGTCCTTTGATTGCTTTAGAGTCAGGCTGTGATTAGTTCTTGTGGAGGATTGATGACGGCAGGCTGTTGTTCCCTCAGATTTCACACATCTCGTTTGATTATATGCTGCTCAGCTCAGATGATGTGCGCGGGTTAGTTTGTGACTGGATGTGGTTGAATAGTTTTCGACGGATGATTTCATGCATACCACAGGGATATGTCCGATTCCCCGGAGTAGTGTTCCATCATTGCAGCTTTTACGAGATCACATTTAGTGAGGTGTCAATAGAAATTCATTGAGTGGATGCAGCAATTGTCTCAGGAATGTAAAAATTGTATTTTTCAGCTGATCATTTTACTTCTGTTTTGCATGAGCGTAAGATTTAAATAGGATATTAACATTTTCTAATGGATTTCAAATGACAAAAACATTATTCAATGTGTAAAAGTTGCATCTCTTCCCTTCGCTGTATACGTCAGTTCTGAAAAAATGTTAATTATATTAATGTATAAAAAATGCCTTCCAAAAGTCTTTTGTGTAACGTTAAAGTTATTAGGCTAATGATTAACATTGTTAGACTTTTAAGTGATTTTAAACACTTTATCTGAGCTATATATGGATATAAGACGAGAAATCTTAACACAAAACAATATGTTTTCATTTCATTTATTAAATGACCCACATTTCTGGTTCTCCTCTTGTTTTGAAGTGCGCCTCCAGACATCTTTCGGGCCATACAGCCCTTCGTCTTAAGAAAATGTAAATAATGTAAACTATTTAAATTCAAATTTATTTAGTTAAAATTTTTCAATTTGATTTTTTTTTTCATATAAACAACATTCCTGCAATAAACCATGAATATCCTCCAAATGACCTGTTGGCTTGAAAGCTATATTTACTAAAACAAGCAATATAAACACCAGAAGAAACATAAAAGACCCTCGAAGGGAAAACCTGAATAACATAAGAGTTCTCCAAAGGAGGAGGAATAAATGAAACAAAATGAACGGAAGACCAGGCTTTGTTCTTGGAAGCTGAATACAGAAGGAGTCAGACTTACATATGTGTAAATATGAAACATGCCTCAGAGAGCCGTTTTTTTTTTCATGAGTGGCTGTGCCAGTAAAAGTCACCAGTAAAAGTCACAAAAATTCCTTCAAAAGTTCACACACTAAAAATATTATAATCCACACCGCAGGCGTTAACAGCACTTCTGATTCCTCATCACATTGTAAAAGTGATAAATTCCTGCAATATTACCCGAGAATCACAGCGTGACGTCATCGTCCCGGGACTATAATATAAAATATATGTTTTCACCGCAGTAAAAAATTCATTTTGTTATTTATTGTACTGTATATTAATGAGAATTGTCTAATACAAAGCTATCTATGATCAAAAGTATCTTAAAATCTTTTTTTTTTTTCAATTTGCAATTTGATTGCACAGTTGTAAAAAGTTTATTTTCTGCAAAATGTGCATGTTTTTCATTGTTTCTCTTACTTTATACATTTGAGTGTATCTCAAAAACTAAGCAATGAATTCACTCAGAATAAATTCACTGTGGTCCAATAGCATTTTTTTTACAACAAAACTTTTTCACAATTTTGAGAGATAAAGCTAATTCTATGTTTTAGAAAAAATATGTGGAGAAATTTTTTTTTTTTTTTTTTTTTTGTAGTTTTGACACTTTCTTCAGTAAATATTGAACTAACTAATTAATATTATTAAAATCTAGGATATAAGGGTTATATTGACGGCAAATTGAAATACTCCAAAAAATGGCACCACAGCAGGTAGAAATGTAAAATATGCTCTGGTGGACTTGGTTCTAGGGCAGGTCTTAAAGCGTTATTGTTAAAAAAAAAGACTAATTCCATTCTTTTCTATAAAATGAGTTTTATTTTTGTATACATTTGTCTACTTAAGTAAATTTATCATATAAGTTCATAGAAATGTAAAACAAATATGTTGTGTTGAATTGGGTTTTATCTTATAGAAATATGAAATGATCGAGAAGCTTTTCAAGAACATAGAAATATTGCAAAAAAATATATATAATTATGAGACATTTGAAATGAGACAAAATATGAACAACATTTGGCCAAACAGCTTTTTTACATTCAACAACATTTTATAGTTCCGGCATGTAAATTGTTTTTACTTTATTTCAGTCATTCTT
The DNA here is from genome assembly GCA_007224835.1 of Danionella cerebrum. Lineage (NCBI taxonomy): Eukaryota > Metazoa > Chordata > Actinopteri > Cypriniformes > Danionidae > Danionella > Danionella cerebrum. The sequence continues at coordinate 163,327 of SRMA01027220.1, forward strand.
GTTGCTTTTGTGGAGTAAAATAAAGTGATTCTTCTCAATAAGATAATTCTCTCATAATGTTCACCAACATGATAATCGTAGCATCCACATCCGCTTGAATTCACACATCTGCTCCCACACAGTTAAAGCATAGAGAATAAAGTGCAGGTCTACCCCATTTATGCACCCCCCCCCCCCACACACACCTCCATAACCACAATCAGTTACTCTGATTTATATCGTTTCCACCAGTTCATTTGTTTAAAATGCTCACATTTATCACACATGGATATCTCCGTAGTCTGATGCGCACGCCACTCTCTCATTACTTAAAGCGAGTTTTGTCGAGGACAAAGGATTGTTGCACATATGACTAAAATATGAAGAAACGTGGTATAAATGCTTCATCTGTGGTTGGGAGGAGTGGGATCACTGAACTAAAGCATATCATGTATTTATATAAAAGCACGGTTGGTTCAAACTTTACACATCTCAAGCTAAAACTGTTGCTGAAACTACTCACCTCGTCTGTACAGGACTAGTATAACTCTACCTGACTAGTGATGTCAGGAGGAGTTTTCACCTTTCACACAATCTTGGTTACTACACACAGAGACATCCTTCACTCGTTCTGCGCGCAAACATTTTTACACATTGTATTAGAACTTTAATTGTACAATGTGCAATTCAGTGTTTCCTTAAGGAATTCTATTTTTTCTTTTTTCATCTCATTAATGTTATTAAATTTATTATCAATATTATAATTATTTGTTCGTTTTTTGTTTTTAAACTGTGAAGATATTCTAAACTCAAAACATAACTATTGCTAAATACGTGTATTTCAAAAGAAAGTGACATTGCAACAAAAAACCCAGAAGTATTCTATAGTATTTGCAGAGCAGTGAGCACAGGGTCATCTTGCACCGTGTTCTACGGATTAAGCTTCAGTAATTTCTGGTATAGCATTGAATGCGTCCAGAACCCACTTTTTTCAGATTTCCCAAAAGCTATTGCAGATGATGCTCATTGTTTCTGCTAAAAGTAACTGCGACCCCTCGAGGAAAAAGCTTTTAAACTGTAGATGCTTCACACGGACAGAGTTATGGCCGTGAAAATATTCTCCCATGTTTACAGCACCATCCTATACTGTGCTGTAACTTGCGCGCATTTTAAGAGTCATTCGTTTTGAGTAAACAATGATGGCTGTTGGATCGGGAGAAGGCAACACATTCATAGGTACAGCAGTCCATTCTTGTGCTAAATAATACAGTTTTCATCTTTCCTGAGTTTTATTCCTGTGCTGTAAACCAGAGATGTGCACTCGAGGCATGCACCTCTCTGGTTTAAGATGTTAAACAAGGATTCACTAAGAAGTTAACGCATAATACCATTTTTTTTCATTTTTTTTAAATGAATCTGTTAACGTTAATCCTCCTGAAGTAAACATCAAATGCAGTTGTATTGGTCACGCACGCGCAAAACAACCCCGCCGTACTGTCCTGTCAGCCGCTGCTTCTAAAGTCTCTAGCAGAGCAGCCACAAGTTTACGCTCTGGGTCCTGTTATTAATGAACTGTAAAATATGATTAAACAACTCAAATAATCAGATGGTGTTGCTGTTTGTACTTTTCTTAATTCAGCATCTTAATAGTTACCAATTACGTAATGTACATGATCGTTAAATGCATTGTTAAATAAGAAATGTTTAATTAAAGATAAATACTCGATACTCTGAAATAAATGGAATGTAAACTTGACTTGGTCCCTCCTCTGCTGTAAAGTTGTGTTTCCACATTACTATCAAGCAGTTGTTGTTTTTTTGCATACTCTAGCTCATGTACATTACTTGCGTGAGCTTGCCCGGTGTAGCTCAACCTCATGGCAGAACGATAAAGAGGCAGACAGCGGCAGTTTTAGATTGTTCTGCAGTCGGGGGTGAATGAGTCGCAGAGGACCAGTGTTGCGTAATGAATCTGGAGCTTGTGTTAGCCCTAATCTCACATGTGGGCAAGGCTTTAGGTGCATGTTTCCTCATAACACGCATAAAGCTGCCAGGAAGTCTTTGCTGAAATATGTTCTCCAGCAGCTTCTCTTTCCTCACAACTCCAGCCGCAGGCAGAATTTTTGGGATGTTTGAAGGGTGGGTTTGGCTTTTCTTCTCAGTATGTGGCTTTTACGTGGAGATCCAGATGGTGTTCCCATAAAAGAGGTACAGAGAAGGAAGGTGGTGTAACTACAGATGCTTCAAACTGATTAACATTAACGAGAAAACATGAGAATGCAGCCCGAGGGTGTATGTGTGGAGAAGTTCTCCCAGGTACCATCAGGTATAAAAGGCCCTTTGTTGAAGCGTAGTTACTGTAACAAACAGAGATTATATCTTCTGTTGAGAACTATTTATTTAGATGCCTGTCCAAAAACCATTAGACCATTAAATTGGATTAACAGTTAATAATTGTTTTGAGTAAATGGGTTGTATTAGTAAAAGATTAAATCTAGTTCAACTCTGATTATTGCTGTACAAATACTCACTGAAGTTTTTGCCACTCTTGAGGAATATAAACATATTAAATTGTGAAAAATAATCTATATTCTGTCTCGAATTCCTAAGCTTGAGGTGTGTAAATGAAGAGAAAGCATTGCAGTGATTTATTGAGCAAAAAGCCCCTGCGGATGCAGCCAAATCTCAATTGTTGTGAAGGAAAAAGCTCATGTTTGGCCTCTACGGAAGGAAGGAGAGTTAACCGATTAATAACCGATAATCAGAGTCACAGAGAGCTGTTTTGATTTTTGTCACCGGCTTGTCAAAACATTCACTTATTCTCTGGATTATCATTTCCTGTCTCATGGTGCTCCAGGTCACCCTGGCATTTCAAGGTTGATTTCCTAAAATGCCCTTCAATAGGTTTCAAAAGATTCTATTAATATTTTATTGTTTTAAATGTTAAACACAGTCTTCAAGTCAAGTCAAGGCAGCTTTGTTTATATATATAAAAAAACCCAGAACCACTGAATTTATTCAGAATCAGCTCGAACTTCTTCCTTGCGCTTGTCTTATGATCACGTCGTCCTTGTATCATCTTTACTCCCGAGCTCTAACCGTTTTGGATAAAGGCATCCACTACATACATAAATGTAAACGCAGCGCACTTTAACGCAGAAGATCTGACCGAGTTCTGTCCTCTTCTGCTGCCGTCTCTGAAATGTACAAATGTTAGTTTTGCAACCATTTTAAGACTCGTTTGGATCGAGTAAACCGTGATTACGGTAGAAACCGAAGTAGGCAACGAGTACAATTTCTGAAAGTAAGTGCGTCACAAGGTTCGGTGCAAGTATTCCATACACCACCAGGAAACTGAACATACAGTAATGATCTAGCGGCTAGCATTGAGCGGGGAGGAGACACACGAGGGCAACAGATCTCAGCACAACATCGTTACGTAACACTTCATGAGTGCCGGGCTATAGATCTTTCATCATTTCATGCTCACTTCAGTCAACTGTGTGCCGGCCAAGAAGAAGAGTGAAAGCAGGGAATCAAATATTTAGATTTTCCTTAAATGCAACCATTTCTTCATTTTTGGGAACTAGCGATACTGCAGTGTGTAGCTCAGCTCTACTGTAACAAAAGATGTGAGTAACGTGCTACACAACAACAATCCCTGCAGATTGCATCACGTAAAGGAGGGGATTTGTACAAACGAATCTTAAAAAGAATCAGCAGTATCCCGCAGAAGATTCAAATGAAGAAAGTCTCATAATTGCATTATGCTAATTGCTGAACGTCTCTTTGTGGTGTCACCACTTTATTGTCTGGCTCAAGGAGGACATGAGTTTTATTTTGTAAGGGGTTCCAAGGATGGGTTCAACCATGGATGAAGGTTTCAGCTGTGTTCTGTCTGTCAGAGCTTGTTCCCTATCAGGATCACGGGGGTCTCCAGCACACAGCGGGGGCACACCCTGGACAGGTCGCAAGTCCATCACAGTGCAGGAACTTTAATTATTGAAAAGAGCTTTCACCTGACTCCATATTTTTATAAGAAGGTTATTGTTTACCTTTATCATTAGCTTTGATTGAATCTATAGTAAACTATATATTAATAATTGTTAATAATTAGAGAAATGCACTCGGTATCATTCACCCTTTAAACCTTTGCTACATAATGTGATACTTTAGGAACGTAACGGTAGCATAAATGCCGTCGTACCGCAATAGCACATTTGTTTGATAATACCATGGTCGCATGACTCGATAAAACGATAGGTGTTTTGAGAAAAGTTTGCTCAGGCGAATGGAGCGAATGGGAGGTAGCGAAAACTACATTTCCCATCAGCCTAGGCGTGGCCATCATTCTTTGCGGTCTGTTGTCGCTACAGATTCAGTAAAATTCAGCGAAGGAAAAGAGATGGAAATGGTCGAACCTAAAGCGGGTTTAAATCGGATGTGTGGAAGCATTTCGGTTTCTCTCTGAAAAGAAACGAGAAAGGAGATAAGGTGACAAATACGGTCTGCAGGCGCTGCCAGACTGTGGTGAAATACAAGTCGGGGAACACAACTAACACGAGGAGCCATTTGGTAAATCATCACCCCGAAAAGTTACTCAAAGATACGAGGAGCAAAGTCCAGTTATGGCCCAAAGACTATAAAAGAAGCGTTTACATCATCACTCTCCCAACAGTGCAAGAGCACAACCAATCACAAGATGCAGTGGTGAATATAAAGCGATTTGTATTTTTTCTGAGGTATTATCGTAACATGAAGTTTTGATACCGTTACATCCCTTCAAGATCCTTTCCATGGAAGGGTTTAGTTGAAATGTACATCAGACAGCAGAAGAAGATGTTTTCTTTCAGAGCCATTTTTGATCACATATGTTAATTGTAATCCTCTTTGGACCCTTTGCAACACAAATACTGTTTTTTTTTACTTCGTTAAACGATGAGACCAACAAAGTCGAAATTTAGCCATAAACAGGAAGTTGTTAATAACTCAGCCATGCAATGTCCAATCGTGTTCAAATTTGCCATGGGTGTTAAGAACCTCTGTCTGAACCAATCTATGTAGAAATATAAAGGGTCAGTTATAGCGCCACCCAGTGGCAGCATAAAACATAATGTTTTCTTCTGATATTTCAGAACAATTTAGTAAGGGAGCAAGTTTCCAAAACTGCCATCATTTTGCAAAAATCTAGAATGAAATGGTCTCAAACTTTAACAAACTCCTCTAGACAATGTGTCTGTTCTCCTCAAAACTCCATCTGGCCATCGAGTGCACGAGCCCTTTGATCACTTTTTTCAAACTAATGATAAATTAGTCAATAGGAAAATGTTGAACATGTGATGACCGTGTATGATCTAGCACTTTCTAACAAGCTTTCAGTGTTGTAATGTTTGTTTCTGACAGTGTGTCGGTTTTATCTTTTCCCTTTGAAAACATTGCAGTGATTTTTGTTGAAATTGAAGGATTGGAACAGCAGGTCAGATGGAATCCTTCTTTACATTCCCAGAAAACATTTCTCAGAATGCTTGTCTCTAGACGGTGTGTGTCTAGTGCTTCTATTTTTGAAATCGATTGATTACAAGTCGACTTGAAATCTCATGTTTGGGAACAAATGCTTGTGAGGGTTGTGCTTTGATGCAGTGCACGGATCCTCTCCTTTAGAACGAAAGTTAAAATTACCCTGAGCAAGAGTATCACAGTGTTTCTTGTGTGTTCCTCGGTTTTATGTCATGTTAAAATGCTGTTAAAATCTATATTAAAGTTAGATGTAAGAGCTATAATGTTTACCAACAGTGAAAAAGAGGCAGGAGAATCTTTTGATGGCATTCCTCTGGCTGAGGTGGCTTGATTGTTCATGAAGGAAACGTGAAGATAGTACAACTCGTAAAAAAACAGATTTGTAAAGTCATTTGTTACTTATTAGAGTAGAAGTTGTGTCACCATTTTATCTCTGCTGCCAGAGTGAGGAATCCCACTAAATAAATGCATGTGCTGTTTTTAGAATTCCTTCAGATGTTCGAACTGCAATGCTTCTATATCAGCTCGACTGCTGCTCTGAGATCTGTCTCTTTCAACAAAAACATCCAGTGTGTTTAATCCGTTTAAAATGTTTTTTTCTGATATTCAACAAAAAATGTATGACGTGCCATAAAGAGCAGCCTGCCGTTTAATTCTCCATGTCTCTATAGAGGGGTTCACTTGGGGTCAGAATGTAAGTGTTGAAACTGGGGAAAAGCTGTTGAGCGACTGACTGCTCGAACTGATTTTCAAAGCGGTCAGGGACACCATTCTGCAATCCTGATTGTAGATTGCTGCAATCAGAAAGAAAAACTGGAATCCAGGATCTGAAACGGGATATTTTGTGTGTCAGCATACATCACTAGAACAAGATGTTATGTGCAATTTACTTCAGTGTACTTTACAAATACGTAGTTGTAACTTAATCCAAACATAAGACTTAATCCAGACAGTGTTTGAACTAGAAATATCTTCTAAATGTGCACACATATCTTATTAAATATCTTTTTACAGCATTTCGAATCAAATCTCTATTGCCATATTGTTTGTCATTAAACTGGTTTCCAATGAACCCCATGATTGTCATGTTCCAATTATCCAATTAGCCGCCACTTTGAATAATCAAAATACGACTTTTTCAAACTCCTTCTAGACATTCATACAATTCCTATAAATCTACAGACGTTGCTGACCAAAAGTTATGAAAAGAATTGGTCTACTGGTTATTGAGAAATTAACGACTAATTAAAATAAAAAAAGGTCATATCACTACATCTCCTGACACTTTAATGGATTGAACCCAAAGTTGGTGGATGTTTTAAAATAGTCTTTTTTGTCTTGTAAATCTGTATCACTTTGTCCAAAAATCATAAACTGGTCTCAAAGCCCAAATTACACTTTTAAAAATTACTTTTGTACTCAAAAAAAAACCTAATTCCCTGGCCCATTCCAATTCATTCAGAACAGAGTGAATAACATCTTATTTTTTCTCTACTGTGTTAACCAAAATAAAGCTCTAGCAAACAATAGTTGTTGTATCAGAGAGGGGGCACTCACCCACGGTCCTGTTGTCTTTCTCTCGTGTGAAAGCCTTCAACGGGGGTCACTAAATCCGGTCCAGGAGGGCCGGTGTCCTGCGGGGTTTAGCTGCAACCCTAATCAAACACAATGAATCAGGCTAATCTCTGCAGGACATTGACCTACAGTTTAGCACTTTGTTTTTGGGCACGTTAAATATTTCTAAATACATTTACTTCTAGAACATTTCAATGCAGCCATTCAATCAGAAAGGGAAACTTTGATTTTTTTTATGCTACAGTGTGAGAAGCGACTTCGAGTAAGTGTGAACACATTTATTAATGCTCTTTCCTTTACAGAAACTTGAGATCAATGTAATCGAACCGATACTGAATGGTACATATTCTGAGGAAATCGTACATTTGCTATTTAATGGCGTTTCATTCAGAAGCGGACCGGCTGAACCATTAGAAATGTACTGGAAGCTTGACATCTTGACATAACCTGCAAACCAATCGAGAGGTGCAGGTCCTTGTGCGTTTCCTGAGTCGTCTGCATGTAACGTGAGACTGATGGACTCTTGATTTTAATTGTCAAGACATGTTTTGTGGTTTTGTGGCAGTAAACTTTAATGTCGGTGTTTCATAATTTGCATTAGCACACGCAGATCTTTGAATCTCAAGTTTCCATTAAAATAAGACCAACATGCATCGATCTCTTCTTAGATAGTGGCCCCGTGCTCATCGTTGTTGAAGGCAAATGTTTTTGATGTTTCTGATTCCCTTTTGGGGTCACGGGGGTCTGCTGCTGCCTATCTCCAGTTCACCTTTGGGCGAGAGGCGGAGCTAAACCCTGGACAGGTTGCCAGTCCATCGAAACGGATGTTTGGGAATGTTTCAAACGAACATTCATTAAACGGTCGATTTAATTAATTCATGGTAAGTTAAGGGTGTGCATTAACTTTTAAACAAAAACTTTTTGTTGTAATTGTAAAGTAAAATACTGGCAGCTGGGATGCCAGCCACATACTGTGTTTTTACAGGAAGTAATACTGTAAACAAAAATTTGAGTCCAGAACTTCTGCAGATTTAACAGAATCTTACAGTATTAAACTGTATTATTTACAGCAATTAATTGTTTTTATACAGGGAATACTGTGAAGCGTTTATTCTGAACGTGGTGAAGAGTGAACTATTAGATTGGGATTTTATTGAAGTTTAATGTAGAAGCAAATGAAAAACAACACGTTCATCTGTATCCAGTCTCAAGTCGGTCTACGATGAATCATTTGATTGTTTCTCCGTATCGGTGGTGCAATCGCGCCCGTTTGGTGCCTCACAGAATACGCTAATGCTTACACGGCCGAATTCAACATTTCATAGATGCTCTTGGAAGCTGGAATTGTTTTATCAAAGACACTAACCAGTTTACTGCCTTTAATTGTGGCTCACCACCCCAACAGCAGAAAATGATTGTCGCTTTAGGCAAGATGATCGATGAGAACTGTAAGAACCCCACTCCTTGCAACAGCAATCTCGTAGACGTCTCTTATGATAATGATATGCGTGCAGTGTCCCACAATGCAATGCATTTTACAGAATAATGCTGTATTTGGTATTTCAAAACAGAACACCGCTGTATAAGAAATGAACATACAGAATAATGCTGTCAGAAAAGTTTTACAGTGCATGGCGTGTATATGTTTGATTATAATACTTCAGGATAAAACTCCTCTTCAGTAGAGCCAAGCATATCCAGGTCACATTCCTTTTTTTAGAGTTCTGTCGTTGGCATTTTAACATTTGGTGCCATAAAGATTCTGCTGTTATATAAAATCAAGATCTATCGCCCTGAGTAGGGTGCAGGCGTCCTGCGAGGTTGTTTCCGGGCCCTCTGCTGGTTTATCCTGTGGAGTTCTGAGGCTTGGATCCAATCAGTGGCCTGGCGCTGTGCAGGATGTGCCGGTGCTGCCAGTCGAATGCTGCTGATCTGCCTGCTGCTGCTCCTTATGTCACTAAAACTAGATCCTTACCAGCACTGCAAGCCTCTTTTAGGTCTTTAGATCATCACTTCATAAAAGTGATTTGAAATGGATTTGATGAAATGGATTTGCGAGTCTTGGATTAGGTGAAAGGATTTTTTATCTCTTTGATTCTCTGTGGGTCTGGTGTTTGTAAATGGGTCGGGGGGGTCGTCAGGGGACAAACGGGTCATTTTAATGTGTGCAAGCGTCAGCTGTCCAAAGAAAAGTAAAAGCGTTGTTCAAAGAAGAAAATGTTTTCATTTCTTATCAGATTGACGATTGATTGTTGAAATAAAGTTTTTTGTATAGCACATTTCACAGGGTACGTGTTTTCAAAGTGCTTTACATTGGAAACAAACACTAAAAAGAAAGTACATTTAATAAAAACAGGTTGTATTGAAGCAAAATGATTGAAAACGGAATCACATCAGTGTTGTTTCCTGGAGGCAATACCTGTGTTTGCGTCCAGCTTTTTAGAAATAGTGAGAGAAACTTTTTATCCGATTAAAAAAAAAAGGATAAACTTTGATGGAAATGCATTTAGGCACTAAATTGCAATGCGTTTTTCGGAACTGGGGCAGCATTTTTGAGGAGCCAACGGAATCAATTTCATTGAACAATGTCTGAAATCTGCGAGTCACTAAATATGAAGCAAATGTACATTTTCAGACGTCAGTATTTCCTTAAAGTAGATTAGACAGCATCCTGTTATAATTTAGACGGATCATATAGTGAATTATTATTTTTATTTTTAATTCTGCATGGTTCGGGAGTAGTGTGATTGCTAAATAAGACACAAGTATGTTATTATATACGAGAACAGGGCTTCTTCTAACGCATGAGTGAATGTTGCGATGGACTGGTAACCTGTCTGGGGTGTACCACAACCTCTCACCCAATATGCGCTGAAGATAGGCACCAGCAGACCCCCATGACCCCAAAAAAAGAATAAACGGGTTGGAAAATTAATGATTTGCGTCTTTGGGTGGAAACACGGCTACTGGGTGTTTCAGGTCTCACGACAGACACCCTCATCCAAAGCAGATCAGACCTCCAAGCGGCAGTCTACTGCCCCCGCCCCTCTCCCTTCTTTAGCCATGCTCTTGTCGGTTACCACCTGTTAGTCCCAGTGTCCCATAGGCCTTACTTAGGGAGTGGTTGGTAAATCCTTGGCTGCCCACCTCCACTGGCATGCATCTGGTCTTCCAGCCGTTCTCTCCTCCACCAGCTCCAGATATTTCTCCCTCTTTGTGTTTTCCAAAATATATAACAGTCGTGACAATAAAAGGAATGTTTCATAGAATAAATCACTTTCTTACAATGAGAGGAAGTGTAATGCTGAAGGAAGCGTGTATTAAAATAGACAGTTGCATACGATTTTGGAAAAGTAAGTTGTAGATTCAAAAGAAAAGGTCTCGTGCCAGAAACAGCTCATCAAACTTGATTTCCTAAATTCAGTTCAGCTAGCTGTCCAGAAAATGAGCTGGTCGACATGAACAGCATGCAGTCTTTCACATTTAATACAGTTATTTGAGGTTTATTTTTGTTCAGGCGTGTGTGCGTGTGTGTGTGTGTGTGTGTGTGTGAGAATGAGTAGGAGTGTGTGAGAAACGCATCTCGAAGGCGAGAGAAGAATGGACTGTCTCTTTATTCCTCCTCATCTTTGTGTTTCTCTACTATGCTTTTGATCCTTGGATGAGATGGTTAAGACAGAAGTGTGCAGGTTGCTCATTGGTTCGTGGAGTCCTCCCCTTCCTCATTGGCCCGGCGCACTGCTGTATATCCTTACGTTGCCTCAGAGGCCTGCTGGATTTTACGCATAGCACCAACACTGCTTCAATAGTTGCTAGGTAACTGGCAGGCTCTGGTTCCTTTCCAGTTGTCCCCTGGTTGGCAGGCGCTGGTTATAAATGGATCTGAGGTGGATAAAGGCAAGTTGCTGTGAGGATGGTGGCCATGGGCATGTTTGAATTGAGACTGGATCCAGAAGAGGCAAGTTGTCATCGGACGCCAAGCTGTTTAGCAGTCTCTGCTGGACCTTTTGTCCTCCGGTTGCTGGAGGAGCGCCAGTAGCAGCAATCAACGCTCAACAAATTAGTGTTGTTCCGGGCAGATACGTGTGGACTGCTAAAGTAGAATCAGGGAGATTTGTGGACACATGGCGCAATCTCAAACTCTAGACCTGTGTGGGATGTGCTGCCATGTAATCCTGGCAATAACAACATGTTATGTCTGTGGCTGATTGGCTCCTTCTCTGTCTGCTTTAGGATTTTGCTTTTGAAGGGAAGGATTTGTGGATAGTGTTTGTTAAAAAAGCACACATTTCTGCTTTTCAATTGACATCAAACACATGAAACAAAAAGATTGTTTTTAGCCGAAGTTAACGTCCAAACAGCCAGTGTTATGGTTGGCACAGTGGTGCATAGGGTGGCAGTGACTTTTCTGAAGATATCAGTCTTAAGGTTTCACAACACTCCTCTGAATCACCCGAACACCCCAGTCTCATCTCAGTTTGGCTATGAAAATGACTATTTTATGTCCTACTCACGGCGTCAGCTTTCATTTGTTGTTCTCCTTGTGAAAAATGTATCTTATATGGCAGTGCAAAACTGTTTTTGTTGACACCGCTTATTCGGCCAGATGTGTGAGCTCCTGAAAATCCGGAGTGAAAAGTTGCATCAAAAAGCCTGTGTGTGCCTGTGGACACGGCTGGGAAGGCCAGTCTGTTGACATTTCTTTCAGTTGTTCCCAGCAAGGTTAAAGGTTTCAAAAATGTAACTAAAATGTAGCTGAAATGAAATCAAAATAAAATAAAAATTATGTGTGTTTAAAAATTATAGATAGATGTCTCTTTTCGTCAATTTGTAGTGAGCTGGTGATATATTTCCGTATCTAATACCCCCCCCACCTCCTCCCCTTGGTTTGTATGTTTTCTGACCACAACACTTTCTGATCTTTTTAAATCTTGCACCTGACAAATATCCCATAAATAAGTAAACCACAGAAACTAAGCATTTAGAGAAAAAAAATGCAATCTAAACAAAGACAAAAAAAATTATTATAGTTTATAATAAGAAGTATCTAGTTAAGAGTTTTAGGATTATTTTATAGATTATTTAGTTTGTTTTGAGAAAATATAAAAAAAGCTTCTTGTGATCATTTGTTTTTCTTGAATTTAGAAACTTTGATTTTGCAGCTGAACTTAAAACTAGAATCTGAAAACAAGAAATTTTGATCTGATTTTAAGAAATCATTCTGAAAAAAAATCACTCCTCAGAACAAGAACATTTTTGAAAATATAGTTAAAGTGATCAAGGAAAAAACTCTGACAGTGGGGAAAACAACTTTTACTTGAGAAAAAGAATCCTAAAAAGTGCTCTGTTGTGTCAATGATTACGCAAAACGCTTTTCTTTCAAATCAGTTTTTCATAAAATTTCTTCATTTTAAATAGAGGAATATATTAGGTTTATGTGGTTTTAATATGATTTAAACACTATTTTAAAATACTTTAGTAGTTTTATAATTAAAAAAAGATGATCTAGTGTGTTTTGAAAAAGACAATCCGTTTCATTTTAGACTATATTCCGTTTTGAGAGGTTTTTTGTCTATTTTTAAGATCCAAAAGCATTGTTGTGAACAAGACAGATTTGCTTATTTTAACATTTTATTTTTCTTGTTCAAAGAGAGATTGTGATTGAACGTGATTGTCTCTGAGCTGTCTTTCGATTGAGTCATTACAGAGTGTCGAAGACGTCCTAGTCGTCAGCATCTTCCTCCTGCACGTCAAATATCTGACAGAGTCTGACGGAGCAGCCGATGTAAAGGGACTTTGTCTTTCCCGGGTCATTAAAAACCCAAAGTAATGCTGCCTGAAACGCAAACAGTGCAATCCTCCCATCAGGGAGGCGCAGAGACCTCCTCTCTCTCAATTAGAATGAACTGCTCATCCATACCACTGCTCATTCTGAGCTCGATTACTTGTGCCTGCGGATGCCTCGAGCATGAGATCATAGAGTTGTGTGGCTGTACTGTGTTACACGTGACCTTTAAAGATGAGCCTGGTGTTCAGTTCAAGTCTTTAAACTGCACTCGCAAACAATATTCCCATCATGAGACAGTTCTGAGTGAATCTGATTGGCCACCAGAAGCTTGTGGCTCAGACAAGTGTTTCCAGGTATGGTCATTCAAAAAAGAACATCTTAGTCATTTTTCTGAACTGCCAATTGCAACAGAATTGTAACAAGGACGATAGAAAATGGTGTTTGATATGTGATCAGGAGAAACATGGAAAAGCACAATATAGATTTAAAGGTGTAGCAGTAACGCTCCAATCACTGCCACGATCACATGTGACTAAATATCCAGAATCTATTCACACACCGCAGGGATTTATTAATAATCTAACAAACACACTAAAAATGTTTCTTTAGAGAGGAAACTACATAATTATCTTGTAAAAACTATCTAGTTATGGACATGATTATCTCATAAAAACAAAGTAGTTACCGTTTATATTTATATAAATATGTGAAAGTCAGCATTAGCCAATGGTTATCACAGGGAAATGATGCAGAACTCAGTTTTGTGCAGCTGTCTCTTCATATTAAACTGCTGTAGCAGAAAGTGTGTCAGACTCGTGAAGTATGTCCTTGTCACAATGTTTGAGACTTCCTGGTTTGTGCTCGTCTGTCTGATGTCGAGATTACAGCGGGCCGTCTGCGAGGCCTGAGCCACATTAACAGTCTCTCGGATGTGTTCTTCAGCTTTCTTTCTGCTACTGGATTGTTTTACAATAACATGGAAGTCTCGGTGTGCTGCCGTGTCGGTTCTTCTCTTGTGTTTCTAGTTTTAAATATGTTTAACATGTTTCTGTTTCCTTGCTGCATAATGGTGCAGTGGGGAGCACTGCGACCTTTCAAGGCCTGTAAGGAGTTTGCATGTTCTCCCGGTGCTTGCGTGGGTTTCCTCCGGTTTTCCCCAAAAATATGCGGCAGGTTAATGGAATAATCTAAATTCCCCTTAGGTGTGATTGTGTGTGTTGCCTTGTGATGGACTGGTGACCCGGGGGGAGGGTAACAATCGGATAAAGAGAATAAATATATGACGTTCTTGTTTGACTCTCGGCGGCGGCAGTCACATCTTTCTCCTCTCCCATCTCTACCCTTTCTCTCTTCAAGGCTGGCTCCCGTGTGTTTCAGCAGTTTGTCTGTCTGTGAGCAATTCTTGTTGCCCTGCTCTCCAAATAAAGGAAACTATGGATCTGATCAACTGGTTTCTGAATGCTATTTTCTCAGGGGATCCCAACTTTTGCAGCTGGTTGCACGATGGACGGCTGGGAGTAGTGGCTTCTCTGTCTGTGGAGGATGTCGAAGATATCTACCTATTCAGAGCTTTGGTAATAGGGGTTCTGCTGATTAAATTATGTGGAAGTCTTGTTTATCAGCGATTATCGAAGGCGGTCGATGAATCAAAACCCCACTAAGCTGCGGCTGGATTGAGATTGCAGTGGGCAGGGCTGTTGGGACCAACTCTTGACAGCTATTGACCATCTCTAGAGCATGGTACTCTACTTTGTAAACCTTAGTATTGGCGGACTGGATTCAATAAGGGTGGTCAGAGTGCTTCTTGGAGTGATTGTGATTCTAGTCACTTCTGAAACTTCTTTACCTTGTTTTATCTCATATTTACTAGGAGACAATCATCATACTCACGTTTTAAATAAGGAAGATTAAAAAATGATCTCCATCACTTTGAGTAAAAAAAAAGACTTATATTAACACTGCCCCCTAGTGGATGGATGGTATCAAATGCTCTCGTACAAGTCTAGAGTCTAGACCCTAGCCTTCTTAGCATTGTGCTCTCAAAACCTTTTAAATTCCATTTTTCCAGTGATGGGACGATTTGGGTAAAAATTATTGTTTCGTGGACATTAGTCTCGAGGGGCAGAGTATCGCATCGTGAGCAGAGCGTATCGTTACGCCCCTAGTGTTCAGTAGTGTAGTCACTAATAAATCACCGCCGGTGAATTAATGGCACTTTCTTGAGCTAGAGTAGTCATATTAAAGGCGGAGTGAGTCATATATATATGTTTTATACTGAGCCTCCGCGGAGATTACACTCCTGCCTCTGGAGCGCGGAGGTTAATCCCTCTTCAGACCGGCGTCCTGCTCACTTCCACTAATCGACAGGGATTAACTGTCATTTCACATCCAACACGGCGGCAATTACACGTGCTGGATGCAAGAGAGCCATCCATCACAGCACTTCAGTGTTGAAATGCCTCTCCTTGAATCCTTCACACACTGCCTCATCTTCCTCCTGTGAATGCACAACGAGGATCTGCTTGATTAGCTTTCAAACGAGCTCAAGTTGCCGCCTGATAAACACTTTCTCTTGCTTCAAGTTAAGGAGGTGAGCACTGTGGAGGACTTTGGTTCTCTCTCTGTCACTTTGTTCTGCTTGCTAAGCGGATATGAACTCTTGGTTTTAATCACGTGAGAAAGAAGTTATCCATCTCTCAGCAGAGCACCCAGGTGCTTCATCCTCGTCTGGTGGTTCTGTACATAGTATATATCGTATGCAAATGAGGCTGCAGCTTTAAGTCACAAGACTGCAGTCGGCTTACTGTCGCCGAGGAGCCGTGCAGTGATTAAAGCACACGGACGCGCGGCTTCTCTTCATCACTCTGCTGCCTGTGCAGTGCATGGCTCACACACATCAGCCGAGCGTCTCTGGTGGGATACAGACGCTGTCTGTGAGATGTTCTGGTGATGCCTGCTCTGGGCATTTGCATTTAAATGAAATTCAATATCCTCTGTTTTAACTGTTAGACAGTTTGATACCTTACGCTCTGCGTTCATTTCCTCAGTTTCTCTCTCGTGTTTGTCCATTTCCTGCTGCAATGGCATGCATGAGGGAATATAAATAGCTTTTATTAACTATTAATGCACCTGTCTTAGATTCTGACCCACTCGACGTAGTTGGCTTCGAGAACTACTGCGCAAAAAAGAACAGAAATATGCTAAAGAGTGTGAAATGTGCAGCAAATGATCATTTCAGTGTGAGACGACAGAACTATTTTTGTTAGCTCTTCAATATTATTATTAAATTGGCTAAACCAAGCCTGAAATGGGATCTATTCTCAGATTTCTAGCACATAGTGTCTTCATCAAAAAGATATTTACATTGACTCATGCATACTTGTGCTCCAACCCCCACCCACTAAACCAACACGGTTGAAGGGGGCATTTTTCACCTATTTAAAGCAGTTGCACCACTCTAGACGACGTTTCTCTGAAAAAGACAGAATAGTTTTGACAAATTTTTTAGCCTTTACAGAAAGGAAACATATTTAATGCAAACACAAAAATATGTCGACAAATGAACTAGTGGTGCTGTGAGATCCACATTTAATATCTTGAAGGACTGCATCCATGCAAAGAAAGCAGTCTTGCGTGCCCCCCAGAGTTCATTAACATTTTTTCGTCTTCCATACTTCCTGTTTCATCCTACCCCAGACATGCTCAATGATGTTCATGTCTACAGACTGGGCTGGCCAATCCTGGAGCATCTTGATTTTCGTCTCCTTAAGGAACTTTGGTGTGGACATGGAAGTATGCACTGGAGCACCATCCAGCTGCAGATATGTGGCCTCTTGGTAGTTTAGTCTACTGATGTTGCCTCCACCTGCAGATCTCTCGCACACTACGACTGTTCTGGCACCAGGCTGCCTGTTTTCTGGGCTCCAGGTGTCCTGGAGAATCTGGCCTTTGTCTCGCTGGGTCTGCCTGACTTGGGCTTGTCCGAAACATCTCCAGTCTCTTCAAAACTTTTGTTAACCTCTGTGCCTGACGCTGAAACACATTAAAGCCATCTGCCACATCAGCAGTGGATCTGATCTTCAGCCTCTGGATAATCAACACTTTAGTCTCAGGGTGAATCTTCGGCATGTTTACAGAGGTCTAGTTGCAGTTGATGTGAAGATCTAGAGCACCAGGGTTCTCTTATACACCTCTGATACCTGATGGATCCATTATTAGTCACTGGTGAAGCTCGTATGATGAGATAACAGCTTCCGTCAAGCTGTGAATATTGAAAAACTGAAACATTATTATAAAAGCTGTTTTAAAATGAGCCATTTCTTGTAAAAACAAGATATATATATATATATATATATATATTTTTTTTTTATTAGTCAATTTGTTCAAGCAACAAGAGACTGTCAGAGAGTGTTTTAAAAAAGATGGAATGAGAAGCAGACGTCAGAGTTTAAAGAGTTTTGTACAACTGTATCATAATATTTATGTAAAATACAGAAGCTATTTTCTTTGCTAACTCTCAAGTTCCAGATGTATCAGTTGCCCCTAAATCACGCTTGGAAGATTTAATTTCTGGATGATTCTTTTTATTTCTTTGTGTAAAGTGAATGAGTTAATTTCTCAGCTTGTGTGCACCTTTAGAACCATTCTTCCGGAGGATGTTGATGAGTGAAGATGAGGGAGTTGTTTTCTTTCGTCCGCCGGTCACAAACTCTGCTGTTCTGGACATTATGCCATAATTGAAAACAGCGCTCTGCGCTGAAAGGAAATATCCTCTCATTGATTCAATTTTCTCTGCTAAAATAGTGGCAATCGTTATAAATGAAGCCGGAGGAGGTTGTTGCTATAGGAACAGAAATAATAAAAATGGCCAATGAGGAGTCAGCGCGTCTTGTGACTACAGCAGCTTCTTAGCGCACGCCGGAGCCTTTTGTGCAACCTGCTTTACACTAATAGCTCAAGTGAGTGACAGCACAGTGTTTAGCTTTGCTCATTAACTGGGTGGAGAAATTCCCTGTTTGTCAACGCTGCTTTATTTAGAGGTGGAAATGAAAGAAATGGGGCAGAGTGCAGAAGAAAGGCTTTTTTGTAGCAGTTTTACTGTGATCACACCCCACATGATCACACTGGAGACATACGTTCAGTTCCTGTGGAATTGAGCACAGAACGTTTGGGGTTTAGCTGTTTGGAATAGACCCAGAATCACCTTTTTTCTGATTCAGTGCATCATCTTCACTGAAGATTATGGTGAAGTGTGTTTTGTTTATTCATTTTCTTACTTTGTGTGTTTTTCTTTCATTATTAATTGCAACAGGGTTCTTTTTTTAAGTAATTTTCATGGTCCTGCTGCACATTTCTATCACTGATGCTCTGCTCACAAAATGTTTGTGTCGTTGTTTTCCAGGTTCTTAAGATAAATTTGATCGGCCACAGGAAAAGAATACTTGCGTCACTTGGAGATCGACTTCACGAAGAGCCTCCGCAGAAACCACCACGGGCCATCTCTCTCCGGGTCAGCACAAAAATATCTATCGCTATCGTCTGTCCCTCATGTTGCTCATGCCGTGTGTGTGTGTGTGTGTGTGTGCGTGCATGTGTGTGTGTGACAGCAGCTGCAGAGACTTATCTCTGTCCACCATTTGGATCTTAAAAATCTGGCAGAAATAAGTCAGAGCTACAGAGCCATCAGCTAAATGATGAAGAAACAGTTTCTGACAAGCTTCATCCACACGACACACAAATCACTCACGTTCTTATAAAAGTCCTTTAGGTTGGCCCTCTGTTCAATTGTGCTTTTATTTACTCAGCGTTATTTACATGATTGAAAAATATATTCACAAAACAGCCACGATGCATATCGTAGATTTACTGAGACCATCAAAGAGCTTCAAGATGCAGCAGGAACCTTATTAAACTCTGAATAAAAGAATCTCTCACTCAAGAGACAAACAGAAAATAAGCTCTGAACTAACTAAACCAGGAAAGGAGAAAGAGCTGCTGCATTCCTTGCCCAAAATAATGTACATCAGATAACCGTAGATACGAGAAAAAAAAAAACAGTGGTGCCATCGCCCCTCGGTGGCCAGTTTGTTGCAATATTTGTTCAGACATGGACTGTTAACTGATCAGACTCTGTACGGAAACTTATAACAACTTAGAAGTTATTACAAGTTATAAATACTTCCTCTTGTCAAGGGAGGCCTGGCATTGCGTGTGGTTTACCAGTATGTCGTGCATCTCACACATCTCCACAACTCGCAGCTTTTTCTGCATTCAGTGCGCTGCTCTGTGGATAGTTGGTAGCTTGTGTGACCCGTCGTGTGCAGTCGCTGCGCAAACGAGACAAACACAGCAGCACGTTGGAGCAGGAGGTATCACTGTAGTATTCCAGTTAGAAGGTTGCCGGTTCAAGGCTCGCGGTGACATTTCTGGAAGGAGTTTGCATGTTCTCCCGGTGCTTGCGTGTGATTTCCCCCACAATCCCAAAAACATGCGGTTACATAAAAAAGAAGAATCTAAATTCCCCTTAGGAGTGAATGTTGCCCTGTGATGGACTGGTGACCTGTAAAGGGTGTACCCCCGCCTCTCGCCAAATGACCCCCGTGATCCCAAAAAGGAATAAGCGGGTTGGAAAATTAATGAATGAATGAATGACTTTATATATTTGTCATCACATCAAGCTTACGTGCAAGTGTCATTTAAACAAGAATACCCATCATTTTAAATTAGATCCAGCTCACTGGGAAGTGGCGCTATTTGAGCTATTCTTAGAACAGGTAGGGGGCGAATCATGGTATCCTTGGTGACCCCTGCTCTAGGAGGAGTTTGTTAAGTGCAGCACGTCCAACAGTACTCTTGATATATGCAAAATATTCAAGCACGTCTGAGCGCTTGCAACAGATTTCTTGAGCCCTAAATATTGTGTCCATTGTACAAGCAAATATTTAACCTTTTTCTGGAGGAGCAGCTCACTTCAGTTTTTCCACACACCTCCATCTGTCTACTCGGACACATTTGTGCAAGGCACCGGGTCTGCCACACAAACTCCCAGACTTAGGCCAGATGAATGGTCTGGTGAATCAAAGCCAGATATTACTACTGTATCTACTGCATATCAAACTGGCGGTCTCAGCTTTCGCCCTTTTGGAGAAAATGTCTGTTTTCCAATCACAGTATGAACATTAGGATAGCTCAAGTAAAATAGATTTGTATTTGGATTTCAGTTTATTTTTTTTATATTGTTATCCATATTGTGAAAATTAGTATTGTGTGTATCCCATACTGAACGTCAGGAACTGTGCCACAGAAAGAATGTGTTGGAAAAAACAAACGAATGAAAGAACAGATTTGAATGCTGACAAAGTTTTTATCAATGATACAGAAAGCTAAGAGTCGACAGTGGACAACTCACACGTAGACTGCAGGAGCGTAAACATAAAATCACTTTTACTTTGCTGAGGCTGTTTTTTTTGCACATAAGAAGCACATCGGAGACGTTAGCCTTTGAGAGATCCTGGAGAGAGCGCGTGTAGACTCGGAACCAGAACTTGCTGAGAAGAGCGCGGAAGTAACTCCTCACCTCCTGCAAATAAATGAACCAAAGATGTGAGCTGGTCTGAGACGTTGACCAATCAAATCATCGAACACATTTACAGAAGAAGCCGAAACAAGATGATCACCAGCCAAGCCATTCTGTCAGATGTTATACGTTCTGCCCAAACACGACCATCATAGAGAATAGAGTGATGCATTAGAATAAAGATTAAAATCATCAGTAGGTGACAATGATTATGACGATAAGCTTTATATCGTTTATGAGATGCGGCGGTGATATGATCGGTACAAAAAAAATAAAAATGCTCCTCTTCTCCTGCAAAACACACCAGGCTTCATCAGGCTTTGTTCAACTGGGACAGAGCGCATGGATCTTGTCTCCCCCAACATGTAATAATAATATTAACAATAATCAACAAAAATGATATCCTTTACACAAAACATATCACATCCTGCCGTATTGTTGGCAGGATACTAGCGGCGGAATCAAAGAGACCACTGTTTCTGACTAATAATTATTATTATACTAAGATTACACAAATCCGATATGATAATACAACTTTGATTATCGATTCACGCGGATTCTCATCTCACTGAACTTCTTTGTAACGTATAAGGCTTATCTACAGAGAGGAACGTTTCGCTTTAAATGTATGTCATTTTTTTTATTTGACTCTTCGATGATTTGTTGCTTGTCTTGGTCGAGAAACACAGAACAGGAAACGCTTTGGAAAAAAACAGCATCGTACATCACAATCAGGATAAATATCATTTTGTTTAATTGTTCAGCTCTGTTCTGTGCTGTGTGTGTTCCCCGTCACTGTGCATGAGTCGAGCTGTGATGGAGATGAACGCATGCACCTGTAAAACATCCATCGCCTCAACGCTGTTTCTTTCAGGAGCCCACCGGGAACCACACTCCCCCTCAGCTCTCCCCATCCCTGAGTCAGGCCTACCCCAACGCCGGCTCCCTGGACGTCCAGCACCTCATGATGCAGGCTGACGCCCGGAGACGACGCAACGACAGCTACTTTGAGGACGTGCCGCGCTCCAAACTCGAGAGACAGATGGCTCAAGTCAGCATGGTGAGCTCAGTGCCTCCTCTGCTCTGCTTTTGTTGGCCAGACTGAAGGGCGGTAAATCAGTGCTTTGTGCGGCGTGATCTCAGTGTGCACCTGTGTGGTGTGAACAGAATGAGTTATTACTCCCAAAGGGTTACAAAAAAGCCTAATGTCCTCTTAGTCCTTATCAGTATTACCTTCCCGCTGCAGAGAGAGAGGCATAAGCCTCTACATACAGCATACAGTGCTCAGCTTAAACGAGAGCCCCCCCTTTAAAAAGTACAGTTGAATCAGTAGCTCAGTGAAGAAAAGAACAAGTTCCAAAGTTTTATTGAACACGTATTTAACTCTATTTAGATGAGCGTATTTAGATGAGCGTCGAGTGTTTCGTACGAGCGCCGTGATTTTTACGACCAGCACAAGTCTTGGAGGCGTGCAGCATCGATCTTTCTCCATTCTTCAAGAAGAACCTCTTCTAGAGCGGGATGCTGAACGGAGAGCGACGCTCCAGAATTCCCTGCAGGGGTTCAGATCAGGAGACGTTCGATCACCTTCACCCTGATCTTCTTCACAAATGCAGCAGGAGCTTTAGTCGTGTGTTTGGGATCATTGTCGTGCTGGAAAAGTGATGGCAGCATCTTCTCCTTCAGTATCGAGCAGAACATTGTTGAGTTCTCTCCAGCAGCCAACAAATCTTGTTTGCAGTCAATGGCCCGCATTTCGTAGTTTAGTATCTCATAGAAAAGGATGATTCTGAAAGAAACTAAAGGTCTTCTGACGAACTCATTTATGCTGAGCATTATATTTATCAAAATGTTAAATTACTTTGAATAACTCACTAAATCATTACAATTAACCGTATTTATCATTCATTGCTGCCACAGCTGTCTGCTGACACTCTGTGTAATTTTTCTGACCAAATTTTACGAAACATCCTTGACATCATGGCATTTAATGCCAGGTTTTCACCAGATTTTAGTAGCAGCACGACTGGTATGGTTTCCCCGGCTCAAAGCGGGTTTGTTTTAGACATGTCTCTCAAGACATCATCCCCTCCACAACATCCCTCTAGCTCCTCTTGGTGACAATTTAGACAGAAAAGCACAACACTGCCATACAAAAGAAAGTAAGAAGAACCAACGGTATCGAAGAGTGCATCGTGGTATTTTTATGCCGTATATGTGGATGTTTTTTTAATATAAGGAACAGACAGACGTTTTGAATTTAAAGCATACAAAACACGATGGAAAGCATGCAGAGTTGGAAAAGCTCCATGAGAATCCAAACCAGACATCTAATCTCTGTCTCAGGCTTTCACCTTTACTTGTAGAAATCATCCACAATGTCTAGTCTCTCCGGGGCAGTCTCTCTCTAGTTTCTCCACTTGGGGCAGCACTTGATCGGTGAGAACTCAACCGCGTGCTGGTTGATTACAGTGTGGAAATTGTGCTCTGTACTAATCCGTGTAAAACAGCCGCAGTTCAACGAACTATAACAACTAACGATGATCGGCTGATAGAAGTTTTCTTCTCTCTGTTGTTTAGCAAGGGGAATGGTGCGAACCAATCACGTTACGCCCTCCGAATGAAGCAACATCATCGACGCCGGTGCAGTACTGGCAGCACCATCCGGAAAAGCTCATCTTCCAGTCATGTGACTATGAAGCATACGTGAGTGTTCCTGCTACTTGCTCACAGCATAAAGAGCTTAGTTCAAAGTTTGCTCTTCAGAAACTAATTAGAACATGATGTTTGTTCCCTTTGGTTAGTCCTCTAGTCTCTGCTGAAAAACGTGCTTCGTTTTTCTCTTCTCCCTGTGACTGCATTCTCTTACATAAACGCTTACTGTTTCCTAGTAACTGTCGTGCCCGTGTGATGGGCTTGTTCTCTTGAGAAATCCACATGTGGACGTTTGATGGGTCAATCGATGATTTCCTGCATTGAGCTTTGAATGAATAGAGAGGTCTGTGGACCGATGTGTAGGAGCAAGACATATTACACTCTAAAAAAGGTCGGGTTAAAAAAACGACCCAACCATAACCCGACTTCTGGTCAATAATGGGATAGAGCATGCTCTTTGGTTAAACTAACCCAGCTGCTGAGTTACTACATTTAACCCAGTATTCTGGGTTGTTTTTTCTCACAATCCACGTGTTCATTTAAACCGTGTGCCGGGTCAATAGTTATTGGCTTATTATTGAAACCACATACAGTTTTGGTAACAATAATAATAATTTATTTTAATATAGAACATTACACGTATATAACACACCTGCGTTCTAATGAAACCACAGTAACTGATTTTAATACATTTAGGAGATTTGTGTCCATATGCATTTTGGAGAAATGCTCAGCTCAGACGACAATCCCTCGTGTAATTAAAACAAAGTTCAACTTTGGCTACCGTCAAAGAGTCCAAGTCAAATACCCGGCTGAAAAGCAGGGCAAAGATTGTGTTTGTTTTTTCTCCGTCTACAAGGCAGTGGGCAAAAACCCACTGTTCCCTCTCAGGATTTTGCAGGTATTTCGCCATGTTTTCCCCACCTGTAAATACAGAACAGTTCACAAAACATTCATTCTTTCTTTTTCTTTTTCTGGTCCCAATCTCCAGCGCTCCTTGGGCGAAAGGTGGGTTACACCCTAGAATTTAGCAAAATCTATGAACCTAATGCATGTTTTTGGTCTTGTGGGGTAAACCAGAGAACCAGGAGAAAACCCACTCATGAGATTGAAGAGTTTGAGTCGGGACAAAGTGCAAGAGCCGGCTGGAGCTACAGTGTTCAAGGCTTTAAATGCCAGCAGCAGTAGCCAGTGCAGCGAGGGCAGGATTAGAGTGATATGATCAGACTTTCCTGTTCTGGCGAGGACTCTAGCAGCTGTCTTCTGAAAAAAGAATACAATCAATATATTATAGTTGAAATCAGCAGAAGACAGCATTATTTGTTTACCAAGCACGATTATCTAATGAGCAAAAACACAGAAAAATGGTCCTTTAATCCCCTGCCACCCCAGACAGAGTTACGCCCTTGATTGAAGAGGGAGGGAGGACTTTGGAGCATGTAAAAGAATAAAAAGTGAATGTGAATACAGACACTCATTAATTTTGACATTGGAAAGGTGCTCACCAGCCAACAGGAATTAAAAGCTGGCTGTAGGATTCATGAACCTGATGAAACCTGATCCTACACAATGATGCATTTTGGAGAATTGATGGACACCATGAGGCTAGACTCTTTCTGGACTACTGATTACCATGAGTTCGTGACCGCCTTTGTGATGATAATAAAAGACCTGTGGACGGGAGCTGCTGGCATGATGCTGGCTAGGACCATCGGTTTTCAAGGTTGTCCTTGTCTAAAAGCTGGCAGCGAAGTGCAAGACTTCCCCAAACCCCTGAACAACCGAAGCCATCTCGCGATCACACTGCACTCTTCACAGCTGCATTCTGTAAGTCCTGAAGCAGCAGAACCCCTTTTAATGGTGCCACTCCCTGCTGTTCTCTGTTTCTTGTTTTACATGTGGTGAGGTCGACCAATCAAAAAGAGAATGCACAAATGTGTAAATAATTTTATTATAGTTTTTTTTTTTATCATCCGCTCCCCTTAAAATGCCTGCGTTGCGTTATTCTATCTCAATTTAAGTGTCTGACACACTGTAAAAAAGATGTTAACATCACATTTTAAGGTAACCAGCTGCTAAGAAATTTGTAGTTTACTCAACTAGAGAGTTTAAATATGAAAATTGTATTTGTATAAATTGACTGAAACTGCTGCTTGAAGACAAGTGCATTTCTACGAGTAAGCAAAATGCAATTGTAAAGAAGCTAAAAAAAAGCTTTTCAAGTTTATTCTACATTTTATTATTACATTCTACTATCAGTGGCTTAGTTTAAGTTACCAAATTCTTTTTCTGCTGAACTGCAGCGGCTGCATCGTCAGCTGTCTGTTTTTTTTGTCTTGCATTTAAAAATGAGTGCACAGACCCTCTCCTGAACACTAGATGGCGCTTCAGTGCCACATGGTGGTGTAGAACCAATTCACACTTTGTATGCGAGGCGCGTTTATAGAGAGTTTATTCGTTTATTCTGCGCTTCTGGGAGTACAGCTCCTCGTTTTGTTCTCGAGTGCCGCCTACTGCTGCCTTTCTCAGTCGAAGTTTACAGAAGTGCAGAGCTAGCAAAATCTGACCAGTGCATCACTAGTTATAATCATATTTAGTGTTTTAGGTGAGGAAATTACATACATTGTTAAATAAACTCTGAACGTGTGTAGTTGTTTAAAACTTGTCTTGTGGGGATCTTTATTTCTTTGTAAGTACTGTGAGTACGGTGGTTGATGAACCATTTTTTTAATTAGATGTTTGGAAATGTTCACATCACGTTTTGAAAACGATTTGCCTGAAGCAGATTAGCTTAGTTTTTTAAACAATTCCTTTTGGAAGAACCGGATTGAAGTTATATTCAGTTTAAATGTCGTTTAAATGTTCTCAGGACAAACTGTTAATAGTTCTGAACATGTAAACCCATGTATATGTTCTTTTTTTCTTCAACATATTATGATGGATGCTTATGTCTTTGTTCTGCAGTATCTGGGGTCGATGTTGGTGAAAGAGTTGCGTGGAACAGAATCCACACATGATGCCTGTGCAAAAATGAGGGTAAGAGAATTAAAAGAAAAAAACGCAGAAACCTTGCTTTGGCTGGCCTCGGGTCAGCCTTTGAGAATAGCCCAGAGCATACAGTTGTGTGCAGGGGTAGGAAGAGCAGCAATAATTATGACTCTGCTTTAAAAATGCACATGATTGTTTCTCACAGTGCATTAACCTCAATTTACCTCACAATACCTCACAGCCCCTGTGTCTCATGAGATTATTTAACACGGCAGGACACACTTGCTCTGTTTGTGTGTGAGAACATAGAGCACCATCTGGTCTGCATCTCTCTTTCTGCTGCACATGTGGATGAGAGTCTGAGACCTGGCGCCCCTAGGTTGTTCCTCACTAGCATGGTGCCTAAATATAAGTCCTTCGTTTAGCTTGAAAACATTCTTGGAAGATGTTCAAAACTTGGCTGCATTTGATATGAGAAAAGCAACTGTGGCAAACAAATCTGATTTCAATGTTTGGTGTATGCTCAAGTTCTATGAACATTTGTCAAGTGCTATAATTTAATATGTTGATATCTATGGTGCTTTAGTGTGATGATATCTCGTAGACACAGTGCAAGTTAGTTACTGGACAGGACCGAATGACGCTGGTGTTTTGTGGATTTTATCGGTTGATTTCTGCTGATCCTTCTTCTCTCAATTTCTTCCTGCAAAGAAGTCTACAGAACAGATGAAGAAGATCCCCACTATAGTGCTGTCCGTCTCCTACAAGGGTGTCAAGTTCATTGATGCCACTAACAAGGTAAAGTTCTGTAACTGCATCTCAATGTTGGCTCGTACAAAACAATTGCTCTTTATCAGAACAGTAATCGGATGAAGAGCCGTCTGACAGTAAAGCGGCAAGGAAATGTGTCAATTAAGACATGGAGCTATGAAATAATCCTAATACAAAATAATGTAAATAAAGGAATCAGTTAAAGCCCATGCTACAAAAATGAGTGCACCCCGGTTATAGTCTCAAGAGAAAAGCCACAGTTAAGACGACAATATTCTACTGAGGACGTTTTCTCTTCTCGTTTAAGAGGAGTCCAGCAGACAGGGGGACTATAAAAGGGTATTAATTAGCTAAGAAAAGCCCCTCCCATTTCATGCTGTCAGCAGTGGCTCCCCATGGAAGAGAGATGTCACAATATCTGAGAAAGGAAATCATTCCTTTACACAAAAAGTGAGGGCTACAAGAAAATAAGCAAAGCTTAATACATTCAGTCAAAATAGAGAGAGGTCAGGTGGAGAGCTCCTGACTCAGGTGGAGGAGTTTGAGTATCTTGGGGTCTTGTTCATGAGTGAGGGGAGGAAGGAGCATGAGATCGACAGACGGATCATGTATCGATGCGTCATGTTGAAGAGGGAGCTGAGCTGAAAGGTGAAGATCTACGTTCCAGCTCTGACCTATGGTCATGAGCTTTGGGTCATGACCGAAAAGACAAGATCCTGGATACAAGCGGCCGAAATGAGTTTGCTCCACATGGTGGTTGTGCGCTCCATTAGAGATAGGGTGAGAGCTCAGAATAGAGCCGCTGCTCCTCTGCATGGAGTCAGCTGAGGTGGCTCAGGCATCTGTTACAATTTGTGTAAAACTGAAGCTTTTCTGATCTAAGTTTCATTATTAACCTTAATTTCGTGTACTGGAGCTAAATAAGAGTCAGAGACGTTTGGAAATTGTTCTTTTGTTCACGGATTAAATCATACATTTCAAAGGGGGTGCACTCATTTATGCTGAGCACTACATCATTTAATGTATGTTTGACTATTAAGCACTATTGAGTTACAATAAAAAAATAGCATAAAATGTATTTCTAATAAAAAAATACACACATGATAATTTCTGGTCAGCACCGTCACAAATACTGAAGTGCTAATTTACACCTTACGAAGAACTTACGAAAGGCTGTGAGGGAGAATAAACATTGAAATCTCAGCACAGAGGAACTATGGTTTCTTTCTCTGAGGAGGTGTCTCGGCTCTACTACATTCAAGTTTATTGAGTAGTACCTGATAGGTGCTGGTCTCAATCCAGGTTCTGCGTGCTTCAGAGGACACATACTCCTCAGGCTTCGGGATGATCCCTCCGGAGACTGCATCAAACGATGGTAAATGGGACGATCCACCCTTGGTGCGACAAAATGTATCTTTGGACCTAAAACTAACTACGAGTTAGCTTTACCATCACTAATAACATTTCAAGAATCCCTTGAACTTCTGTCCTTCATTGTTTTGGCAAAAAAACGTAGCATCGTGAAAACATGTCGATTGAGAAAGGAAGATGTAAAAATTTGATATTTTCTGCAAAATATTAGGCAAAACTAACCAATACCTCAAAACCATACCCAATATTCAATAGTGGAATCTTCTGACAAATGCTTGTTGTAAAGTGTTTGGGGAGATTTCCAGGAGGTAGAATCTGATCTC
Organism: Danionella cerebrum; assembly: GCA_007224835.1. Classification (NCBI taxonomy): domain Eukaryota; kingdom Metazoa; phylum Chordata; class Actinopteri; order Cypriniformes; family Danionidae; genus Danionella; species Danionella cerebrum. Next base: position 191,870 of record SRMA01027220.1, read on the forward strand.
TTGGATTGGCTTGGATCAATAGACGGCAATAAAGGAATTCTCATCTGAATCTTTTTGTTCTGTCCTGTGTGTTTAGAACATCATAGCGGAGCATGAGATCAGGAATATCTCGTGTGCAGCGCAGGACCCTGAAGATCTGTCAACGTTTGCTTACATCACCAAGGATCTGAAATCCAGCCACCATTACTGCCATGTGTTCACAGCGTTTGATGTGGTTCGTAGCAAAGTATTATCACTAAACAAATGCATACACTCTTAAAAAAAGGTTCTTCACAGGTTTCAGGGTGCAATGTTGCCCTTTTTTGCCCCTAAAGCTATTTTTGGTTCTTCCCTGACTTTTTGGTGGTTTATGTGGTACTGTAACAGCGTAAAGAAACTGTTTTGGTACCTGTGGCTATAAAGTAGTCTTTTTGAAAGGGCTTCATGATCATATATATCATGCCAAAGATTTATTTCATACATTTGAAGATTAAGGTCCCCCCACCCTCTATCTAAGGTTCCCCTACTATATAGACCTTTTTCAGAGTGCTGTAGGTTAACAATATTTTCTGCTGTTAGCTCTTATTGGGGGTTAATCAATTTGATCAGATAAATAAATCAATGCATAAATGCGGCTTTATTGTTTACTCAAATCTGTCGTGTGTGTGAATGTTTGCCGCTCTGAGGCTGGCGTGTATGCACAGAAGAGGAGACAGCCTCATGAAGAACGTGCTGTTTACAGATTTAAATATTGCCGCGAATATTTGCGGAAGCGATGAGGAACAATCTACGTTCTTCTTCTTTAAATACACCTCTAATCACCTTTTCGTCATAATCGCTGGTAAACAGTCTTCTCCAGCAACTTTTGACTGCGAGAAAGCGTGTCTAAAGGGAGGATGAAAAAATTAGTTCAGGCGTTCAGACGCTACAATACTCGGTTTTATACCTGTTTGTTACCCCCTCCTCGGTTCAGAACGCCCTTGTGAACCGCAGTTTTTTTGGTTCCTCATTTTAATATCTGGCCAGGCTGGCCATGACAGAGAGCAGGGAGGTTCACACCCCTCCTCTGACCATGTCCCAGTGTTCGTCCCTGGTGATTCCGGTCCTCAGGGTGACCAGGGACTCGTACTCCTGTCAGCTCGCACGCAAGCCTGGTGGAAGCCTCCCGGGACTTCTCAGTGGGTCATCCAGACAATCCAAAGATGTGGGTTTCGAACAATCTTGGACCTGAGGTGTCTGAACCACTACCTGGCCAAATTTCGGCTCAAGATGCTGACGGTCCGCAGCATTCGTCTTTGGATTGGTTCGTTACAATGGACCTGAAGGACGCATACTTCCCAGTAACTGGGGTTCTGGGGCACAGACCCACAGCCTTGTTTGTTCTGGGCCAGCTCGGCAAAACCAACCACATCACTTTTTTGGCACATCGGCCAATACTGAATCTTATGGGTTTTTTTGTATTTGGGCCAGCTTTGGTCCAGATGTGCATTCCAGTTGGCAGATTTGAGCCAGATCTGTAGTAGATTCAAAACGGATCTGGGCTAGCCTCTGCCCAGGTCTAGACCAGTGCCGTGCCAGATCTGGGAAAGCTTCATGGCAAGCCCTGACCAATTACCTACCAGATTTAGGTCAGCCTCTAACATGTACATACGGAAAAGTTAAAAAAACGACACAATTCAGAAATTCAATCATTTGTTTTGTAGTTTTTGAAGCTTTTGAAAATGATTTAATTGCTCACATTCTTCCTTTTATATGCAGCTCTGAAATTTAGTAGAACGACCGTAGGTAGCACCCTGTTCTTATACCCGGCTGATTGCTAATCACCTTTGCCCACAAATCAATTTGCCTGTTATATATTCGGCCCGTCCTTCCCTGGGAGATCGTTCCCATAGTCAATCATCAACATACTTCTCCGTTCCTTCCCTACTTCCGTAACCCAGACCTTTCTCTTACATTTTCCAAAATGTTCTTGAAAAATCTGAGGAATCTGAAGAAAACTGAACATATATCATATTTGTGAGGTAAACTTTGAGTTTGCACGACGCCAGTGCAGCTTAATCTGAGCTGAAGAAGCTTAATCACCAGAATAGATGGAGACTTTCCCAGTGCTCCCTGAACAATGGCTCAGAACTATAGTAGCTTTCCAGTGCTTTCCACCTAAATCGCTTAAATCCTCAAACTTGAATTAATGGATAAAATCAAATTATTACACAACTCAAATTTCAAACAACTGTTTCCATGGTCACTGTGGTCAGCAACTTTTAAATAAAAATGGAAAAAGCCTCTTGTTCGATGGAAAATCACACTTTATGATCAGAAGTATGCGTTACTGAGCAGATGTCTTCCCGGTAATGCCGTAGAGCTGTCTGTGCGTCAGCTAGTCACAACACATGAATAATTAACGAGAGGCTTAAAGCAAGGTTTGAATCATTTACGCTGTAAAATCACTGAAGAGAAAAGCTGCCAAATGCCAGATCGCTAATTTGCTTTTTGTGGCATTTTCCTGGTTTTCAAAGTGTTTCTCATCTGTGATTTTGTTTGTGTTTGTTTTCTGTGACAGAATCTGGCGTACGAGATTATCCTGACGTTAGGCCAGGCGTTTGAGGTTGCTTATCAGTTGGCCCTGCAGGCCAGAAAGAGTGGCCATGGGTCTTCAACTCTGCCAGAGAGCTTCGACGGCAAACCCTCGAAACCCGTTCCTAAACCCCGAGGCAACATCCGCAAGTCTGTGAGTGACTCTGACCTTCTAGCACCAACACGCACTCCTGTCTCACCTCATCCATCTGCGCACGTGCAAACCTTCGCCTGGCAGCTGTGCATCTCGAGCTCGAGCCAAAAGCTGTGGTGCTGCTTTCTTTCTGAGATGATCTGCTGTGAGCGGTGACTAACCTACTATTGACGGTTGGATTGGGAGAGTTTGAGTGTACCAGGCTGTCCTGCGGGACGGAGGGCAGGGTGTTTGATCTGTAAGCGGAACACTGCATCTCTTCCCTCCCTTCAGTGTATGTAAGGATGAGAGAGATTGATGAGGGCTGTTTTAACTGCGTTTTCCTCTGGGGTGGTCTTCTAGTCCATCTGGCTCCGTCCCACTGCCCCTCGAGGACACACACGCACACACACACACACACACACACACACACACACACACACACACATGGCCTGGAAGAGCCCCAGAAGAGGTGGCTAGTTGTTAAATAAAAGGCAGCTTGATGTCGAGATGGATTACACTCAGTTCTGTTCTGCCGGACACACAAATGTTCTTTCAAAGCTCTGTGGAGCCTTTTACTTCCATCACAGTTTGCAGTAGACGTGAAGTGTCAGCTTGAAACCTGAGACCAAGGATTCACTGTAAAAACCTTTGAACTTTTTGGACTCTGCAAATATTGCTTCCATTACGTAAGTTTTACAAAAAAAATGGTAATACATGGTTTTACTATAAAGGGGCATGCACACTTCAGCACTTTGCTTCTATTTTGTTTGAAATGTATTGTACTAAAAATACATTTAAATACAATTTGCTAAATAATATTACTTAGTTTTTGCCGTCTAATCAAGTTATACCAAAATATTAAACTCTGAGCGAAATGTACTCGGTTCATGAAACGTTACATTCGTGATGCGCATGCGTCTGCCTCGCTCACAAGGAAAGGAAGAGAGATTTCACGACTGCTAATGTGAATTTCATAACGACAAGCTCATATTATGACTATTATATTAATTAATCGATGTATGTTTGTAGATAAGTGTGGAGATTTGAATCTATCTGCAGTCCTGGTTTGTGTCTACCCGTTCTTTTTTTGACTGTGGATGCTAACTGCATTCATGCTAACATTGTTATCAGGCTTTTGGATAACATTTACATGTAATCTTTGTATTTTTTTTCATTAGATATAGTTTCTACTAGTGATGTGTTGTTCTTTAACGACTTGTTTGATGTGATTCCGGAGGAATGAACCGCATCGGAGAGATTCGTACCGTGGCGCATTCGCAACATGTCGTATTTGTAATGTAATTCACGTTTGCTTATAGAGCAGATGTGTTAGGAAAATTATAACAAAACATTTTTTTGGTATTTTACTAAAATGAACCAATCTTCCCATCACTAGTTTTTACTAAAAGTATCGATCTCACCAATGTAGTTTCAGCACAGTAGTGGATGCAGAGGTTTTCTGGTCAGACGAAGTTTGCTGCACCTAAACAAGTGCTGTGTATCTATAAACTTTGATCATGTAACACCACACATCTATCATTGTGTCGTTAATTAAAAGAAATGAAATAAATAGTGTTTTGTTGGCTGTTTTATGCAAAGCTAACAGTCATGGCGTTGTAATCATGGAAGTTTTAAAACGTTGGCCACGGTTTTTAGCAGAAAAGCCATTAACGAACATCATTCACAATAACTTTCAGAAAGTCCAGAAAATAGAGAGTTCTGAACGGAGTAAAAACTACACCAGAAACGGAAGCAGTCGTGCTAGTCGTCCATTTCCATTTACACATCCATCCTTTCAGTTGCATCTTTGGTGTCAGGGTTTCTCCCTCTCGCTACTTTGAAGTTCTGACCTCTGAGCTCTTTGTTGTAGGTGATGGTTCTTGGGGCACATTTTCACCCCTCTTCATTCCTGTCCTCCTCCTCATGCACAACTCCTCCATCATCTTTGCATGTCTCCTTGTATCAACCTTTCCATCATTTCCTTCCCTTGTGTGACCTTTTCATTCATTTGTTTAGTTGCGAGTCTATAAATCTCATCTTTGCAAATAGTGTGACTGTAGCTCTGGAGTGTAGCCTTGATTTGAGTTGATGTATTTAATGTAATTCTAAAAGCATCTACACCTAGACCGTTCGAGATACGGCCACCAAACGTTTCCCAAGATATTCAAACGGGTTGCTTGATGTTTTCAGGCTGGTACTGCTGAATTCTGGGAAAAAGAATTAACAGTAACTCAAACTGAGAATCTCATAGAAACTTCACACAGACCGCACTTGTGGATGGTTAAAATCTGTGCAAGAACAAATCAACCGCTGTGCAAAAATATTTGAACCATTGAAAATGGGAAAAAGCAACAAAAATATCTTCTAGATGAAACAACATATTGGGAAATGGAGGTTTGTGTTTTATCATACTAACAAATTACAAATTTTATCACTGAAAGCTCCTTAGCAACCAAATTGTTTATCCTAGCAACCAATTTGACGCATCACTATCTCAGTTAAGCAAAGTCATAGAGACGCGGGGGTTGGTTTATTGTATTCACATTGAATGATGTTTTGTATGATGTCAGTGAATCCACCTTAACAACCAAAAATTCTACCTAAGTTTCTTATTAAAATACTTTTAAGCACCACTTTCACAAGCCAACATCAATGTTTAGCCATCTAGTTCTCTAGGTTAACCATAATCATCTGAATTATGATTTCAGAAAATAAAGCTAAGGATGTGAGAACATTGCTCAAAAGGTTTGGGGCTGAGAAGACAAGTGTCTGTGATTTAATCACTGCAGATTGAGATGCAGCTTCATTTCTTGCTGCCAGCACGTAAGCAGTATTTTGATGGAACGAGCTTGGGATCACATCAATGCCAAACTACAGGAAATGGATTACGCTGTCCAAGAGGATGAGAACAGGACTGTGGTCAGCAGTGGCTCTAAACTGATTCTGGCGCTGAGCATCCTGATGTGAATTTAGTTCAAAAGATTCGCCAGGTCCTTCTCTATTGTTGTGCTTGTGTTATCAAACCGTAAAGCTATTTTGAGGTGGATGTCTCATATTAGAAGTGTGTTGCATAAGAGTAGACCAATTCTAAAATGCTTTGGATACGGAGAAGAAAGCTGATGTGGGTGTGCCTGCGTATGAGAGCCGTCAGAGCGAGGATTATGTTATTTAAAATTCATGCTGCTGCGTTAGAGAAACTGCTAACAGAAGTGAAGAGAATGTGGAGGAGCTGACATTTGTGAATCTTCATGTTTCTAAGGTAGCAAGATTCCATTGGTTCGTTGAGATGCTTGTAGCCGTTGGGTAGTTTAGATCTGCAGATGAGCACGGCGTCAGTAGAACACGCAACACAAGGGCTCACTGAATTTTTGTTGTGACAAAATCATGCACTGTTTGTTGTCTTTCCTCCATGCCTATGAAAAGTGCAAAATAACGTGCTGTTAGTTTTATCCATGTCTGTTTAAGGTCCCTTTCAGTCGGTCCTGGAGACGTAAGTCGGGAAAAGACCGACCGAATGGGAGCTGATCCCCATGGGAGCAACGGACCGAACACTTTAAAGGGGCAAATTGATTTGCAGGCATAGGTGATTGATTAGCAATCAGCCGGGTATAAAGCCAGGTGTGACCTATGCTCACTATGCAATTTTCCTTCAGCTCTTTTCCCAGGCGGCTAGTATGAACCCGTCCCGTTACCCCCCCTGACTTGGTCAGTAACGATGACTTCCGTCTCTGCGAAGTTTTACCTCGCATGAACGATGACTCGCTGGTAGCTGGTCTTAACGCGATCTCCACTCGTAATGCTTTCAGTGTTGAACGACTTCCCCGTCAATGATAGTTCCGGGCAGGGTCAGAAGGAGTTCCCATTCAGGTGACTACGGATTTAGCATCTAACCTTGATCCAGCTTAGCACCGGCCTGTTTGGATGGACTTTGAGCAAGGCTTCCATTCAGTCAGTCTTTTCCCAACTAACGTCTCCCGGACCGACTCAAAGGGAATGTCTAGGTTACTTGCGTAACCCCACGTTCACTGAATAGGGAACGCTGGAAGTCGGGAATCTGAGGTGCCAAGAGGTAAATGGGTTCAGCTCCTCAGAAAATCCCATAGTGGGAGTAGGTCACCCGGGCTGGTTGCTAGTCAATCACCTATGCCTGCAAATCAATTTGCCCCGTTAAAGTGTTCGGTCCATCTCATCCCATAGGGATTCGCTCCCATTCAGTCTGCCTTTTCCAGACCAACATTTCCGTTCCCTATTCAGGGAACGTGGGGTTACACAAGTAACCTAGATGTTACAACATTCTCGAGCACAAAGCCAAACACAAATCTACTCACTAATTGGATAGCTTGCAATGCATAATAATGGACCCTGTGAAAGTTTTGTGTTTGTTGGACCTCTCTCTGTCATGTATCTTTTAAAAGAGGAAAAGGAAGAAAATAAATGTAAAATAAAGTAAATGCTTCAGGTGATTTAAGCATGAGTGGTCTGAAAAGACTTTTTTTAAAGTCTCTAGGTCGTCTGAAAAGTCGCTGAATTTGTTTTTTTAAAAGTTGCTAGGCAGTCTGAAAAGTCGCTATATTTGTCGCTAGTCGCTAAATTTTTGAAAAAGTTGTTAGATTTGTCACAACTCTCTAGTTTTATTTAAGTCTTTAGGGAGTCTGAAAAGTTGCTAGTCATTCTAAAAAGTTGCTAGATTTGTCGTTAGTTACTAGATTTTTTTTAAGTTGCTAGGTAGTCTGAAAAGTCGCTATATTTGACAAATAGATGCTAGATTTGTCGAAAGTTGCTAGTTTTTTTTTAAAAAAGCCTCTAAGGGGTCTAAAAAGTTGCTAGATTTGACGTTAGTCGCAAAAAATTTTTAAAAGTCGCTAGGCAGGCTGAAAAGTTGCTAGATTTGTCGCTAGTTGCTAAATTTTTAAAAAGTTGTTAGGCAGTCTGAAAAGTCGCTATATTTGACACTAGTCGCTAGATTTTTTTAAAAAGTCACCAGGCAGGCTGAAAAGTCGCTATATTTGTCTCTAGTCGCTAAATTTGTTAGGCAGTCTGAAAAGTCGCTATATTTGACACTAGTCGCTAGATTTTTTTAAAAAGTCACCAGGCAGGCTGAAAAGTCGCTATATTTGTCTCTAGTCGCTAAATTTGTTAGGCAGTCTGAAAAGTCGCTAGATTTGTCACTACTCTCTAGTTTTTTTAAAGTCTCTAGGTAGTCTGAAAAGTTGCTAGATTTGTCATTAGTTGCGAGATTTTTTTAAAAAAGTTGCTAGGCAGTCTGAAAAGTTGCTATATTTGTCTCTAGTCGCCAAAGGTGGAAAGAGTAATTTACAATACCTTTATGCATTTGGTAGACGCTTTTATCCAAAGCGACTTACATTTGAATGAACATATTTTTTCTGTCAGTTCGTGCTTTCCCTGGGATTTGAACCCACAACCTTTGCGTTGTTAGCGCAATGCTCTACCAACTGAGCCACAGGAAAGCTGTGTAATAAACAGAGTAATAAAAAATGCTACTCAAGTAAAAGTACTGTTACTTCAATAAAATTTTTCTCAAGTACAAGTAAAAAGTAACTCTTCTAAAATTTAACTCTGAGTAAAATGTACTGAGTAATTTATTTTTGAACAACAGTGGTGGGTGGGTGATTCTAGTGTAGTTAAAAAAAGTAAAAGATGGGGATATACATTTAAGCTGGTTGTTTTTAATTAAGGAAACAACTTTACAAATTAAAGTGCAATAAAAACTAATAAATAAAATACAATAAAAATAAATTAAATAACTAGATAAAACATTTAGGGAAGTCATTTAGGGCAAATAATCCCATAAAACATCAAAACCACTGAGTATGACATAAACTGTGGATTCAGCAGAGCATCCTTTTGTTAAACACTAAACAGTAGTGCAAAAGTAAGTCATAATGGGTCAGAAACATTCAAGCATTTATGAAAAAACTGTGCCATTGTCAGATAACAGACCATTCTGTCTACAAATAATAATAAAAAAATATTGTTTAATGGCCTTTACTGATCATAAAATAAAAACATTGTTTATTTCAGTATCAGTCCACGACTTGACTTTACTGCAGGTTATCCACTTTCACAGCCAAAAAAAATCTATTACAATTTGTCATTTATCTTACGATAATGAGAGAAATCAGTTCATGCGTTGAACTCAGTGACGAATCAAAACGCTTCGATTGGACACCGCATCTCAACAAAAGTGTTTGATTGGTTATACAGTAATGCTCAATAATTCTAACACGACATCTGCTACAGATCAATTCTAACTCTTTTCATAGACTTGAGTAAATCGTGACACTGCTAATAGCTCAACGGTAATTGTGCATTGACAATTTTGTTCTAAGTTCCTGTTAATTTCTAACCCTAGTGCTAACCAACATTAGCAATGTCACGCGCTGATGCAGCGCAACAGAACAATAAATGGGTACTGTTTACCTTACCTCAACGTGCTCGCGCAGGTTTGATGTTGAGCTTTTGTGAGCTGCCAATTCAGTCGTCTTGATCAAACAAAGTTTACACCGCATAATAAAGCTGTTGCCTTTCTTGAGCTTAAATTCAAAGTGGTTTCGTAAATATGGCCATGGGTTTGTTTCTGAAGAATTCAAATTCAGTAGCATTTCACTTTCATCTGGGTTTACATCATGTGTGTCTGTCTTGTCCGTCTCCATCTTTCTTGAGTTAGCGCATGCGTTTGTTCTCCCGCGCATCAAGCAGTAGTTTCCGGCGAGCGCTCCCCTCCTTCCCTCCACGCACAATTATTATTATTTTTTTTTATTTTACTTATTTTTTATTTTCTCAGTAACAGATAGGATTTAAAATGTAGTTAAGTACAATACTAACATCAAAACGTACTTAAGTAAAAGTAAAATTTAAAAGTTACTCTAAAAAGTAGAAATAAACAAAAAACCTACTCAATTACAGTAACGTGAGTAAATGTAATTCGTTACTTTCCACCTCTGCTAGTTGCAAAAAATTTTTAAAAGTTGCTAGGCAGTTTGAAAAGTCGCTATATTTGTCGCTAGTCACAAAATTTTTTAAAAAAGCCACTAAGTGGTCTGAAAAGTTGCTAGATTTGTTGCTAATCGCTATTCTAAAAAGTTGCTAGACAACAAATCGTTAGTTGCTAGTTTTTTTTTTTTTTAAAAGCCACCAAGTGCTCTGAAAAGTTGGTTGATTTGTGGCTAGATTTTTCTTTAAAAGCCGTTCTGGTCTGAAAAGTGGCTAGATTTATTGCTAGTTGCGAGTTTTTTTAAAAAGTCCCAAAAATCCCCCTGAAACTAACTGGATAGATTTTGGCCATGTCTCACAACGTGTACAAAAAATACATTTGCCTGTGCAAAAACACAAGCGCACGGCGATCAAACAGCAAACATTTGCATGTAATCATGTACCGTCATCAGAGCAGAGTAAACAGCAACACAGTCCCTACAGAAAGACACTGTTGTCTCGTGACTGTTTAAAAAGAACAGTTTGGTGATGATAAACAATGATCAGATTGAAAGATTTTATGAATGAAACTCTCAAGGATAACATACTGTGCTTTGTGTTTGTGCGCCACAGATGGAGCAGCCCTCCATGGATCAGAAGGGTCATGCTAACGTCCCCTGGATAGTGGAGCCAGGACAGGAAGCCAAAAGAGGAGCCAACACCAAGTATGAGACCACTATTTTCTAATATACACCCAAAATGCTGTCCACTCCTGTGTGTGTGCCTTACAGAGAGCGCCCTCTAGAGGCCCCACGGAGCCACGGCCCCAGTGAGCTGTGCCAAGCCCGCGTCTCTCCGCCCGGCCAAGCCCGTCCGTTTACACTGGCTTCTGCATGATGACACTGGCGCTCTTTTTTCTCCCTCCATCTATTGCCCCCTTCTCCCCTTTTCTCTCTATCTCTTGTTTGAACTGTCTCGCCCCCTCACCCTGGCCACAGCACGAAACGAGAAGCTCTGCCCATGCTCCAGCTAAACCAAGCTGTTGTTCATGTAACTACTCCCTTTGCTTTTGGGAAGCTCCTCTCCAGCCTGCCCCCATGCCCCCCTCGACTGCTCGAATGGCAACCTAAAAGAGTCACCCAGTTTTTTGTTTTTGGATTCACTCAAAGCAGGAGTTGCTTTGTTTTTGCTAGACGGCGTCGGGATAGTGAGGTAAAAGTCTGTTAGTTTCACAGGTAAATTTGATTTAGTAAAAGTAGCTGTCGAATCGCTCAACTGCTGAACATCGCTGAGCTGCTTTGCTCAGAAGTGTGTTTGGCAGAAAGCTTTACGTTTGAGGATTCAACTGAAACAAAGAGGTCTCTGCACACTTCCTTCCTTTCCGATGGTATCCCCATTGCATTTCTTTCTTTCTCTCTTTCCGTTTTTTGATTGAGCCAGTGAACAAAAAGCGAGCCGGTCCCGAGACACGCAGTGTAGTTGATGGAAAGCATGCAGTCCATATGAACTGGAGAATGGGGGGCTTTTGATGGACACTTTGGATAAGTGATGTGATTTCATTCACAGGGCAATGGCGGACGCCCATGTCTATTACAGTGGAATTCAGAGAATGTAGCCTGCCCCTAACATGGACCCTCACTCTCACATGAATTGCAAAACAGGACTGCTCACACGGAGGCTCGGGTAAAACACGGGTAAGGATTAGCGCCTGGACTGGGACTATGCGTACGCGTACAAAGACTGGCGACATGGAGCCGTGGCCTTTTCACTCGCATGCGCACATACACACACATGGAGACAGTGGGGTTTGAATGTAAACAAGAAGCAGGACGGCGGCCTTAAGGAACCGTTGTGAACTGCATGAGCGTCCCACAGCGACGCGCTACACGGACAGAGTACCGCAGCATGTCCGGACTGGGCTGAACGAGGACCTTTACTACAATCAATGTGGTTTCGTTTTTCTTGCTTTCTTTATCCCTTGCTTTTTGCTGGGTTTTTATTTCTGTTTCTTTGTTTGTAGGTAAAGATCAAAAAATACAAAATACACCCAAATTTAATGGACAACATTTAAGTATGGGAAGGTTTTGTCAACATGTCTTTGATGAATAAGAAATGGTAATGTTCAATTGAGAGGTATTTTAGAGTTGCTGTGTTGATTATGATGAGTTATTCTTGTGCAAATCTTGTCCGATGTTGTGTTAATGTTATTTTTATACAGCACACGAGTTGTTCTCTAGAGGCAAACAGAATCTTGTAGTTGTACAGAGGCAGTGAATGTATGGATGGCCTCTCTTGCGTTTGCGATGAACACGCACAAGCAGAAAGGTTATTTTTCACTCATGATCACTGTAGACTTTCGCCACAATTGTGTAAATAAATATTTTGTTGACTCATTGTTCATACTGTACATGTAAGAGAAGATTTAAGAGAAATGTTTAAACAATTCTATAAATGCTCTTGGGAAGAAACAAGGCAGCAGGTTTGTCGGGTGGAGGTTTTTAGGCCCGGGCTTCCACCACACGTTTTAATAGATCCTGCAAAGCACGTAGAATAAATGAAGATTGTAGAAACATGAACTTTTTTTCTGAGCTGTGTTTCTTCGTGTCTGTCTCCTGTCTTTGGGTCTTGAGGTGTAAAACCGTTGGCTCTGTTCATCTTTCTGTGCATTAAGCTTCAGAAGGTAAGATTTTCTAAACACTGTCTACGTTTCAATCCGTCATGTTCTGAGCGGAGATTTCGAGAAGCCGCAGTGAGAGGAGCGACTGTGAAGATGTCTGCCGAATAACATTTCAGTACAGGAGGAAAAGGAAAAAAATAAAACGCAGAGTCAACATAAAATGGGTAACCAGCTGCTAAGAAATTTTGAGTTTTCTCGACTACATTGGTCGCTATTGAAGTCAAAATACAAAATGTTGTGCCAATTTCTTTTTATACGTCAAAGAAAATGCTGCTTGGAGTCGAGTGCGCTTTTCTGAGTGAGAAAAGTGCTGAAAATGAACAAGGGTTAAGAAAACTGTAAGAAATAAGTAGCACGACTACAAATAATTTAATTTGAATCATTTTGCCAAGCTTCTTCAACTTCCTTTAACCACTGAAATAAACTCAAAATGTCTTTGCAGCCAGTTAACTTAAAAATGTTAAAAGGGCTCATGGCATTGTTTTGTTTTGAATAATATGTTGTTTACTTTGATCTAATTGTACAGGAAATGTGATTCTTTTTCTCAAAACGTCTTGATTCTTAAATAAAATTACATTCAATCTCTTCATTTTCTATTCCAGGCTTATCCTGAAAATGAGCTGAGATTTTCATCCGGAAAACTACTCCCCAGTTATTCACCTATTGGTTACTGATTTGCATATTCATGGCTTGTTTGCAAAGTTGCTGTCTGACGGTCGACATAGATGTGAGGGAGATTACAGAGATTCATTATGAGAAACTTTAATACTGAGCGATCAACATTTTATTAAAGCAACATCGATAGACCCTGTAATGGTGTTTGGAGGAAACGTTATACAACCTTTACCTCTACAAGCCAGAATCTGATCCCAAATCAGATAAAAAAGCATTTTTAGCACCTGAGCATCTAGGGCTTTAGTCCTGAAAGTTTTCTCATTCGCCTTGGTTGATTCAACTCCAGAAGAATGAATAAATACACTACAACTGGTAACGAGCCGCTAAAGAAAAGACTTCAATAGACCAAGACCAATCAGAGAGAAGGATTGCCTAGAGCATCTGTTTTTATTGGCTAAGCTGAAGTGGGTTAGGGTGAAATGAAATAACATCTGTTTTATTTTGTGAGTAAAAACATTGGAAAATGGCAAAAATAACTGAAATAATTTAAGAAATTGCGGCTGCGGGAACCGTCGTCAAAAACATAATTATTGCACTCGTGTGATGAACGTCTATGTTTTGATTTTTGATTTAATCTACTCTTACATTTAATGGCCCCTTTAAGTTAACTCAACTTATATCTTACAGTGTATAGTGGCTTAAATCCAGTGTATTATGTTCTATCTGTGAAAGCATCCTTTCACAGTGAGGAAAAAAGTGCTTGAAAAAAAGCTTTACATATATTTATAAGCACTGCATTAATCTTCTGTGATGTGAAAGGTTCTTAATTCGGAACCGAAAAAGTCACTACCTTGAAAGTGAAAAGAAGGCACAAGAGATTAAAGAGGCCTTATTATGCAAAGTTTACTTTTCTGACATTGACATCAAAAACATGCCTTGTTTTGTTCAGAATCTTTCGTGCATGTTTGTGTAATACTGTATTTCCTTTTTTGTGAGCTGAAAACAGCACAATGTTCTTTTCAACGCCCATAGTTCTAGCTCCGCCCACTGACCAATCAGACTAATCGCTAGTACAGCTCATATCTATGCAGGTCAGGTGCTGCCTGACCCGGAAGTGAGAACAGCAGACCTGCGCTGAAGAACAATCAGAAAAAGTGTGTTTTCTGTCGATTAAAACGTAATAGGCGTTAGGGTTGGGTACGTCAAGCAATTTGGGCATCCATGATGTCTATAGTGAAAGATTGTCCCAATTACCAACGTTTACAGAGAGCATTCCTGCCTAATAAAAGGTGACACCGCAATATTAGCAGTCATGCTAACCAACCCAGCATCAGTGGTGGACAGTAACGAAGTATGTCATTCGTTACAGTACTCAAGTATTTTGATTTGGGGAGACTTTTTACTTTAACATCACTAGATTTCAAAGTCAAATATCTTACTTTTTACTCAACTACATTTTGCGAAATCCAGTGGTTCCTTTATATTAATGAGTGGATAAAAAATGCAAATGTGGAGACGGAGGAAAAGACGAGAGCTGCGGCGCCCTTGCTTTCTACATCCACCGCTGCTTTCTTCTTCTTCTTTTGGTGTTTTATGGCAGTTTGCATCCTTTCTTTTGGTACATTACCGCCGCCATCTGGGATGTAGTTTGGACATTTGTCTCTTAACGGGTGAAGAGAAGAAAGAAAAAAAAACCTACTCCCAACCTTTACTAAATGTTTGTGTCTAAAAAGGATGCATGGACACCACCTATATTCTGTAATCATTTTTAGGTTGTTTTTTTTAAGAATAAAACAAAATACTTTTGTAAGTTCTAGCATCTTTTAACAGTGTCGAAATCGTACATGGTTCTATTTTCATTTTTTTTCATTAGACTTTTTCTCTCTTCATATGTTTTGCATTTCATAATCACATGTTCAATCGATTCCTGCTCTCCACAACTTTCACATTTTCCCGTTGGGTGATTTCCTATTTTAAATTGGTGGTGATTTAATCTGGTGTGACCTATTCTTAACCTTGTTAAAATTGTTTCTTCTTTTCTGTTTCTTAAAATAAATTGTCTTTCTTTTACCTTTTCATGTATTTTATAAAGATCTCTTCCAGTTTCACCTTCATTCCATTGTTCTTGTCACATTTCAATTATACTTTTATTTATTATAATGTTTGCTGTTACCTTCTTTATTTTCACAGCTTGCTTGGCTGCTGCATCTGCCTCTTCATTTCCCTCTATCCCCACATGAGCAGGAACACATAAAAATTTAACTATTAAATCTTTCCTTTCCATTTCTTCTAGTTTAATTGCTAGTAATTCTGTTGTAAAAACATTAAGATTGTCTGTTGTTCTTTCTTTCATTATAATTTGATCTTTTGGAATTACAGCCGCTACTCCTGTTTTCCCAGTGTTGGGGTCTTTTGAACCATCAGTAAATATTTATATTTTATTTTATAGTGTTCATCAATGTAGTTTAGTGTGTAAGAAGCTTTTTGACTTTTATGCTCAATACTCTTTAGTTGTTCAATTAGGTTTAAGTTAATTTTAATTATTTGTGTATGCCATGGTGGTCTTTTATCTCTTAAGTGTTTACCACTATGCTCATATTTATCTAGTCCCATTTTATTTGCTATTTTGTTTCCTAACCAACCTAAATTATAGAAATAATTTGATTATATTCCCAACAGGTTTTGAGTATCTTTTTTAACGCTTGATCATCAACTTGACACCGCTGCTTTCGTTTAGTCGATCTACATTCATCTATTGGTTGTTGCCCGTTTAGATTGACGCGTGATTGGCTGTCCCCGCTGTCACTCTGTTTGAGTGACATGCGGTGCACCTGTAGGCGGAACCTACATTTTCCTTCAAGCGTTCAATCCGCGTTTCAATAAAACAAACTACCGAATGCTGCTCACAGTTTCGATATTGTTTTGGTTGAGTTCTGTTAGCTAACAGATTTTAAAAGCCGTTTAATTTACCGTTTAAATCTCTTTATCATGGCTGACCATCCCTATAACGAACTAAGCGGCTGCTTAGGGCCCCGCCACCGCTAAGGGGCCCCACAAACCAATGGTTGATAATATAAATGATAAAGTTGATAAAAAATGGCCTTTACCTCGCCCGATCGCTCCCGTCACCTATTTTTATTTATGTTGTAAATTACAACCGCAAAAATTAAACGAATCTACTCTCCAGTTGCAAAAAAAAGATGAATGATAAAGAGAATAGATAAACTCAAGGTAATTTTCAGGAAGGTGATTTTTAAGTGGTAACCTCATTTTGAGGTTAGAAATCTAACGTGGGTCTTTATTGAAAATAGGTGATTGAAATATTTGGTTGAAAAGGTATCCATAATGTGAATGTTTAAAATATGAATAAAATATGCAATATAAGAGTTAAACCATAAATCTTCTTTCTTCTCTTTTCGGCTGTTCCCAGTTTAGGGGTCACCACCGCGAATCATCCGTTTCCACCTAACTCTGTACCAACTCCGTATCTTCTACTCTTGTACCAACTACCTTCATGTCCTCTTTCAGCACATCCATATATCTCGTCTTTGGTCTTCCTCTTGACCTCCATCTCCAACATCCTTCTACCAATATAACCACTATCCCTCCTCTGCACATGTCCAAACCATCTCAATCAGGCCTCTCTGACTTTGTCTCTAAAACAACCAACCTGAGCTGTCCTTCTGATGTGCTCGTTCCTAATCTTGTCCATCCTCGTCACTCCTAAACTGAACCTCAACATCCTCATCTCTGCTACTTCCATCTCTGTCTCTTGTCTCTTCCTCACTGCTACAGTCTCCAACCCATACATCATAGCTGCTCTCACTACTGTTCTGTACACCTTTCCTTTGATTCTTGTGACACTCTTCTGTCACACAACACCCCTGACACTTTTCTCCATCCACTTTAACCTGCCTGCACTCGTCTTCACCTTTTTTCCACACTCCTCATCGCACTGGACTGTTGACCCCAAATATCTAAACTCCTGCACCTTCTTGACTTCAGCCCCCTGTAACCTTACTGTTCTATTTCCCTCCCTCTCGTTCAAACACATGTATTCTGTCTT
>SRMA01027220.1:210232-222004 GCA_007224835.1 Danionella cerebrum
CACAGAATATCTACCTTCCTTCTCTCCATCATGTCCGCCAGCTCCCTACCCTTCCCTGTCATTGTACCGACGTTAAGAGTCCCTATTCTCAGATCTACACTCCTGCCTTTCCTCTTATCTCTTTGTTTACAAATCCTTCTCCCTCCTCTCCTTCTTCGACCAACAGTAGTCCAATTTCCACCGGCACCCTGTAAGTCAACAGCACCGGAGGCTGTCGTTGTTAACCGGGACCGCGACCGATCCGGTATGAAAATTGATTTGATGACTCGCATATTTGGTTTTTGGCATATTTTACGCCGAATGCCCTTCCTGACGCAACCCTCTCTATTTATCCGGGCTTGGAACAGGCACAGAAGTCACTGGCTTGAAACCCCTGTGGCTAGATTATAAGAGTTAAATCATAAATAATAATAAATAATTCTAAATAATGGCATGCAGCCGGAATTACTTTAATTTCTTAACACTATTTTCTGATCACACTGAACGCGGTTTAATCGCGGTAAGCGCGAGTGGTATACGTGTTCAGTCAATGCAAAGACGTGTCTGAGCCTTCAGCGCCGTGGTAAGCGCAAATTCACTCACTGCACTTTAATCAATCCATACTCACAACAATACTGCCTACAACTTCGGGAACACATTCACATATTTATTGTCTTATACCTATTGCTGTCAACATTGCAATTGTACATTGTTTTGTTTCCCTTTGGGAGTATGTTGTTGCATGTTGTATATTTTGCTCTGTCTGGAGCCATCACTGGAGCCAAGCTTTTCACTCATCACAGCACACGTGCTGCTGATAATGTGACAATAAAGTGATTTGCTCCTTCCCTAACTCATCTACTAATGTTATATACACAAACGCGAAGCACGCTAAATAAGACAAAACTATATTGTTAGATTAAAATATATATTACTTAACCAACACAATATATGAGCCGGGACCAGAAAAGATTAGTTCTTTTTCCAAGTCCTTTGTGTCCTTTCGTTCTTTGTCATTAATGATGAACGGGTTACACTCGAAAAAACACAAGGATGTTGCGCATGCGCCAATGAACAAATCCCTCTCCGACACGACTCGTTCCTACTGAGTCTCATTAAAGACTCATTGAAAAAGAACGAATTGTTCAGGAACGACACATCAGCGTGAATTAAGCGGCTATCCCGCACGAATCGAGCAATAAAGTGGAAAGTAGACCAAACCGTGTTTGTTGTGAACGTAGCTTAAAAGAGCAGCTATGAGCTGCGTGTACTATTTATTTTTGTCCCTGCATCAGGTGACTGAGTGATATAGTTCCTAGTGAAGTGATCTTTACCTCATTGGTTTTGTCGTTTTAATGATAACCATTCTTCATTATGAAAGAGATAAATAAAAATTAAGATTATAACGTTCCACCCAACCCTAGTCTCTGTAAAATATGGATACCAGAGGCAGCAGAAGGATGTTTAATTGACATCTTCTTGTTTTGACTCATACATCTTTGATTGCACTGTCCTGCATTTAGTTCCTATTCTGATCCAGTTGCGGTGCTTCATTAGTGTTGAATCTAAATTCTGAAGGACCATGCACTCGGGGAACACGTTTCCAGAAAGAATTTCAGCTCTTTTGCTGAGTTGAGACTATGAAATTGACACAAACACTCAGCAGGTTTCCAGGGCGAGGAGATAATGAGGAGAGCAGTGTCCCAGATTGTGTTTGTCCTGAAGCCTTGGATTAAACGAGGTATCTGAGGAGATTCATGGATGTAATTATGTCACAGATCAATTAATTAACGATTCAAGAATGTGCCAAAGAGACGTAAGCGCCATGATCGATCGGGGGATGGGGTTTGATAGAAATAGTACTTTTATCAGGTGCTTATCACAATACGTTCAACATGTTTAAAAAGAGAATAAAAGATATTAAAATGGCTAAGAGGTGCATTTCACGGCAGGAGAACAAGTAGATCTGATGTATTCACTGAACATCTGGTAGTCTGAGGGAAAAGGGGTTGGAAAAGGAGAAAGAGCCTTGTCCAGTGGGGATTGCCTTCGTGTGTGCTGTTTGTGGAAGGTTTTTGAAAAAAAGAAGTTATTTTGTTCTCAGGTTTAGAATTGGCGGGGTATGGAAAGATGGAAGCTCTTGCCGATTTGTCAGAAAGGGAAGATATGAGGATACGAGAGGGCCAATCAGAAACAGGTGTAGTGCACAGTAATACTGTACTGTCACGAGGGTAAAGTTTACTGGAGGGAAATTTCCACTAAAAAGTCCTGGATTTAAAAAAAGAAACGTTATTCTTATATTGTGTGTGATTTTGTGATACAACTACCTGCATAATCATGTCAGCAGAACAAGTCCAAATATAAAGTACGTACATCAATTCTCCACACAGGTAGCTATGCAAGCTTCAGAGACTGTAGTCTGATTGTCCATCTGTGAATAAAATACATCAGCCTGTACATTTTTAATAAAGTTCATAAATGGTGACCAGCAAAGGTCAAACGTTCCATTAGAGTGATGTACTGGCAATTGCTCTCTGTGATGATTTACAGAGGAATCCTGTGTTCTGAAACTGTAGACATTTTAATCTCTTCTGGTTTCTTCCATCTCATGTGAGAAGACTTCAATCGAAATGTTCTTTGAATCATGCAACTACACCAACTACAGTTTTATAATGTACCCGTCTTTGCTTTGAAAAACTGAGAATATAGGAATGTGGCTTTGGTGCTGAGTGTGTAGCAGAGATTTGTTCAGAACTTGTGAAATGTTATCAGTGAAACCCCCAAAAAACAGCAGAAATATGCAGCGAAAATAAATGTATGCATTAGAAGCAAATGATCTGTGCTGTACGGGAAGGAGGGTGGGGGTATAGGTGCTCCACAGGGTTGTATTCGGCAGAGGTTTATGGTACTCTTGACGTCTGGAAGTGCTGGCAGCATTGACGGGTAATGGGCATATGAGACGTGAGATGATGGAATAAAAATGAAGCACTTCAGTGAGAGCAGAGGGTTACAAAGAGAGCGCAGGGAGTTCATGAAGACGGCTTTGTGAAGGCTACAGTGGAACTATGGGAGGACTGAAATAAGGCTGCCAAGCTCATGTAGAAGAAAACTCCCAAAAAGAGAATGAATCCGTCAAAGAAGACATCTTCTCCATGTTATAAGAGATGAGGAAGTTCAAGGTAAAGCCCTATTTTGACTCCTGCGTCAAGCTTATGTAAAGCCTGCGATGCAGACCCTGTGTGGATGTAGACCCCTGCGCCTTGCAAAGTCTCTGTGATTGGTCAGTTTGGAAGTGATGTCAGCCCCATGAGTAAAACAAACACCAACAGGAACCAAATCACTGAGCGGAATACAATGATTGTCAATTGCAGATGATTTATAAGTTCTGCGACAGAAAATCAATCATGGATAAAAAGATGACCGGTTATGGACAGTAAAAATCTGTGGAAATTTTCAGATTTTGACTCAAAATCAACTTCTCTCTCATCTGGCTTTCCCTCATCTCCTCTGGCCATGAAGGTCACCAAGGAGTCTAAATACTCCCCAGAGAGAGCGAGATAACGAGACGCTCTGCATTCTTCCCTCTTCAATAACACACACACCTCCGCAAGCTTCTCCCAACCGCTGTAATCTGAACGGGCCATGAGTATAGCTCCGTTAATGGCAGCAGGAAAATGCCGGCTGTTGAATGCAGCGGTCCCACCACCTTCCCTGACCCTACGGGATCCTACAATGTTTTTTCCTGTATTATGTCTATATGTGTTTGCTTGCAATGGCTTTTTTAACCTGCTCCACACTGCCCTCTGAAGGACATTGCGGAAGAGGGTCTTTTTGAGCTACCTTACCCAATGTATAGCCATTTCTCTCTTAAATGCTACCTCTCAACACTGGCCTGTCCTCACCTCGTCTATGTTTGAGGCCAGAGGGGTCTTATTCCACTGCTATGTGACAAAAAAAGGCTACTACATAAGCAAGGCACACATAAATAGGTTTGATGTAGAAGTTTTACCAAGAAGCTTGGGAAGTACTGGAGATGAATTTAGGGCAGGTTCTGAAACAGTGAAAAGCGTTTCCTGACTCATCACATTAATAGTTTGAGGACAAAAGCATCTGGTGGTGGCAGCATGAACCTTTCATCAGCAACACTTGAGAGAAGTAGAGCAGAAAACACAAGTGAGAGTATAAACTACGGAGAGAAACAGCTTCTTTTGGAGAGAGACAACCTCTCTGAGATGTTTTGTTGTGGTGCACCTAGAAGTTGAAGAGTCGGGGTCTGCTATTTTCTTTAGCTGGAAGGAAGCAAAGGCATAGATTAGTTTTGCTTGAGTGGAGATGTGTGACCGCTTCGAGAGATGACCTGAGAGTTCTAGAATCGTATACTGGCCAGGACAGTATGTGCTTGGTGATATTGAAGACGCTTCCACAATCAATTAATAGCTTGAAAGAATTGTAGAGCTGAACTTTGAGCAAGAAAAATATTCTGAAAGACAAGTGTTGCGTTCCACTTTTAAATTAAGAAGTGATATATATGTGCATGTTTGATCTGTTTTTAGTCATCACCAGGTTGTGTGTGTGTGTGTGTGTGTGTGATCTCAATGCTGCCATCTGCTGCCCTGGAAAAAATGCAATCCCAAAGAATGAGGAGGCTCTGCAAATTAATGCAGCTCTGGGATTGGCTAACAGTCACACCTGCCTCAGATCAAAGGAGCCCTTCAAGTCTGTTCTCAAGAGTCTTATCTGGGTGTGGAGACTCTCGGTTGTGTATTTGTTTGACTGCTGTTGAGGGACTCATATATCTTTGTTTGTGAGAATCTTTAATACCTCTCCTGAGTTAACTGCTGTTATTCCTCTGTTTTGTTTGTTCCCCAGTGCTATTTAGGGGGATCATAAGGGGAGTAAGGCCTGTTTTATTTATTTTAGAGTAGAGAGCCAAGTTATCGTTTGTGTTGTATAATCAGGTAAGGTATTCATTTAAATAGGAGAGTTTTGGTTTATTTGGCTTAATCTTTTTTCCCCTGATTATTGCCCCAAAGTTCTCAAAAAAAAGAGAATGTACTTATGTTTTATTTTGGCCACTGTGATGCTTTCTTTGACAGGTTCCTGAGTATACCCCTAGACCAACCAAAACACAAGACTGGCGTTAGCAATAAGTAAATAATTTCCAACAGTAGATTCAAGTCGATAGATAGATAGATGGATAGACAGATACATAGAAGTGCACAACTCTGTTCCTGCAAAAAAAAAAAAAAACACACACAAATTGCAGGTACAATGTCTAACCTAATTAAAATGGGAGATTACTTTAAAATATAAAAAATGTCTCGCTGAAAACAGACGCTGATGGAATAGACACAAACTCTCAAAACAAGTGTTGACACAAAAAGTGAAACTGCATTGAAACAAAGTATTTGAACTTTTTTTTAACTTGTCACAAGTGTCTTAAAACTAGGCAAATTGTCCTAAAATGAGGATATTTTGTGTTAAAACAAGTTTTTTTTTAAAACAAGGCCATGATGCACAGGAGGTAAACAATGTGATATTTTCAGAGGTTTTCATGTGTTAAACGTTATTGAGGACAAACGTCAATTTGATTTAATTATAATTAAAATTTAATTATGGGTAAAACTTTTTAATTTCAATTATTTGTTCCTGTTTTCTGACTTCCTGTTTCAAACTAAATTTCTCAGAAAGTGATGCGTCTTTGTCCTGTACGGCATCTATGACTCATCTGTATTTTAATTATTCATGAGCCAGACCTCTATTATCCTATGAGAAGACGCTGCGTATTAATTATTAATGGCACCTAACTCTTGACACATCCAGTGAAGTTTCAAGACCACGCAGTAGTTTGGAGTTCAGAATGGTTCGCAAGTGTTTGTTTCTGTGGTGTAAAGGTGCTGCACGGCACACAATTTTATTAAAGTTTTATGAAAAACTGATTTGAAACAATAACATTTTGCTTGATTATTTACCAAAACAGGAACTTAACCAGAACTGCAAAAACATCCTTGTTAAAAGGTTATTTTTCATAAGCATTTTATTCTTGATTCAAGAATTCTTACCAAGTCACATTTGAATTTACTTGATCAAAGAAGATTTTTTTCGAGGGGTGTTTTTCTCAGAACTTCACACTGAATTCTTAAAATCAGATGTCTGTAATATTCTATATTAGAAGTAATATAACTTGTAGGTCCTCTAACACAACAGAAGCCCATACTTCACTTCAGATACCAGTGTCGTTTGGAACGGACGAATAACAGAAATCACATTGCTGCTGTACTTACTCAGTAATGCACACTTTTCTGGTTTTTCTACACAAAATAGATGCTGGAAGCCAGGGAAACACAAATGCAAACCGTAGCAAGAAGAAGTAAAACGTACCAGTCGTGTTATTACTAAAATCCAAACAAGCATCTAGGCCTCAATCGAACATCCAATCAACATTTCAGACGTGATTATATTAAAATCTAAACTGTTAATAAACTCAAATCATCAGTATTCATAGTGTGTATGATGTTAATGTGGAATATGGTGATTTTGTGGACTACTCATTTGGAATATTGATTTTTTTTAGCCTTCAAAGTTGAGAAAAGTGCACAAATGACTGGAGGGAAATGTTGAAATGTTCACTTGAGAGACATTTCAGACGTGATTTAATAAAAATCTAAACAGTGTGAACAGAAAGAGAACAAGCTGAAACGAAAGAGTGTTGAGGCGATTTTTAAAAAATGTAGAAGTAGGTGGAGAAATAAATGCTCCGGAAAGCATAGATGTCCCAAAAAATGAGTTTTGAACACATCTGAAGGTGATGGCATGCAAGAGATTCACCCAGTGTTTAAATCCATCACCCATTCCAGTTCTTTGACCTTGATCCAATATAATCTCCGGATCTTTGAATAAAAAACCAACGATCTCACTCGAGCGCCAGCAGCAAGCACTTAATTGATCTTTCTGACTCCATTACGAATGAAAACACACACGAGGAGAACAAACAAACTGTCGAAATCGAAGCTTTTTAATCATCTGTTGCATGTAGAACAGTAGTTGCTCCTCTCCGTGCATCAGGGCTACATTCATCCTGAAACACACTGGCTTTCACAAAATGAGCTCCGCTGACTAACAACGCTCTAAAGAGTGCATCTCATTAACACGAGGCGACCCAGCATCTTTGGGAGAAGCACAGTTAAGATGCTGCAGGATTCAAGAATTGACATTTTGAACACTTGTTCCTTCACAGGTTTGAGACCTCAGCATCTCACTGCAGTCCTACAAAATACAGAGCATCAAAACATTATTTTCCTTCACGCATGTGAACCCCAAACACACACTTCCCCTGGGGATCTACAGGCCGACTCGCTTTAAGATGTAGAGCACACCAATGGCATCCACAGTGACAAACGTGCTGAAGTCTGACGACACATGAATCCTCTTCAGATTGGCTCCCATCGTGTAGAAGGTCTGCAGCGCTTCACCAGTCTCTACACTCCACCACTTCAACAAAATATGAAAAAACATTATACAGGGCATGTATCATAACATTTTAAACATACTATGATATGCTTATCCCACTTTCAGAACATCGGGAAAACTAGGAGCAGAACAGCGAAGAGAGGACGATATTAAACAAACTGCAAACAAACGCTCTTTTGGGACAAGAAAAAATCTAGGTAAACTCTTCTCAGATCAAGCAAAAAAAATCTGTGAATGGAGCGAATTAGACTTCTTAAAATTAGCAAAAACAGTGACAACAAATACTGGTGGATTTAAAAAATGTGTTTTTCAAGAATACGATTGGGGATTGTAAAGAAATATTTAAATATTTAAACATTTCTGCTTGATTCTAGTACCCAAAACAGAGCATGCCTTCGTTTGATTCAGACAGACAGAATTCAAACCACTGCTTCAGGGTCGATCCACACGCCACAATCTCCACTGACACTTTAGTGTTTATGATAATTTTCAAAATGTAGCACTAACGTAAGAATGTTTGCACTTAGTGAGGAGCAACCATGAGATAACTTCCTTGCTTTAAAACCCTTTTCACAAGCATTTTATTCTTGTTTCAAGAATTCTTACAAAATCAAATGAGCTTTTTGTTACATCGAAAAGATTTTAACTATATTCAAACATTTTTCATAAATTTCTCATATTTTCTCAAAACAACAGCAACAACAACTAAATAATTCATACCCCAAAAGCCTAAATAAATTAGATTGTCTTCTTAAAATAAGAAAATCAAGATTGTTTCAATCAAGGCAAGATTTTTTTAATAGGAAAAAAACAATATTAAATCAAGGGCATTTGTGCTTGAAACTAGTGTTTAAAATGGTCTCAAAACTAGAAAAACTTGCTGAAAATGTGACCGATTTCTCTTTTGTTCATTCAGACAACAAACACAGGAACTAAAAACCAGACAAAAAGATTCTTTTCACAGGCATTTTATTCTTGTTTTAAGATTCTTACACAATCAAATTTGATTCCACGATTATCAGAAGACTTTATTCAAGCATTTCTTTCTTGTTCTGATTTCTTAAAATTACGACAACCATAATGTTCTTGAAGTAAGAATATGGTTAGTAAAATTGTCTCGTTTTAAGATTCTAGTTTTTAGTTTAGTGGCAAAACTTTTTTTTTTTTTTACAAGACAAATAAACTAAACTGAAGCAAATAAATGATCAGTTTTCTTTTTCTTTCTCAAGAAAATGTAGGTCTTTTTTTCTAGTCTAAACTATAGAATTCTTCTTAAAACAACAAAATCTGGATTTTTTTTATTTAAATTTAAGCCTTTTTCAGCGTTGCTTAAATTTCCATTTTTGCAAAAGTGTAAAAGTTGTTTTTTCAACATTTAAACAAAATTTCAAATGTTGTTTAAAAGTTATCATTCTAATAAAAAAGTGATGATATTAACAGTTCTGCTGTAAAATAAACCCGGCAGTATCTTAATAAATTGGTTAATTTAAAGATAACTCTAGGCTACAGTCGTCCAGTGAACGTGTTCATCGTGAGAACATCCTGTCCAGTAATACCGACTCCGCCCAGGAATCACTGATACGATCCACGGCCAGACTGCAGCTAAATGAATGCCTCAGAAGCACATCTAAGCATTTGAGAAACGTTCTGCTGTCTGGGGTTGTGTGGACAGCTCTGCTCTTTATTACAGGCCCTCTATGCTGAAAAAAATGGAACTCACTTAGAAAAAAAAAAAAGAAAAAAGAAATGAAACTCTTCTTAGATCAAACAAAAAAATCTGCCAATGGGGCGAGAGCAAATTTAACAAAGTAAGATTTCTTAAAGTTTTATTCATCCTCCGAGACCAAAAAGCACTTTGTTCCGTAAGTCTCATGCCGAACCCACACATTTCTTGAGAAGCAGAGCAAATAACACCAATCACAACACTTTCATCAAAGAAGCAGCAGCAGCATCTCATTTGCAGCTTAAAGCTCTAGTGGCCGTCACAGCAAACCATGTCTGCTGCAGGTGAAGCCACGCCTAGCCCCAGAGCTCAACCGTGAGCAGCGAAACCTCCTCCACGTCTAAAAATACTTTACATACCAACACACGCAGAAAAAACAACCAGGGACAATAACATTCAGTGCATTTCTTCTATTCAAGTCAAACAGTTCCAACAACGCACCAAAACAAGCAAAAATGCAAAGCTGAAAACACTCACAATTAGATTAAAAAATCTGGATTTTCTCACTTAAAGAAGAATTATATCGTTTAGACTTGTTGGGTAAAGATTATTTCGCTTGTTTTAGGAAAATAGTACTTGCAATTTCTTTACCGATCATTTGTTTACTTGAATTAGGAAACTTTCTAAAAAAAGCTTTTGATTTTGCCACTAAACCTAAAAGTTGAATAATGTTGACTCAACAGAGTCATATTACAGACGTCTGATTTTCAAGAAATCAATGTTATGTTCTGATAAAAACACAGAACATAAATTTTTTTTTTAAATTTAGTTGCAATCTTTTTGATCGAACAAAAAGCTAATTTGTATTTGAAGAATAAAAAGCTTGTGAAAAACAATCTTAAAACAAAGAAGTTATTTCTGTTTTTTAGTTGTTTGTTAAAATGTAATGAATATCTGACTTGAAACAAGAACATCTTGCTTCATCATTTTTTAAGTATACGCCTTGTTACAACGCACCAAGAGCAAATATTCGTAAGGTATTGCTGTTGTCCTTTAACATTCTTATAAACTCTCAGTGGAGATTGTGGTGTGGTGGATGGAGCCCTCGACTCGGATGCAGTGGGAGTTCAAATCCTGAGTGAGTGGATAAACTAAAATTAAAAATATAAATTAAATTGTCTATTTTGGGCATTAAAATTAAGCACACACTTGAGTGAATGCTGTTTTCCCTAAACAAATATTTCTAATTTTAAGAGCAGATCGTGTCGTCACTGACTTGATTTAAAAACATAAACTTGTTTTAAAGCACAAGATACAAGTTCAGATATTGTAATTAATTTTTCCTTGGTAAACAGCTTGAAAACAATTTTTTTTAAGCTCCATCAGCATTTATAGTCAGCTAGACATTTTTGCTAGGCCAAATTTGCAGACGTCATGATATCACCCTCCGCTCCGCTCAGGTATAGCTTCTACCCGCTCCACACTCGCTCCGTACTCGCCTACTTACCCCTCCGCGATCGCTCCAAAATATGTAGGTAAAAGAATAACGAAATGTATTCATTTATTCATTTTAACATCAGTATATTTTGAAATACAGGGGTGTAGCGGACTCTCCTTGAACTTTGTTTTGGAGGAAACTCTGACTTGTAAAATATCTGCTCTGAGCTCCATTAAAAATCAACCCGCTCCACTCCTTGCACCAGTGGTTTGTCAGATGAAACTGGGAACCCATCCATGCTCTGATAAAAGCTGTTTAGCTGTAAGCTTGGAGATTAGCAGACCAGTGTGTGGGAGGGGCATCACAATGTACGAGCTAAAGATTCATTTAATAATTACTCGTTTCAGTGACTCTTTCTTTTGTTAAAAATAATAACTTCAACATGAATGTTCCTCCAAAATACGTATTAGGGGTTCTTTTACTAATGAATCTGTACCTTGATGTATCCGCCAGTGGAGACGAGAACTTTGTCATCAGGTGAAAAGTGCAGGTCTGTCACCCATCCACCGTGCAACGAGTCCATAGAGTCCTTGCTGTCCCGAGAGCAGATCTTCAACAGAGCTCCATCCAGCATGCTCCACAGCTACAACAACGAGACACCGTTCAGTTTTCATTCCATGTCTAAACCCAAGGAATAATTCAGAGAGTTACACACAAGTTCAGCCCAATTTGAACATCTGCAGCAACCCCTACGCATGGTCTACACTGTTTCCTCTGTGTAGACGCAGACTCCTTCACTGGAGCTTGGTGTGCGCCTCACAAAAATGTATTTTACACAGCATAGACATGTACGACATAAGCTCTGCGATTGGTCGGTTTTGGAGCAGGGTGTTTCTGTAGGTTTATAAAGCTGTTTATAGGCTAAATAGTGAAGAATAATTTGCTGGATAAGCAGCATGGTGGCGCAGTGGGTAGCACTGTGGCCTTTCAGTTAGAAGGTTATCGGTTCGAGGCTCACCGGTCCCTTCCTGGAAGGAGTTTGCATGTTCTCCCTGTGCTTGCGTGGGTTTCCTCCGGGTACTCCGGTTTCCCCCACAATCCAAAAACATGCGATTAGGTTAATTGACTAATCTAAATTCCCCTTAGGGTGTGAATGAGTGAGTGAATGTTGCCCTGTGATGGACTGGCGACCTGTCCAGGGTGTACCCTGACCCTGCCTCTC
>SRMA01027220.1:228285-300123 GCA_007224835.1 Danionella cerebrum
TTTTTCGGCTCATAAGATGCACCGGCACATAAGACGCACCCAATTTTAAAAGAGGAAGATCTAGAAAAAAAAGATTCTGAACCAAATACTTTTGTAAAATATTTTATATCAACTGTGTAGAAGTTAACAGCCAAACATGTAACAAGAACAGACAGTAAACAGTAAAAGTAACAAAAAAAGGCTGTAATGTTTTTCTTTGCCCCCACTCATCACTCTAAAGTCCACCATTCGTTATCACCATCACTGTTCCAGTGCAACATTGCCCCCACATTAGTAATACCGTAATAGCCAGTAACATTGTCACTACATTACTAATAATAGCTAGTAAGATTGCACCCACATTAGTAATAATACAGTGGTTCTCAAACTTTTTTAGTCGAGCCCCCCTTTAAACCTTGAAAAGAATGTAAAAGATATAAAATAATAATTATTTAATATTTAATTAATAATTATTTTAATGTAAAATAAATGTAACTACTCCTTAATGTTAAATAACTCATTATTTATAGCTTATTCAAGTGACAATTCGGTTGCATGGTGTTAAGATATGATCCTTATGCGCTCTTACCTGGTTAGCAACACTACCCAATTGCAGAGCACGTTACGTTTGTTATCTCGTATGTACATGTGTGAGATGTACCGTTGAGAGATGATTTGAGTTTGAGTTTATTAAAGGAGAGTTTCAGTCATTGAGAGCGTTTTGTTTTCCTCACGCGAGCAAGAGAGAGAGAGCTCACGGCAGCAGTTCCGCTTGTGAGTATGGATGCGGAAGCACTGCTGCGGCTACTGTAACCAAAGGCATTGTGGGAAATGTAGTTTTTTTCCTCGTTTTCGTTACGTCCGCGCAATGGCAGAGATGGGCGATGACGCCAGCGCGCAGCGCTTGGTAAACAAATATGGCCGCGGCTTCGGCCTAGCTCCGGAGCTCTTACGCCTCTCATACGGCCGTTACCGGACTTCGCGGCGCTCTGCATTCGGTCGATAAGACGCACCAACTTTTCCCCCTCAGTTTTGGGGAAGAAAAAGTGCGTCTTATGAGCCGAAAAATACGGTATATTGGTAGAAGGATGTTGGAGATGGACGGCCAAAGACGAGATATATGGATGTGCTGAAAGAGGACATGAAGGTAGTTGGTGCAAGAGTAGAGGATACTGAGGATGGAGTTCGGTGGAAACAGATGATTCACTGTGGCGACCCCTAAACTGGGAACAGCCGAAAGTAAAAGAAGAACAAACAAAACATGGTTTTTATTGCATTTCTGATATGTTATATCACAATTACGTTTTTGAAAAAAAAAAAAAAAGTTTTTGTCGTTCTAGATTATGAAATGCGTGCTGACAAAGCGCATTCAATTTCTTAGTTATATTTATTTAGAATATGTTTATTAGCGGAATGATAGTTATATAAATGTTAATATAATTAACATGTTAATACAATTAACATTGCATCTGAGCAATGATGTGAAAGTTGGCCTGAGGGGCATAAATAAGTCGGGGTTCGTCGGGCCGAAATGCGGGGCTCTAACTGGCGCTGCACTCTTGTTTTAAGGATTGTGTGTTAGTTTTTTTTTTTTGTGTGTGTGTGTGAATTCATTTTTCATGCTTGTAACGATTTAATGAATGTAAAAAAAGTGAAATAACTTCACATTCATGGCAAGTACTGCCATGGCTCTGCGTCACCTAACTGTACGGCTGCTGTTTCAGTCGAGAGTAAAGGTGGTCCGATGGAGATGACCTATAAAATCTACGTCAGTAGATCAAAACACAGCAAAACACAGCTCCTGAAGTATCACTTGGGCTAATTAAGGCATGCAGCACGGTTAGCCTTTATAAACAGCATCCCTGACATCACTGACTGATACCAAATTTAAATAAAGAGCCTTTTCCGTCCTTTCACCACATTTTCCCATCTCAACCCAAAGAGCGTTTCCTAAAACCTGGGTTAAAGCTTAATCCCTTGGTTTTAAGGAAGTAATGAATTGCACAACACTTTATAATCAAAAAAAAAAAAAAAGTGGCATCTACTGAATTGCTCCAATCTGTAATCCCAGCACCGGGTTGGAATCAGATCTGTGTTTACCCTAAAGCAGTGATCCCCAACCTCCGGGCCGCGGACCGGTACCGAGCCGTGGGTCAATTGGTACTGGGGCGCACACAAAGAAAAAATAATTTCCATTAATTCCATTTGATTTATTATTCGAGTCTTAATGATGTTTTATTTTGAAAGATAAGACGGTTATCCCGAGGGAGATCGCTGGCACCACACTTCAGTGACAAGGAATGGATCGCAAAACTGGCAACTTGTGCGACATATTCAACCTGCTATTGTCACTTCAAGGGAAAACGACAACTGTCTTCAAGTTGGCAGTTAAAGTAGCCGCATTTAAAGCCAAACTGGATTTGTGGGGCCGGCGTGTGAACAGAGGCGCATACACTGGCGGGGATTTTGGAAGAGACTGCGTGTGCGCCTTCGTTCTCCCAGATGGTGCACGAACACCAGTCCTTGCTGTCAGAAGAGTTCGAGCGCTACTTCCCAACCACAAAAGATCCACAAACTCCCAAGGAATGGATCCGCGACCCATTTGTCAACAAACCAGGTGAATCCAGCATGTCAGTGCGTGAAGAAGATCAACTGCTGGAGATCGCAAATGACGGCGGCCTAAAACACTGCCAACTCTGGCACTGAAAACCATTTCTGACATCTTATGAAGCAGGGTTTTCTGCAGTGACGGCAACCAAAACGAAATTACAGAGCAGACTGGACCTCAGTAGCACACTTCGGGTTTCACTGTCTCACATTACCCCAAGATGGGACTGTCTCGTTGCAGCTAATTCCGTGCTGCTGCGAGGAGCGAGAATTTTCAAGCACTTTGTTTTTGTGTTGTCTCATTTTGAAGGTATTTTTAAACGTTACCATAGAGACCAGGGTGCGTTGGGGCAGAAAGGATGTTGCTCATGTCATGTTCTGTTGTTGGTGCGACGTTAGGAGGATGCCACTAATAAAGTTGCACATGATTACACAGTGGATTTACGTTCATAATTATTATTGTTATAGAGAAATAGAGTTTTTAATGCCAATCTTGTACATTTATTTCGTTTTTATCTGCTACACACCTTTAGATTGGGCTGTGAAAATATTGTCAGACAATCAACCGGTCCTTTGGGCGCCACTGCGCTAAACCATGAGCTCAAAAAGCCAGTGATGCCGGAGGAACACATACTCTGATTTCTCCGTTGTCGTCTCCCGTCGCAAGGCGCTTGTTGTCCCAGGAGAATCGACAGCTACGAACACAGTCCTTGTGTCCCTTCAGCAGAAATATCATCTTCCACGAGCTGCTGTTCCACACCTTTGGGAACAAAAATCAGCACTTTTCAGACACTTCACTGCATAAATTATTCTCAGCTGTCAGTTTCCAACTGTAAAAGTGAAGGATGTGTTCTTTGTCTCGTGTGAGAACATTCTCTGACCTTAGCAGTCCTGTCAGCTGAGGTGGTGGCTAAAAGCAGTCCGTCGCAGGACGAGTCACATGACAGCACAGCGCTCTCATGACACGCAAGGTCTTGCAGCATCTGCCCTCGGTTTAAATCCCACATCTGCAACAAACGACGTCACTGTGGAAATAGCTTAACCCTTGCTACTTCACCAAGCGACATGATGTTTACAAACCTTAACAGTGCCGTCAAATGACCAAGACAACAGATGTGAAGAGGAACAAGAGTTCAGCAGCTGGAACTTCCTGACTGCCTCCCTATGACCCTCCAGAAGCAGACACTCGCCTGTCCTCCATTTCCAAACCTGCAGATACAGACATTAGCCTCAACAGAAAGCTCTATTCTCCAAGTGTCTGTCATTTTAAAAATGCGATGAGAATGCAAATCTTAGTTGAGCTGCTTTTGTCATTTAAACAGGGATCAATCTGGATAAGAAAGTTAAATATATCATAAAACATGGAGATATTTGAGAAGGGAAATAAAATTTCTATGGAAAGTGTAAAGAATAATTTAAATTAAATTAGGCATATGCATACATTTAGGCAGAAGTAATTATTAGAACTCAAAATTGGTTTGGTCACCTCAGTGACCTCCACAATCAGGCGGAAGTATTTAAAGAGAGCCGATATTAAGGGTTTCTCCTCTATGAATCTTCTCTAAAGAGTTGACAACAAGTCTCAGACAGAGAAAACAATGTTTGTTGATCATCATGGTTTAGGGCAGTGCTTCTCTTTTCTGTTAACCCCCCCCCCATTAACAGCATAACAATGCGTAACATTGTATCCTTGTTAACGTTAAAGAAAAGAAGAAAGAAAGAAAGTTCAACTTACAACAGAGAGTAACTTTATAAACATTGCTGCAATATTTGTTTTATTGTTCCATGTATGTTCTAACTGGAACAACTCTTATCACGTGATTGGGATGTAACGGTGGCGCCTTAATTTATGCCAGCATTTTTAGACACAGATAACACGCCGGTCTTTTCCTCGTCTCCCACTGTAACCACAGTGAAGCCAAGCGCTACGTGTGCTTCGTCAGGTGACTTTCTTTTGTCTCATTATCTTCAGGTGGGGCGGTTAAGAGAGTGTCACTTTATTTGCAGGGCGGGTCATTAAACTCAAAATTAAATAGCAAAATAAATGTATGCTGCGTGCAGTTATAAGAACGAGAATGCGTTTCTGAGAGAGACGAGGCTCTTCTGGGACGGCGAGGACATTCTTCCAGCGGTCGCTGTCACTCGCCTTTCCTGCGCTTGCCGATGTGTCGAAAATGATTCTCTGTGACCCAGTCACAAGCGCATGAAGCGAGCGCACATTCAGGAGTTCATAGACATAGATTAACCCCCCGTACAGAGAATGACATTCAGGCTGAAATAAATGCGGTTTCCATTTGAATTACAATGCCTAGTGTGTCTATTTAATGGTCGCAGGGGCGGTGCAGGTTGTAAAACTAGATACAATGGTGCGAGGCAGGTCGGATAATTTCATAAAAGCGGAGCCCGCTGGGAGCACGCTCTGACAATTAGAGCGCCAACTACTGTATTGGACCTGCGATTACACCTTGTTCTAGTACGTGCAGTGGATTTAAAAAATATTAAACAATAATTGCGGTGTCATTGGCAGCACAGTGGCGCAGTGGGTAGCACTGTGGCCTTCCAGGTAGAATGTTGTCGGTTCGAGGCTCGCCGGTGACCTTCCTGGAAGGAGTTTGCATGTTCTCCCTGTGCTTGCGTGGGTTTCCTCCGGGTGCTCCGGTTTCCCCCACAATCCCCAAAAACATGCGGATAGGTTAATTGAATAAGCTAAAATTCCCCTTAGGGTGTGAATGTGTGTGAATGTTGCCCTGTGATGGACTGGCGAACTGTCCAGGGTGTACCCCTGCCTCTCGCCCAATGTGTGCCGGAGATAGGCACCGGCAGACCCCCGTGACCCCGAAAGGGAATAAGCGGGAATGAAAATGAATGAATGAATGAATGAATGCGGTGTCATTGTGTTGTACTACCATCCAGTGGTCATTTAGAGACATAGAATAGCGTGTATTTCTTTAACTTTAGCTCTTTAGTTCTTAAATCTACTTATTATTATTCTTATACTATTACTTTATTTAGACTTATATACTTAGTACATTTTAGTGTTTTATTAGTTAAAGGTAATGCTAAATGGCTTTAGAGAAAAACTTATCATGGTCTACTTCCGCCAAAGGAGGAGGGTATAAATGTAGGCGCCGCCTTTCTCTTTCTCCCGGCGCTCTTCTTCCACGCTCTTATGATAGCACT
This sequence comes from Danionella cerebrum, assembly GCA_007224835.1. NCBI lineage: Eukaryota > Metazoa > Chordata > Actinopteri > Cypriniformes > Danionidae > Danionella > Danionella cerebrum. Next base: position 234,052 of record SRMA01027220.1, read on the forward strand.
TGCGTAAAGATACAAACAATGCATTGGTTGTGATTAATATCTTTACAATCGTTAGCCGTCGTTGCTGTGTTCCTTCCCACCTGTCATTACCCCATCCCCCCCAGGCAGTGCACCCCACTAATTGCGAAGCACTGGTTTAGGGGAAGGATACAGGAAGTTCTCTGTTTGAACTTTGAGGAACATTTGTGAGGAAATCTCAGATAAGCCAAGCCGAGTATGCGGAGAACAGTCCCGGACAACCCACAGACCAGCTCCAGCGACCTACAGCATCATCTTGCTGTGCATCGTTACGCTATTCTGAGCACTTTACACCAGGTGATGCTGCATGGACGAGTGATGCGGAATAAGCCCTCTGCACATGTACATTTGGACCAGCCAGCTTCATTTTGGAATAAGGTACCACTGTACATGAAGCTGCAGTTGAAGCCCCTTGACAATCACTGTTTGACATGCAATGAACCAAAAACCATTAAACACAAAGACTCCTCACAACAAACGAGACAATTACCCGGATAGTGGAGTCTTCTGAGGACGTGACGAGAGTTTCCTTGTCCTCTGTGAACAGACAGTGATGGACAGTCTTTGTGTGGCCTGTCAGCTCCACCCACTCTTTGCCACGTGGAAACTCAAAGACCTGCTCAGACACAATTATTAGCAAATATTAATCTTTTTTTTCTACATGAGGGGTGGGTGCTTCTTTAAATATTATAATATGTATTGAATATTAATCAAATTCAGTTGAGGTGCTCAATACTCTTTCGCGCATTATCCTAAGTAATAATAACACTGATCATCTGCTCGTCCATTCTAGCAGGTAAATCACTGATGGGGCTCTATTCACTTTGTTATCAGCATTTGAAGCACAAGTGCAACAATAAGAACTCATTTGTTTGTATCACGTGACTATAAGCTATTGATATTTTAAAGCTCCATCTCTTGAGCTCTGCATAAATACAGTCCCCCTCTCTACCTGCCTCTATCCCTAGAGCCAGCACCAAATCGCGGTGCAAGTTCAGCAGCTCCAAGGCTCTCCATCCGGCGCTCAGTGGAAGCTGTGTAACTTTCAGCACTCCTGCCTGGGCACAGAAAAAAACCTCTCTGAAGCGCATCCCTGCACTGCTCTGCTCATGCCATCGATGTCCTGCCGAAAACACAATGCACCCCGATGCACTGCACAACAGATACTGTACCTGCAAAACCAACAAGCACCGTGATTTCTACCGCGCTGTTCAATCGTGCTGAATCTGCTGCCCCATTGAAGAATATGTTGTTCACTTTGGTATAATTGTACAGGGAATGTGATTCTTTTTCTCAAAAAGTCTATTTTTTATTAAAATTAAAGTTTAATTTGGAAAACTCCTCCCCAGCTGCTCACTTCTTAATCACTGATTTGCATATTTACAACTGAACGTAGATGTGAGTGAGAATCGAGTGATTCATTACAACTTTTTCTCATTTGCCTCGGATAATTAAACTCAGAGCCACTAAAGAAATGACTTCATTACGCCACGACAAATCAGAGAGAAGGATTGAGTGAGGCGTCTGTTTTTATTGGCTGATCTGAAGTGTATGCGCCAAGCTTCCCAGATTGAGTCAAGAGACGCTTTAAGAGAGACGAGAGGCAGAAACTGTGGATATTAGACAGTTTTTCAGCTAAATAAAGCCTCAACAGAGGATCATGTTTCCAGAAAGCCAACTTTAGAAACAAGTAAATAAATAATTTAAATTCATTTTTGTTCAAAGAGTTGTAGTTGTGGTGCAATGGCCTTCCAGTTAGGTTTCCCCCACAATCCCAAAAACATGCGGTTGGGTTAATTGAATAATCTAAATTCTCCCTAGCTGTGAATGTGTGTGTTGTTCTCTCGTGAAGCTAGTGTTTTGTTTGTTTTAATTATTTCCTTGTGCAGCACTCACAAAAACAATTTCAGCATTTCAATACATCCTTTAGTTTCATTTGGTTTGTTAGGTGGAGTAGACAGCTGTACAGGCGTGGGTCATATAATTATGAAAGGTTAGATGTCCTTCAGTAAACTAAACTGAGAGACCATTCAAAGGCATGTGTTTTCAGTTAAGTAGCCGAACCATGCGTCTTCAACACTCCACAATATTCTGATTTCTAGAGAGAAAGATTTCATTTGTGGTCAGTTCTAATCATCACAATTAAAAGAAAGAAAGAAACACTTGATGTCTATCATTCTAACATGTGTAACAAATGCATACATTATACAAGTTTCACACTTATTAAAACTTACGAATTACTGAAATAAACATGAGATTCCATTTATACATGTATAAGCACACGCGAACATTCAGCCAAACTGCAGAACAACGAAAAGTCGATGGTCGATTTAAGAAGCTGTTTCATTGCAATCTTCAAACACAGGAGTAACATTTGATTTAAAACAAATCTTCAGGCATCGTTAAAATCTCTAGCTCATAGCAGAGAGCAGTTCATACCTTTGGAGCTCATAGAAGTAATTCTGATACCTGTACTGTTCCATTCTCACATCCCACTGCCACAATCGCAGCATTTCTGCTGATGCACGTGCTGCGAATCCTCGATTGCAGCTCCTCGCTCTCAAACAGAACAGCTCCAGTGGATCCAGTCCGTACCTGAGAAAAGCCGTTCAATTATTCGAATTAACGATTCTACTTTAGTCTTCTTCGATCCTCATTAGGCCACAACAGATTAGTATTAAACAGTTTCTTTTTACTGCCTCAGTCAAACACATTCTGTAAAAAAAGAACTCTTCGTTTAGTTATGTTTATTGATTGGCCAGATACAGTTGTGCTCATAAGTTTACAAACTTTCAGATTTCTACAAAAGCTTTTTGTCCACTCATAGATATAGCAGTTGAGTGAAGCCGTTTATTGACAAAAAAGCTACTCTTTTTAAATCATAATGAGAACAGAAACTTTCCAAATGACACAGATAAAAAGTTTACACACTGACCTGATAACATGCCAGAAATACAGGGAAAATCTCTGTAATGTGGCGCGGCTGTTTCAAGGAGCACAATAAGGAGACACTTGAAGAAACATGGCAAACAGCTCAGAGACAAGCTCCAAACTCCTGGAACAAAGTTATTTGGAGAAAAGAGAACAAAACTTTTTGGCCACAACCATAAACCTCCATTTGGAGTGAACATGAACGGAGCACCGTCCCCACGGTGAAGCACGGAGGTGAGTCACTGATGTTCTGGGGATGTGTGAGCTCCAAAGGCACAGGAAACTTGGTCAGAATCGATCGATGGAAGATGAAAGCAGCATGTTCTCAAAGGATCCTGGAGGAAAATGTGCTTCATCAGCCAGAAGCTCCTCAGAAGATCCAAAACACAAGACCACGCCCACTCGTCATCGGTTCCACCAGAACAAAGAGAAGGTTCTGGAGCAGATCTCAGTCTCCTGAAGCACTCTAGGGAGAACTCAAACGTGTCGTTCCTGCAAGAATTTACAAGAGCTGGAGGCTTTTTTACCAAGAACGCTTTACCAACAGAGAAGATAAAGAACCTCATCCACAACCACCTCAAGATACTAGGCGAGAATATTAATATTAAGAACTTTTGATCCGGGTCATTAGTAAAGTTACTGTTGTCATTATGATTTTAAAAGAGCAAACGCTATTGTTAGTCAATAAATGTCAGTGGGAAAAAAAACATACTGTGTCATTATTCATATTTTCTTTTGGCCAAGAAAAAAAAAAGCCATAGTGTCTAAACTTATGAGCACAACTGTAAACGCACAGCACGTAACACTTTATACACAATTTTTATCCAAGCAAATGGCGGGCATCAGCTGATGATACCTGGACCCTGTTACTGCAGTCTGGTACGACGATCGTGAGGTCACTCCCGGAGAACAGAACGTCAGTGTCCCTCTTCAGGGCTACAGCAGAGGATGTGTGGACGCGGTTGGTCTCCCACAGCTACAAACATGAGCCTCTTGTGAGATCTCGATGTTGCATTACTCTTCCAAACAAACGCGTGAGAGAGAGAGAGAGAGAGAGAGAGAGAGAGAGACCTACTCTAATGGTCTGGTCATCAGAGGAGGACAGCAGAAGTGAGCCATCAGGTGAAAACTGGACGCAATGAACCCAGCTCAGGTGTCCATTGCACTCTGCCTGCTTCTTACTGTTTTCAAAGTTCCACAGCTAGGAAAAAAAGGAAAAACGTATTGTGTAGCATAAAATATATATGTTTATGTGTGTTGAAAAGTGAACATTTATAGGTTTGAGTGGAACAGAGTTTGCATAAAGACGTGATGTGAATAAAAACAGTGTTAAGATTGTTCTGATGTGCTCGACATGTTCAATGCGGCACGCATGCAGAGAAGAAAAGGCATGATGCAATGCGCTGTTCATGTAAATATTGATGGGAATACTTTGATGGGACAACTTTATTATCATCAAATAATATCAAGATTGTGATACAAAAGACCAAGACAGATGGAATATTTTCTGAATAATGGCAGTAAATTAATTACGAGTTATTTTAACAACACAATCTTCATTGTACATCTTTAAAGATGTCCCTGAGCTCCTTCGGTTTCTTCTCCAGTGATTTTAACTGTGAGAAAGTGCGTCTGAACGGGGATTCATGAGGAATTGGCCGTTCAGACACAGGTCGCTTCTGTCTGATCTAGGACAGCATATGAAAGCGAGCTGGAAGTGGGTCGGTCAGATGGTCACATTGACTGCAGTCTGAATGTAGCCTTATTTTAAAGAGCCCATATCATCATTTTGTAAAGTTAATTATTTGGATTTTGAAATCTCCAATAACAGGTTGAAACGAATCTAAAAACACTTTAATTGTCATTTAATACACAGTTATTTTTACCCGATGTTTAAACGACTCTGTAATGAATCGATTTATGAATCGTTTGTACTCCTCCTATAAGTGACGCCACCTGCGATGATTGGTAGTTCGCACCGCCTGCTCTCATTGGATACAGCGTGTCACATGCATCTCCGAAACGGGACGTCTAACAAACAAATATTACACTACTGCTATTACTCGTGTGTTATGTAAAGAGTGTGTTAAAAGTCAACAATACCTTGACGCTGCCGTATCAGTCACGAAAGTGGAGCTAAGGATAAAGCGCTGAGTTTTACTAACCAAAACAAAGAAGCAAATAAAGATCCTGGATGGGGAAAGAAGGGAATGAGAGCAAGATAAACTTACATAAAACTAGGAATCAAACTAAAGTTATCACAGCGGCACATGAAAGGGTTATAGTCGGACTCACATTTGAGCATCGCAGAGCTTTGTGAAGCAGACACAGAGCTAAAATCATAAAACGATGAACAGATGCGATAAATAAAGGGGAATAAATAACAAAGTTGAGGGAGAGCGGGGAAGCACAAAGGACACAAGGCCACTGTGACCGCCGCGGAAGGCCCGGTGCACACTGCTGTGTCCGAGGAGGAAGAGGCTCAGAGGCTGATGACACTCCAAATCAAAGGATTCCTCTCCTAATATCTAGTTTCATTCATGTGTGACAACACTTTTCCTTTACACGACACCAGGGCATTGGCACTGAGAGTGGGAGGGGCTTAGTTTTAAAACGTGAATGGATGGTGCGTCGGTGGTGGGAGGGGCATAGTATCGGGTGACATTTTGAGCTAAAGTTTCATTTGGAGGAAAGAACTTCGCTCAATTGAGCACTTTCACAGTAAAGCTGTGCTACACACTGCATGAAAAGTTATTTTTAATAAAACGATGATATGGGTACTTTAAATAATAAATAAAATTATGCTAAACGGGAAGAATTTTTTTTTACTATTTTTTTTCCTTGTGTGCGCTACAAAATTAAAATGTGATTTTTAAAATTGTCAAAAAGCTGAGTTAGTTTGTGCAGTGAGAAATAATAATACAGATGTTTGAGACGCACACATACAGCAAACTATTCTTGTGGACATTTTGTACATTTTCCAGCGTTCTTTGTTTTTCTTATCGAAAGCCAGAAAATCTAATTCCTTTACTCCAGCTCCTGAGAACACATTTGCTTGAGATTTTTTTCCAATTTTGAAGCACCTAGACCCACGGCATAAGCGGTAGAATATTTGTGGAAATATTGTAATTGTTCTTTTATTTGGGGCGTGGCAGGACTGACATTAGTGGACAACTCAAAAACGACTCATTACCCTTTAACAGGCTGCAACATGAAAGCATCTACTGCTGTGTGACGTACCTCCACGGTGTAGTGAGAGAGGGCCACGGCAAGCAGGCTGCTGTTGGGGCATGCGTGGCAGTACTGCACTGTGCTCAGACGACTGGTCTTCATCTCCAGTAGCATGTCTAATGTCTCCACATCAAACACCTAGGTGCACACGATTACTCAACCACTGCCATCTTAATTAAAGCTCTTCAGAGAGGACTTGTGTTGCTTTACACAGGGTTTCTGCAGGTTTCACCATGTTCAATTTAAGAACATTAATTAAGTATCACATTTAAAACCTATATTAAAGACATTTATACTTGTGTTTATCCAGCAAACTGCCATGAACAAGCTTTAAAATCTACAAAATATAAATCACTGTAAAAAAATATAATACCTGCAGCTACAGCTTGAAAAAGTCCCAGAGTCGTAGAGAAAGGAACAGAATAAATTTGACGTGTGTACATTATCTTTCCTGAAATATTATTAACACTAGAAACTTCAGTGTTGATACCAGTCCTCATTGAGTTTCGCAATCCTGTCCAACGGATGGATGAATGAATTAATGAATGATGACTTAACAATTAAATTAATATTTCTAAATAAACTAATAAATGAATTATTATGCATAAGTAAATGACCCAATTAATAGAATAAATGAACGAATGAATATATAGGCTTAAATAAACCAGGTTTGTGTTTTTATTTATGCATTGGAAGAATGATTTAATGGAAGAATGTTTTGAACTAAATAAATGAATATGCTTTTACTTCAGCATCGTTCGAGGGTGTGCTCGGTTTTGTGCCACTCGCGATAAGCGAAAACCGTGAAGTCGACTGTTCAATTCTGCAGAATGAAACCAAAGATCATAATCTGTTTTCAGCTGCAGGCATTTGTTTAAGAAATACAAATATAAACCTTTACAGATAACTATGATAGTTTTTTTTAAATAGTCTTTTTATAAATAAAGTAAATGTTGTGAATCGCGTGTATTTCACAGTCGCTCTGACTCCGCCCTGACTGCTCTCTGCTGTAGCGTCTTTTTCCACTGAAGGCTCTGGCGCTCGTTTCTTTTTCCGAGAGATGAACTCCGCCATGGAACAAATCAAAGCTTTGTTTATTCTGTAGCGGCGCCTTTCAGCCGCAGAGCTTCGACATTCCTTCAGCGCGTCCAGATGTTTGATGTTTTCTGTGATGGTTAGCGTCTTCCTCTGCCTTTCTTTCATTAGTGAAATGATCCTCTCTCTGGTTAATGTGATGGATGTTCTCAGGCACAGAGACCCGTGCTTTTACTTAATATGACGCAAGAAAAGAGTTTTTCCAGAATAAAGAAATTAGAGAAAAACAGACTAATAATTTTAAACTCAATAAAACAATTGTCGCAGTCTGTTTCTCTGTTTCTCTCGTGTTCTTGTCGCAAATCTGTTACACTGCATGCGCTTGGATAGTGTGCTTTTCTAAGGTGATGTGTGGCACTTCTAGATCACACACCCTCAGCAAATCAGGATTCAGAACAAAACGCACTGTAAAAAAAAAAAAAAACTCAAAAATCTGTGAATGATCTGCGAAACTGTAGATGTTCTCCATCTCTCTCTCTCTTCTCCACACTGCCGCACGATGACATTGTTTGGTATTAAATAAATTCTATTTAGTATTTAATAATCATCTTGTTCATAAGTGCTTGGTTCTTAGGACGGAATAGAGGTATTGAAACTGATACCGTTGCTATTTTTGGATCCCGCTGTATATCGTATTAGGGCCAAAGCCTACCAAATGGTTCTAACTGAAAGATCAGCAAGCTTCTATTCATGTGTACATCTGTATAACCAGCATTATTGTGAATCAATAAAGTTATTAGTTTGATCTTGTCTTCATTTTGTGTGATTTACAATAACTTGAATCGTTTGTAGCTCTATATATGCACTTCTGACATGAAATGAAGGATTTCTTAATGATACAACTTTTAAAAATGCTGTGTTTTACAAAGAGGTTTGTCTCATGAGTGAATCCATTGTGAAACGTTAGAGTAACGCGGCTAACAATGACACATTTTCATGTAAAACTAGCAAAACTAACAATTGTTTCATATATTTGTAAATTTTTTTTGGAAATTGACATAAAACTATTGTTTTCATAATTTCAATTTCTTTGTAAACAACAAAAACGACTGTATTTGTGGTTGTAATGGCAGCCATCTTTGTTTAACAACCAAAGTGTGCCGGCTTGTGAGGTGCATGCTGGGAAATCTGTCTCTAGCACAGTTGATCTGAAGTAAATTAAGACCCAGAAAAGCAAAATTTATTAAATGTGAGACTTTTGGGCTTTTTAAACTTTAGATTTTTTTAAGGCCCTGCAGAAGTATTCAGGTGATAGATTTGCTTCTTAGATCTAGACGGAGCGGAAGTGCCGACTCCTTTCATTACAAGCCTTTACTTACAAACACGGTGTTTCTGGCAGCGCAGATGATCCTTGAGCCGTCAGCCGACCAAGTGCTACATTTCACCAAGGCTTTTATTTCACCATCACTCTCTGGGAAAAAGTCATCAACGTTGATTGATTTCCATATGTTTGTGGAGGAAACCTCAAACAGCTGACAGAAAAAGAGAAAGATGTCATTCTTGTTCCGAAGAAACTTTCTCACTACAGTGCAGAGCAAGGTTTAAGTGGGTGGGGGAAAAAAGGCTGGTAAACAAAGAATGCTTTCAGAAATAATTATTAATGATGGTTTATTGTTATATGTATGGAAGCAGACAAAACAAAAATCAAATTCAAATTTGGTATCGGACTGATCCCTGCATTTTTTCTGACTGTTTCTAAGAAATATAATATTAAGAGGACAAACATGCTAAAAAGCAACCGGAGGCCATTTTACTATTGCAATAGTCCCAATGTGAGGGGATCATGTGAGTCACATTTATTTGTATAGTTTTCTGAAGTTTTTGGGGGGATCAGATTCGAAAACTGAGACTTTAATAGAGATTCTTTTTCTTTCAATTGATTTGGCGTCGATTTAGGTAAATATTGTTTAAATATTTTTGTGTTTCAAAAAAAAGATGGCAGGATTCCCTACAAGGGTTACCTGGCCCTTGAAACCACTAAAATACAATAAAAAACAACTTTCTGTCACTATCCAGATTTACACAGGGAAAACTTGACATGTAGAGGCACACCTTCAACGTGCCGTCGCTAGATGAAGTGGCGAGGTATGCGTCATTGGGTGAGAAGCAGCAGTGATTGACCGGCTCATTGTGTCCAAACAGTGTGTTCTGAGAGATCTTCTTGTTAGGGTTCCATAGCTGCAAGAAACAAGAACAGGACATATAACAGAAATATCTGCGCAGCTCAAAAATGACCTTTTACTCCTTTCTCCATGACAGCTTCATGTCCGCTGTAAGTTCACTTCCCCCTCTAGCGACAAGCAGCACGTCTTAGAGAGCTTTCACGCCTCTAGTTTGTTTAATTTGGTGCGGACCAAGAGGAAAAGCTGATGGAATGTTGCAGATTCACAGCACACTGATCGCTCTGGTTCGCACTAGTTAAAAATAGTCATGTGACATCTTACGGGACGCTCATAGGCCACATACATCATTGTACGAGTTTCCTCGACTGCTCGTTACTGCAGAATGAAACTATTAAGGACTGAACAGCAGAACACTGCGACAACGTGCTCATAATGGACAGACTTCGGGTAGCACTCAGAACATAGCCGATGTTCACTGACCCAGGACCTGTGAATGCACAGTAAACCTGAGACATCAAAAATGGTGGTATAACAATGAATCGTGGCACAATATATCGCAATTCAAAATTGTCACAATACGGAGCTACTGGGAGATATCGTCTAGGTCTAGGAGCCGAAGTGTATTTGCTTCTTGGAGACGATTCTAGTCACTTCTGAAACTTCTTTATCTTGTCTTCTTGTTTTATGTAATATCTACAAAGAGACAATTGTCCTCTTCTTGCATTTTAGATGAAAATGATTATAAAATGATCTCTCTGTCTCCATCACTTAGAGTAAAAAAGATTACTTTATGAAAATATAACACCGCCCCCTAATGAATGGATGGTTTCAAATGCTTAAACTTGATCCTTCATTGCCTTTATTGTTAAATTCCATTTTTCCAATGATGGTTTGTTATTTTGTGATGCATGTTGTTTCGTAGATATAATATCGAGGTGTGTATTGTATCGTATCGTGAGCAGAGCGTATCGTTACACTCCTAGTAATTCCAAGTAGTCAATATTTCAGCAAAGATTTATTTTTTATGGACAGGAATCTTTCCGATAGACTTTGAATAAAAGTGAAAAAACAGGAAACATCAAAGAGATTGTCACACCGGTTCACTCTCTCCTCATTTTCTCCTCTCAACTGCTCCTCGTTCTCCTCATTAGCTGCATTTTTCCTCACTGGCGTATTAGTATAGACCTCTAGATCTTTCTTGCCTACTCAGTTTAGTTGGCTCTCCTCTATTTAGTTGTTTTGGACTATTCTTTCCAGACACCCAGAAGACGGTGCTTCTGTTGTACTTTAGTTAAAGACATTGATTACTCACTGCGATTGGGTCCTCCTCAGTTATTATCCTGACAGAGATGGGTTCACTCTACCACTTTCACTTCTAACATGTGGTATAGTCTATACCCTACAGGTGTAATACTAGATACTTTTTCCTAAAATAAGAAAACCAATTTTAAATTGCAAATTCGTTTTCCGTGTTTGCAGTGTGTGAGTGTAGCACCTGAAGCACTCGAGGGTTTCTGTTACTCTGATGGTCAGACGGCAGAGTTGGATGGAGATTGGGTGCAGTAACAGGTTGATTTCCAACCGTACGGAGGAGACCGTGGGGTATGTGTAGAGCGGAGCTTCTGAATTTTTACATTTAGATTTCCAGCTTTGTCCGTATTAAATGTTTTTTATTTAGAAATCGAGGCAAAAGTATTGGCCGTAACATTATCATCGAAAAGAAGCACCAGCTCACCTTGGCATTGGTGTATTCATCGTCAGAGCAGGTGGCCAGCAGCACGCGGCGGCCTGTGTTGGTGAACATGCAGTGATTTATCTGCTCCTTGTGTTCCGCCTCAAACTCTCTGATGAGATCACCTCGCTCTACGCTCCAGAGCTAGAACCAAAAAAAACATCCTCTTGAGGAGCACGCACGACAAAACCAAGCGAATAAAGCCGAAGATAAAGCCAGATACTGACCTTGACCTTGCGGTCACTGCCACAGGTTGCAATTTGTCGGTCATCGGGGGAAAAGGCACAACACATAATATCTTCATCATGAGCACGAATCTCCTGAAGCTTCTCTCCAGTGGTTGCCTTAAACACCTAGTGAGGACAATGCTGCCGAGTCAAACACAGAAGCGTCACATGGAGAGCAGGAAGCAAACTGATGTTTACCCGCAGCGCTTTGTTGCCTCCGCATGAAGCAATTTTACTCCCATCTTTGGAGAAGCAGGCGTAGTAAACTGGCCCCTGGTGAGGCTGCATGACCAGACGGGACAAACTGCTCTCGCTATTTTTATTCCTACACAGAGAAGACAGACTTTGTGAAGTCAATTATATCTTCTACAAACAAGCACACACACACACACACACACACACGCATGCACACGCACTTACACAAACACACACACACACACACACGCACACACACACACACACACACACACACACACACACACAACATCTAAAGCCGAGTTCAGACTGCAGGATTCTCAGAGCGGTCGGGTCCAGGGCAGCATCCAGTCGCTGCTCGAGAGAACAGAGGGGAGTTCAAACTGCATGAGTTTACAATAAGGAGATTCGCTAGGAACTTTTCTATCTCGTATTAATGAAATTCTTAAATGCATATCACAATTCAAAACATGTACATTTACATTTATGCATCTGAGAGACGCTTTTATCCAAAGCAACTTACATTTCAAGGAATAAATCCATTTTGTCAGAGCTTGTGTTCGAGTCAAGCCACAAGTCACGACAGGGCAAGTCACACTTAAGTCACAAGTCACGACAGGACAAGTCACACTTAAGTCACAAGTCATGACAGGACAAGTCACACTTAAGTCACAAGTCACGACAGGACAAGTCACACTTAAGTCACAAGTCATGACAGGACAAGTCACACTTAAGTCACAAGTCACGACAGGACAAGTTGAAGGTCAATACCTAACCTTCACAGCTTAGAGTCAGCCTGACTGGATTGACTCGGTGCATAGCGCTTTATAGGGGTTCCCACAGTCGAAAACGTCAACAGTCTGTCTGCGTTTCGACTGATAGGGAACGTCTAGGTTACCTTTGTAGCCCAGTTCCCTGAAGAAGGGAATGCAGGCATTGCCCTGCCAGGCATCTTAAGTCGCTGATTTGAGGTGCTGTAGAGATAAGTAGGTTCGGCTCCTCAGATAAAGCAGAATGAGTGTGGAGGCAAGCCCTGCTCTTATAGAGCAGTTGATTGTTGATTAATCATCTACACTCGCAAATCAATTTACCCGTTATAGATTCGGCCCCACCCCTCCCAGGCTCGGGGAGTTCCCACAGTCGAAAACTTCGACAGTCTGTCTGCGTTTCGTCTGATAGGGGACTCCATACTCCTCACAGGTCTAATGCTGCAGCTGTTGTTGATATCAAAAGAAATAGGAATCGAGCCGTTCAGACTCCAATGAACTAATAGATACAGGTCGAAAATGGGAAAAAAGTTGGATTTAGGTCATATCAGGCTGTAGTCTGAACGTAGCCTTAAACACCAGAAGTGGCAAAAGCTATCTAGAGATGTTCATACACTTATAACTAGTGTCAAATCCACACAAAGTGATTCATGAATATTTCATAAATGTACAACAGGAATCAGATCAAAAACTTGATAAATGCAAATCTGTGTAAACACATAGATCAAATACATATGCGTGTGTTCTGGTGGAAACGTTTGCCTTCACTTGAAAATCTATTTATTTTGTGCATTTGAAATTTGATATGCATTTAACAAATTTATTTCACAAAAACGATATTATTGAGATCCATTAGTTCCATAACCAAACTCTCAAGAGAAGTGACTTGAAAACAACACAAGGTTGCATGTGAGAGCGAAGCACAAGTGGGATCATGGTCAATTTTATTTTATTTTTTTACAAATCTTGGGAAGAAACCAAAGCCATTGTTGCCGTCTATACCTTTGTAAATCACAGACGTCATTTCCAGTCAGAACACATTTCACAGCTCCAGATCTTTAGCTTGCCAAATATTTCATGACTCATATCGTCACTGTCGTACATAAGAACCAATTTGCCCATGATTTTTGGCAGCTATCTTTGATCTTGTAAAACCTGTCAAGAGTCTCAATATTGGGGTTAAATATAAAGAGCTGTCTGAACTCGACATTAGGCAACAAACTTACACCCAGTCGATGTAGAGCTGCCCTCTGCTGGCTCCATTCTGAACTTGCATCCAGGCCTGCCTGTACACCTCAGAGTTTGTGGGCTGAGAGAGAGCCAACTGCAGCACGTCAGGAAACGGCCTCTGCTCCAGTTGATGCCCGTTCAGAGAGAGGAACTCCTGAAACTGCACTCGCACGTCACTGTTCTGTGCAGAGACCAAACAAAAATGATCAAAAATGAAACATTTACGTGACATTGAAAAACTCTAATTTACATGAACGCATTTGGGAAATACAACATAAACAACAGACCTCTTTGTCCAGTATATCCCTATATTCAACATAGTCATTAATGAGATGAGCAGATCCCATGATCTGAGCTTTCTCCTTCACCCAGTCCAGAGAAAACATCAGCGTGCAAAGCTCCTATACAAAAGATAGAAGGGTGAGCATTCCGAAAGCACTACTCCAGCAAATCAAACTGCTGTATTATTACCTTGGCCAGTCCAGCTTTGGCCATGTGATACGGGAGGAACTGGTACCAGTACAATGCCTCTTTATCCCTTGAGCTCAGAGGCCTTTTCTTGAAGAACTTCTGGTACTGCCGGACCATCTTTTTGTGCAGTTCCTATAGAACAAAGAATAGTTTGAATCTAAAAAACTATTTATTCAGTGGTCATTTTCCACCTCTCGGGGCTAGCACTGCATCTCTGGGAAAGCACTTCTTTGAATCACCTCTTATTAGTAATGTCAAGTGTCCCGGTGCTAAAAAACAAAAAAAAGTTACGTTACCAGGATTTCTTAAGTGCCAGTAGTCCCGAGGACCCGGACAACCCGGTTTTTGTCTGTAAGGTGCGCAGCTGCGTTTTCCGTGTACAAACTGGCAGAGCTGGTCAAAGACAGAGACCCAGATTTGATGGAGACCGAGCAGGAAAGTTTTGATTTAAAATTTTATTTTAAGCTTTTTTATAAAACTATTTGGACTGGAAATAAACATCACATATAAATGCTCCTATAGCATTTACAAGGGTTAAAAAAAACGTGATTGTGTAATATTTTCACAAACTTGAGGCTTTGAATGATCCGTGTGTCCAAAATATTCATTTCATAGAATGCATTTATTGTATGGTTAAAGTTTATGTCCCTTATATTAATCTGTCAGAAAAGCAGCAGCAGGCTTTGAATTTGATATCAATAAGATGCCATTCGTTACTGTGACTTCATCTTGTTATCATCTTGTATCAAGTTACAGTGAGTGAATTCATGAATTAACTATTAATGTACAACAATTTAACGTATTAATGCATTTCGATATTAAGAATGGTACTTGATAATTTGCTATTTAACACTTTTTGCTAAGTCATGTGACCTAAAAATGCTTCTTTTTGTAAAGTGTTTGACATACCATATTTTTTGCCGTATAAGACGCACTTTTTCTTCCCCAAAACTGAGGGGGAAAAGTTGGTGCGTCTTATACGGCAAATGCAGAGCACCGCGGAGCGGAGGGCGTTCACAGCCGTAGGAGAGGCGTAAGAGAGGCCGCGGCTTCGGCCTAGCTCCTGTTATGGTAAAAATATACCTTCTCAATTGATAATAAACACTGAGTGAGAACACAGCAAATGCAGCTATTTATTGTAAAGATTTAGCAGTCTCAACACATTTCCTACACACGTGTTATCCGCATTGGAAGAAGAACCTCGAGCCTCTCAAGCACCGGAAGAAGAAGAGACCCATCCTCCATTCTCATTTCAACTTAAAAGCCTCCTCAAGGGGCGGGACTGAAGTATGACGTGTGCTCTTAAAAGTTTCTCAAATTACATTTCTCTAAATGACCACTAGATGGTAGTATTATATAGGAAAATTCTCATCACACTCCGGAGCCGTCAGCCAGGCGCCTTGGCGGTGCGCGCTGACGTCATCGCCCATCTCGTCGATCCTACCATAGCGCGTAGGACTCCGTGAAGGAGGACATTGTTATAAAATCATTTAAGAAGTGTGGTATTAGTAATGCTTTGGATGGAACAGACGACAACATCTTATTTGACACCAGTGAGGAAGAAAGTGCTGATAATGACTGCGTGGATCTGTTCTTCCTCATTTCTGATAGCAGTGACGAAGAGGAATTAATGGGGTTCGAATAAAAACATTACAGCCTTTTTTTGTTACTTTTACTGTTTACTGACTGTTCATGTTACATGTTACATGTTTGGCATATAATTGTTCTTAAACTGCTGTTAACTTTTACACAGTTGATATAAAATATTTCACTACAGTATTTGGTTCAGAATCTTTTTTTTCTAGATCTTCCTCATTTAAAATTGGGTGCGTCTTATATGCCGGTGCGTCTTATAGGGTGAAAATACGGTACTAGTTTTTCCACTTAAAATAATAAAACAACGAACCAGACATGAGGAGCAAGGGGGGCACATGAGGACTAATTAACAAAGACACAGAATGAAGACGCACACACAGGATAAGAGGCCAGAATAAAAGGTACATGAGGGGGAACGCGGACAAAGGCTGTGTCCCAATCCAGAAGTGTGCATCCTCCCGTGTGCGTATTTTTAGACCACTTACATCACAATGGTGCACAAAGGCCGTCCCATTTCGGCAAAACTCGAAGGGTCAAAATGACAAAAAGAAAGAAAGAAATAGAAAAATTCAAAATAAACCCTCAAACCCTAGAAAATAAGCAACGAAAGAACTTACAGTGATCTTACAAATTTATTATACACAAAACATAAATATAAAAGAATCACTTAAAGAAAAATATGAATAATACGTTTCATAAATTCAATTCAGGATCCAAACTACTGATCCAGGGCCAGGCGCCTTAATGCAACTACAATTTAAAACCGCAAAAAAAAAAAAAAAAAAAAAAAAAAAAACAACAGAAGAAGAGGCTAGACGTCCCGTTAATGGAGGCTTCGGGGGATCCCCCCAAGCCGTAGCCTTAAAGGTTTGGTAGGAAGAACCCTCCGGCGGCTTTTAGAACCTGGATTGGGACACAACTAAAGAGGATGAGCAGGCAGAAAGGGGCAGGGACAGAAGAAAAGACTACAAAATAAAAGACTAAGACAGAACAAAATAAAAGTACAGGAGGAGGAACCTAACAATTATTCATTGTACACATATTGTTTATTATTTTTCGGCTGTATTAATAAAAGGAGTTTTTTCAAAGCATTGTTTTTTGGTTTACTTTGGAATTGAAATTGGATTTTCACTGGTATCGTCACCAGATACTGAAATCTTGGTATCATGACACCCCTGCCTCCAGAAAACACTTAGTTTCAAACTAAAATCTAGCTGCACTACTGTATGGAGGACCAAAAATAACTTCAGTATAAATCTTTATACAAATAATCAAATACTAGAACCAATAAATAAATGCATGTGTAATATATGATTATTGTATTAAGAAATATATTTGTAAACGAACACATGCTAAAATTAAAAGGTTACTAATGTATTTCAGGATTTATCGAGTTTTCATTTGTTCTTTTATTTATTTCTGTGTGGATATGCTAATTATGTGGGCGGTCCTTTCTTCAGTCTAAGCCAAGACTGGTTTCATGAGAGTGGATCGTTGCGGCTGCTGCTTCTCTCTGAAGGCTTTTCTGGTAATGAAACGCTGCTAATTTGAAACGTTTTAATTTGATGGTCTACTAATTTATGCAATAGAATCAATTAGTAAATCCCTTTCATGGTGGTTCATGTGAAATGCAAACACTCCAGTGTCAATAACCACAACAATTCTGAATATCTACCTACAAGAAACTGCAATGTTTTGATCTGTAGACCAGCAGCATGAGGAGGATTTTTAACACGTGAAGCTAACCTTGAACCTTCTTGAGAAGTAATGGAGCCAGAGCAGCTCCACTAAGATTTAACCAATCCTGGCTCAGATTGATGTTAAGACCACCCACATAATTAGCATATAGGCATAGCATGTGCAGCGGTTTATGTAAATGTGGAAAGCAATGTAAAGAATTAAAAAAGCATGTAGAATGAATTATGTAATACATAATTAAGATGCATTTTGTGGATCTATCATTTATTTAAGTGTTTTTCTAAATGTATAGCACATATAGTGTTAATATGGAGTGCTGTGTGTAGTTTAATGTGGATACAAATGAACTGACATTATTTTAACAAACGGCTATCAATGACGATATCAAGTGAAATTCGGGTCGGAATACTTTCCGTACATACCGTATTGGAGAAATTGAAAAGAATCCCAGATTACTCATATTTTATTTTTTAGCAGTTGTGGAAAGCTTCTAAAGCAACAAATCTGGTTTAACAGTTTAGACATGCACCGTTTATTTGATTTTATTTAAGTATTTAAATATATTCTGGAATGTAAGGTTGGCACTATGGTTATCCAGTGCTTTAGGTGGCGCTGTGTCGCTGCAGGGTCAAACTGTACAGCTCTAGCTGCACAACAGTGCAGATCTCTGCAGGCAGTCAGAAATCAGCATGAGACTGGCCCAAAACGCTGCTAATGCTCAAAACCTGTTGTAGCGAGAACATTTTTTTTGTAAATGTACAGAACCCAAAACTCTCAATGACGGGATCCCATGCTAATGCAAGCAGTTCACGTGTATATTGCTAACCAAGCAAATAAACTACACTATCCAATTGTTTAATCTGAGGTCACGCAGCACTTCCAGGACCTGGTCCTCCACTCTCCCATTAACAGACAATGGTAGAAGTCGGTGAAACTTTGATAAATTTTACACCAAAAAACGCTTTAAATCACTTTTAAATCAAGAAAACATTATATGTAGGTTACCAATAATATTCCATAATAAAAGTTATTTAACATTTTGCTTTTCGTCCTTTTTATGAGATGGGTTCACTTCTCACAAGTGAAATCAATCCATGGCGTCTTTTAGCAAGGAGCTCTTACACCTTCCAAGTTTGTGTAAGACTCTGCACTGAGATGAACAGGGGAATGATGCAACTCGTACATAGAATACTTTTAATTTCAAATCTAGCATTTAGGTTTCAAAAAACTTATTGGTTTTGAAACTTTTGGTTTGAAATGAACATTACAAGAGTTTTAACAGATAATCTGCAAAGTATTTCAAATTAAAACGTAAGAAAAAGCACAATCGTCTTCCAGTTTTGTTTTACAGACTCCACATCCGAGCCGTCAGTGCCATCTAGGCAGGAAAAGACAGGATACCCCTTGGAAGTGCAAGGCATGTGAGACGGGTTGTGTTTTACAAAATTGGAAAATTGCTTGGAACAGTGTATAGGGTTAAGAGACGTTCACCTGTTATATATATATATATATATGTATGATTTTCACATTGTTTTGACCTTAGATATCTTGGGGGGGGGGTTATATATCTTATTATGTCTCAACACTTGATTTGGTTAAAAACATAAAAATCGTATCAGGTTTGTTATGGAATTTTTGTGTAATGTAATGAAGAATATTTGGAAAAAAAAACATAAATAAATGAAGGACAACTACCTACAGCAATTTGATCACGATTCTGTTCAGCAAGAAAGTCCAGCTGCAGATCGTGGAGGTAGTAGCAGTACGGCCGCTGGTTACAGTCCCGGAAGAGCAGAGATTTATTCACAAACTCCTGCAGGACATCTTCCACCTCCTCCAACTCAAGACCCCAAAGCACAGATAGAACCTGCACCAAACATTTCAAATATTACCCATGTATTACGAACAAGCAACGGGTGAAAGGTGTGTTTTGTTTGATCAGACCTTGGCAGGCACTTTGATGTCTTTCTGCATGACGCTCAAGTCTCTGTACAGTTCCTGGTGTTCAGGCTCCAGGACCTGAAGACTGGAGTCCATGGCTTGGTCCAGAGCATCATAGTCATACGACGAGGACTTTCGTATTCGCTTGAACTGTTTGAGCCTTAGCTGTCGCAAATAGTAGCACCAGCGGTCGGGAAACTCCCTTAGGAGAGCACCGATGAGAGAGACCACTAGTGGAGAACCTTTGGGGACAAAATCAAAGGTAGTGAAAACTTGACTCAAAGCTTTTGAACTTTAGAATAATACAAATAAAATTAACCCAGTGCTCAGCTGATCAGATCAACACTTTTTGCTCAAATCTCTTTATTTACTTCAGCTCTAATCAAAACATTTTTTTAAAGACAAGGATTTTTAACATTTAATTGGAAAGATCTTACATGATGTAACTGATTTTGAAAGAACAAAAAGAAGGAAGCATGCTGGTTTGGGCTCATTGCATTGCAATAAAAAGAATTGTTTTAATGAAAGTTAATGGAGCATGAAAAAAAAAAATCACATTTTTAAATTTGGTGCTACACAAAATTGAAAATGTTGTTCCCTTACAGTCGAAATGCAGACTATGTCGAAGTTTCGACTAGGGGACTTACCCGACCTGGGAGGGTGGTACCGAATCTTTAAAGGGCAAATTTGTGAGTGTAGATGATTAGCAATCAGCCGCTCTATAAGAGGAGCGCTTGCCTCGACACTCACTCTGCTTTCGTCTTCGGAGCGAATGGTGGTGCCATCCTCTGAATTTAGACACTTTAAAACCCAGCTGAAATACCAAAGGTTGCTTACCTCAGCGAACGCTGAAGCTTGCGTTAACCCAGATAGCCAGCCACCAAACCGCGGCACCTCTGATTCCCAGCTTGAGCCGGTCAGTCCTTTAAAGCAGTTTTACCCTGTATACGTCCTTTTTTCACGATGATGGGTAAAATCTGTGTTTCTCCTGGCTGCGGTGGATTCATCTCGTCAAAGGAAGTGTTTGGCCTTCAAACACGCCTGCGCTGCTCTTGTGAGGCGAGAGTGCGTGCATTGCAACGCTCTCCTGAGCCACACTCTAAGGTACAGGAGGTCCTTTTCCGAAGAGGGGGACATCGAGGCTTCGGCTTCAATTGCTCTGCTGAATCGGACTAGCTCCTCCAAGGCCTTAGCGGACGGCGCCGGGGTGATGATATCAGGCAACCCCTCCGATCCGGCGGGCTCCACTGTCTGCGAGGGTTCGTAACTCCTCCCCCTTCACCACTTTGGCGCAAGCCGCAGCTAGGGGATACCTGGTGCCTCCACGGGTGGAGCAGGCAGTCCCGGTGCACTTGTGACAACCCTGCCGCCTGGCGGTCCCGTCCGGGTGTCTCCTCCAAAGCCGGGAAGTTCTCGTCAGCCCTGATGACAAAGGCATACTCGGTAGGTCCTCCATGACATGCACCAGAGTGGTGGCGGCCTGAAGTCCTTACAGGACTTACCCTCGGCTACGGATCTCGCCCTTTGGGCTATGAAATCTGCAGCGCAGAGCATCGGTCGCACGATGTCCACGCTAGTGGTCCAGGAACGGCATCTTTGGAACAGGCATCAATGCTAACCGAGGACCGTATCCGGTTCCTCAACGCGCCTATTTCCACTGATGGCCTCTTTGGCGTTGCCGTGGACGAGATTGCGTCGAAGGTCTCCACGATCAGGCAGCAGGCGGAGGGTCTGGGCGAGCAGATGGTTCCCCGCTGTAAAAAGCGCGGTTCTGAGACGCTCGGTGTGGCACCCTCTATGCCTGCTAGACGCCAGACAGTCATCCTCAGAGGGCTTCTCGTAAGAAGCGCCCCTGAGGTTGACAACTCGGGAAGATGCAAGATCTTTCAGAGTCTCACCATCAACCCGACTCCCCCTGGAGGGGGGGGGGATCCGTCACCCCCATTCCATAAAGGAGGGAACGCAGATGTCCCCCCTGCCATGCTCCTCTCAACTGATTTTTTACAACAGTTTAATTTAGTTGCTGTTGACTGCCATGAACGATGCGAAAGTGTGCATTTTTTGTTTTGAAAATAAGCAGGGACTTCTAAATGTTAAAAGAAAAAACTTTTAACATTATGGCATATTGGATGTCAAATTACGAAGCGTTTTTGACTTTGTTGGTTCGATGTTGGCTAACAGCAGGAAGTTTTTTAGAACTCTGTCATACATTGTCTGATTAGGGTCAAACTTCTCATTTGTGTAGTTTTTTTGTGTAGGGTCATCCACATCTATATGGCAAACGTTTGGTGCAAGTTTTAACAGACTGATTGGTTTTCATTCTTGATTTGCCAGGTTCTTGCTTGAATACATCTCCTAATTTAGGATTGGTCATAATGCATAGTGCACCAAATTACCGAGGGGGTGAGGTGCTCGAGCCATTTGATCACTGCTTGCGGCTTTATTTTACTTATTGTCTTTTATAAGATGTTAAATGAACTGTAGACTTTGCATATTTTTCAATCTGTGACCTCTAATTAAAACACACAAAGTTTTTTACAGGGAAAATTGTAATTTAAAAGTCGGCCATAAAGTACCTTTTATGGTATATGTGAATCTGTAACCCCCAAAGTCTCAAAACCAGAAATCAAACTAATTATTTCAAATATGATAAAACAATTCAAACGACAACATAAACTGGTAGCTAACAAAAACCAGTACCAAAACCAGTTAGCCCAGTCTTACCTTTACATTCGCTAACGATGCTGCGAGCCTGTTCCGGAAGCTTCTGTGCTTTCCCATTGACATACAGAGCTAGAATTTCCATCGCCTTTTCTTCGTCCAGACCATTTTCGACAGCCACTTCAAATTTTGTTCCTTCACAGAGGACACAAAGAGGATCAACAACAATGTTGAAAGCAAGCGCGGGATCACGACAGATTCCATCATCATGATGACACATTTATTCAGGGTTGAAACTACTGACCACTGACTGAATCAGTCAGAACACGATTGCGAGTGGTCACCAGAACCCTGGCCTGGATATCAAAGAACCTTAGAGAAGAGCTGTCCCAGACGTCATCCAAAATCAGCAGCGACCTGAAGGATGCACACAAGCGCAGCAATGCACCATTAGTGCTTAGAAATGCAACAGAATGGTATGGGAATACTTGGGGACACACCTGGGGAATCTCCTGAGAAACAGAAAGCGCAGGCGCTCTTTGGCCTCCTCCAATGAGCCAGGGGGGCGTTGACTGGCATCGAAACTTTGACACTGCTCCAAGCGAAAACACAGGGACTGCATCCTCACCAGCAGGTCTGCCCGCTCACACTGACCGACAGAGAGCCAGTGAACACCGTCTGGAAAGCAAGCTGAGGAACAAAGCCACAAAAAAAGTCCTCAAGTGCTTTCCTGAAACTGAGGCCGAGTTCCATTTGTCTCACCCCTACCCCTTCCCAATGGAACCGAGGGCCGGAGGGAGGGCTGAAAATATGACTCGGCACACCCCTTTTTGGGAAGACGAGTGAGCACACCATTAACTGGGAAAAACCTGTGTTTTCCTCCCCATTCCTTGCATGACAACTATTTATTCCATAAATAAAACATATTATTCTTTTTGTGAAAAATAACAAAAAATACAATAATAATCAATAAAAGTGATTATATACAGTATGCAGAAGTTTGGGCACCCCTGATTATTTCTTTAATGTTTATATGATTTGTGGAAAGTGTGTAAAAATTGTAGTTACCAATTGATTTCAATAGTACTTTTTAGAAACCAAAATTGTTTTGGTGACCTCAGTGACCCTTGACACACAGGTGAATCCAATCATGAGAAAGTATTTAAAGGAGGCCAATTGTAAGTGTTTCTCCTTATCGAATTTTCTCAAAAGAGTGGGAGCCTTAAAACAACTTTGAGATGAGCTGAAAACGAAGATTGTTGAGCCTCTCTCAGAGATTAAGGCTCTCAGCTTCAACTGTGAGCAACTAGAAGACCAGATGCACGGTTCTAGTTAAAAACTCTTAAGATGAGTGCAGGTGCCGGATTGTGGGAAACGTCACAGACAACCCACAGACCAGGCGTATGCTGTGCGGAGAAGTGATGCGGAAAAAGAATTTTTGGAAGCGACAAACAGTGTCGCTAGAGGTCTGCTAAAGCAAACTGGATGAACAAGCTGTTCATGCTGGGAACTATCAAACCTCACTAATTATTCAGATCAAATTGGAATCGGAAGCTATAGAAAGCATTTGGACGCTGTCAATTCTGGAGGATACACAAAAAAATCGAGTTCATTTTTCTTTTGTGCTGCCTAAATTCATGCACACGCCTAATTTAGTTCTTGCACAAATTTCCTAAAAACTTTATTTTGCGTCTGTGCAAATCTCACAGTGTTTGTCTCCTATATGAAATTTCTAATCCAGACAACCAAAGATTTACAGTGGGGTTTTAAAGTTTGGGCACCCTAGATAAAAAGCCAAGACAGGATGGAAAAATCTACAAAAGGCATCAAATCACAGATTCTTATAATATGTCAAAAAAGTTTTACTTTATTTTCATCATTTACACTTTCAACATAACAGAAAACCAAGTTTGGGCATCATGCAGAGTTAACATCTTGTACTGCCCCCTTTGGCAAGGATCACAGCATGAAAACGCTTTCGATTCTTGTTTGAGGAATCTTTCTCTCCATTCTTCCTCACAAAACTCTTCCAGTTCTTTGAGATTTCTGGGCTGTCAGTCACGCACTGCTCTTTTAAGGTCTATCCTTTGATTTTCAATTATGTTGAGGTCAGGAGATTGTGAATGCCATGGCAAAACCTTTAGTTTATCATCTCTTGATGTGTGGATTTTGACGTGTGTTTCCCTATGCCACTGGCTGCAATACTATTCTAGAGGTTTTCCTCTGATGACTATTCCATGAAGACCATATTTGTACAAGTATCTCTTTAAAGTGGAATAGTTTACCATGATTCCGATGTCTGCCAGATATTTCTGGAGGGATTGTGCCGTCAAACGTGGGTTTTGACTTTCTCACAATCCAGCGAGCTGCTCTGTCTGATATTTTTATTGCTCTTTCAGATCTTGCTTTAACTCGATCCACTGATCCAGATGACCGCCATTTCTTAATTACATTCCGAACAGAGGATACTGGCATCTGAAAACACTTTGCTATCTTCTTATATCCTTCTCCTGCTTTGTGAGAGTCCACTACGTTCAGTTTCAGTTCTCTAGACAACTGCTTGGAAGAACCCATGGTGCAGATTGTTGGGGCAAGGTCAGATGAGTCTGAGCATTTAGAACCTTTGAAATCAGCTGGTCTTTCCAGACAATGATTGAGAACAATCAACCACACTGTCAGGTGTCAGCTTTCCAATGGGAGCAGTGCATGCAATAAACTTTTTTTTGTTTTCTGTTATTTTGAAAGTGTAAATTATGGAAATTAAATAAAATTTTTCCAGACATATTATAAGAATGCCTAAAGAGTAATTTGATGCCTTTAGGACATTTTTCCATCTTTGCTTGACTTCTTTATTCACATTAATACAACTGTTTACCTGGGGTGCCCAAACTTTCAATCCCCACTGTGTAAGGGACAATCATGAAGTTTGGAAAACACTTCTGGCATAATATAATTTTGGGCACCGTCATGATGGTCATCTGAATGAAATTCCCACAGTGGGTTGGTCGAGTAAGAGTAAAAAACAAAACTTTATCGACTTTTGACACCAAACTCTTGTTTTGGATTACTTTTTTGGTCGAATCTTGATATAATTTTTGTGGTTTTAAAACATGAATGAGAATTCACTTACATTGGGGGGTCTCTTTGGTTGGGCTGGTGGACATTTTGAGCTAAGCCACATATGTATGTGCAGCACGGTGTCTGCCAAGAAATCTATCTCACCCCGTTTGAAAGACATGGTCGAGCATTCCCTGAGGACGGAGGGATACCGAAGCCTTCATCTCAGCCCTTCCCCTTTGTTCAAAAGAGATGTTAGACACCCTTACGACTCCAGCAAAATTGCAAAATGGAGGGGAACGGGTAGATGTAAGCTAAAAAAATGGAACCGAGCCTAAATCTTCGCAATGGTAGCCTCTCAATCCAAAAAATTAACAATCTTCTTATAGTGACAAACAAATATCCTACTTTTAATGAGCATATGGTCTCGAACGACCTCAGCTGCAATCACAGACTTCCCAGACCCCGCCATGCCAAACACTGTGACCCAGCCAGGCACCTCCTGCAGACGAAACAGCTTCTCTCGGATCACAGCAAGCAGATCAGGCCGGTTCACAAACACCACAGGTCTCTGAGGCACGCCTCCTACGCTCAGAATCGCCTGGACTGAAACAGAAGCACGCGCAAATCTCAAAAACCACACATCAACCTGAATCAAAGAGGTTCTCACATGTCCTACCAGATGGTGAGACTCCATTGGTAAAGCTCTTCTCCCCCTCAGGTGTGAGCAGGGGGAGATCGCTGTGGAGGAGGCTCGCCAGATCTCCATAACTCTCCCTGATCAAAGCATTATAGAAGGAAATATAGGCACGGTTGTCTTTGACCAAGATCAACTCCACAAGTGCTGCAGCCTGATCTTTTCTAGAGGCCTGGGAAAGAATAGTGATATTTAATCCTAAGTACGATTAAATGAACAGAAACCACATTTACCGACCACAGACCTTACTGAGCACCTTCTCCTCGTCATCATTTGTTAACACGCCATCGCTGATCATATGGTCCATGAGATACGAGGCTTTGATGTCCTGCTCCAGAGTGGCTTTGGAGCGCAGCAGGCAGCTCCGAGCACGCTCCTCCATGTCCACATAAGCTCCAGCACTCTCTTGAAGTTAGTTCCTGGATCACTCTGTTCAACTAAAGGCGAGATGGTGCTGATTAACCATTTTATTTCCTAATAAAACTCCCATGATAACCACGTATCCCAGAGCCAGTCATGGAATCCCCATAATCATTAACAAACTGGTGCACATCCGCCTTATAGACACATCCTCCCATCACTTTTGACTACATCAGTCTGTATAATCTCAAACTGAAAAATAAATAATACTGATTTCTACCAAATGCGCTAAGAAGTTCACTAAGCTAACAAAAAGTAGTTTGCTTATTTATTTAGGTTTTATCCAAGTAACAGTTTTAACAGTTGAGAGAAAGTTGAGATTGTTGAAGACTACAAATTCCTCGGGATACACATACATAACAAACTTGACTGGACATTAACGCCAACAGCACTCCTCAAGAAAGATCACAGCAGGCTGTATTTTCTGAAGAGCCTTTGGTCCTTCAATGTCTACAATAGCATGCTGTAGATGTTTTATGAGTCTGTTGTGACTAGTGACATCTTCTATGCCGTTGTCTGTTGTGGAAGTAGCATGAAGGTGGCGGACAGAAACAAACTGGACAAACTAATCAGGAGAGCTGGCTCTGTACGTGGTACGAAGCTAGACCCTGTTCACGTTGAGGCTGAGAGAAGGATGATGTCAAAGCTTCACTCAGTCCTGGACAACACACTTTCATCCACTGAAGTGTTCCACGGAGCCCTTCGGAAGATCCTTTATATCTGCTGTACAACTCCTCTCTATAAGTGCTGGGAGTTTATTTGTGTAATACATGTTCTTTTCCTTCACTCATCAAATTCAACACATGTTTTTCATTATTTATCTTTTATTATTGTTTGTCTTTTTTATTTTTCTTTCTTCCTTGAGAGCATTTGAACCTTGGAAAGCAATTTCCCCCTGGGATTAATACAGTTTTTTTTTATTGAATTGAATTAGAAGCTGATTGGTTTAATTAAAAGCCAAACGTAGACACACCACATATTGATTAGATTTGTTTTGTATGCATTTTGTACATTTACAACAATAAACAACCATTGTTTATATTTCTCAAAGCATCCATTCGTTACAGATTTTTTTTCACACCTTAATTGTATTTCACATTACTCTACTTGCTTGCTCAAAAGAGAGATACATAGAGAAAAGATATATACAGCTATGCGATACAAGTTAAATACAATTCTATGAAACAAAAAAATTAGCATAGAAATGATTTGCAAGAGACAGAATAAAAAGAAGGAATAGCAGGAGTATGAAGTAATTGCAGATGAATAAGCAACTAAGAAGATTCTGGAGTTTACAATGCTTTCTTGATTTTAAAAGCCTCAGGAATTTTTTGCAGATGTTGATTCAGATGATTAGGTTAATAGCTAATTTTTTTAGATGTATGCCAAAATCATCAATATTAACACAACAAAAGGCTTGAACTACTTCAGTTGTGTGTAAAGGAATCTGAAATATATGAAAGACAAGTCTAATGTTTATCAGTGCATTACAGAAAATAATGAACTTTATCACAATATGCTAATCTTTTGAGAAGGACAAGTAAATACTACTGATTGAAAAAGGGTGTAGGACCTTTGGAACAATTAGGGAATCCGTGCAAACCCAGAAAGAGTGTTACAATCATAGAAGATATGTAGTAATGCTTCCTCTGATGAGTCAGAAAAGGACCAGGATCAAAATCACTCTAACAACTCTTAAGGTAGCATTTGACTGGCTAAAATGTATGAATTATTTTTAAATTAGACTATTAAACTATCATTAAACTAGAAACAACGTTACGTCTATTACAACTCAAACTAAAATTGACTGTTTTTTTGTAGAGCGGATAAACCTAGGTACCGGTAAGTCAAAAGAAACTAACGTCACGTTTATCTAGTTACTGGAAACTTTAAAGCATTAAAACTAGTCCCTCGGTCTAACAGAGCAAAGAATCGGTTAACGCTACATAAACCGAACAGATCAACTGTTCATGCTCTTGTTTAATCGCGCGACCAGAAATAGGATAGAATAATGTGTGTGGAACCGTATAGTGTTCGTTTCACTTCAGATCAGTCTGATAAAAAGATAGAAACCAGAAAATAATTTTAAACCACAAGAGACGCACTTACCTTAATACAAGAAATGGAGAATATCCCCTGCCAGAATGCGTGCAGTACACTTTATTGGTATAAAACCTAGTGAAAAATTGTGAAAAATAAACTCTCCGCCCTTTAAAATGAGCGCTTCCTGCTTTTTTTGACACAAACAACTTCCCGGGGAGGGCTACCCAGTAGGAAAACGTCTAGTAGTCACGTGACCAGCGCTTGTTGACGGTTACTAGGCAGACTCGCAAAAGCGGAAACAGACCACCTTTTTTTTACCATATATTTTTCCCTAGTTCATAAAACGCCCTTAGAAATGTATCATAGCATATGTTTTGTGTGTGTGATAAAACAACATATACATTGCTTTTAGGGAGGATGTTTTATTGGGTTCAACGGTCCCACGTGACCAGAGTGTCAAAATAACATACAGTGCGTGTTTCGTGTTTACAATGTTAATTTAATCCTAAATCTTTTACACATTCTAATCACGTGGAACCGCCACATAAAAAAACTCCGAAAAATAAATTGAAAATATACGTTTTTTTCCCCTAAAAGTTTATTTTCATTAAATCATTATTTTCTTGTAGGATCCAGTTGATAACAAGTTTTTTATTGGGACTTCGATACCCAAAGTTTACACTTTTTACAGATATACTTTTTAACTAAAAAACCTGCAGTTACCTTTTTTTTACATTTTCTGAAAATATCACTTGTGAACACCAAAAGCCAGGATAGTTTAACAAACGAGAACTTCCTCCACAAATGACACTTTATATTTGAAACATGCCAAACTTTCTCAATCAGATTCCCCTTTGAGGGAACAACATGACTGCACATTATTATCTCCTCTCTAAAAAAAGAGAGAACAATAATTAAAAATGTAAACATTTCCCATGTCAGAAAAAAAACATGTATTATACCTATTATTCACAAATCTGTTAAAATGCTAATTTTATTTTAATATCTTACCCATAAAAGCTTGCTTAGCCCTGAGTCAGTAGGCTATACATTACATTGTGCATTTGGTGAACACTTGCATCCAAAGCAGTGGTATAAAGAGTATAAATTCTCATATAAAATATCATCACCCACAAAATGTATAGAGTAAAAGTATCTGTTCTAAAGACGACTTAAAATATGAGTTAAAAGTAGCTCAAAACTACTCATGAGTATTACACTGGTAAATTATTTCACCTTATATCCTACAAATTAACAATGTAGCTCACATGAGAGTCATTTTATTAAGGGTGTTTCTAAGCAGGAGAGTGAAAGAGAGAGAGAAAGAGAGGAAAGAAACAGATATAATATCTGTACTGATTGTATTGATGTGATTGTTTTGAATTGGCTATAGCTCTCATTTTGGGGGGATCATTTCATTATGTGCAATTTGATTGAACAGGTGCCAATCACTGTAGAAAAAAAATGATAATAAAGTAGTTAAAGCAGGTTGAAAAAAAGTAGTGCAGTAAAAGTACAGATACATAACTAAATGTACTCAAGTAGAAATATAATCCACTCACTAAATTACAATTTCAATACAATACAATTACAGTAAATAAATATTTTTAATTAGTTACTGATCCAAAGGGACTTACAGTTCAAGGAACATGTTTTGTTTATGGGGTTGTGTGTCTGGGGTTAGGTGAATAATAGGAACAATATTTTTGAAATGGACTTCGTGAGGTGAATATTAATTATTGAATTTTTAACAATGAAAAAATAGGTGAAATATTTCCGATTGAAATATTCACTTCTTAAATATACAACCATGTTAAAATGCAGCACACAAAAATGCAACCCCTGTAAATACAATGCATAAGAATGTAAGCACTGTTAATTGCAATGCATTTTTCCCAGTTGTGTAATTCAACAAGCTTTTTATTCTTTTATCCTTTCAAAATAATAATGATGATCTTCAGGACGCCTAATCCGTCTCGCAATCAATTTAAAGCTATTTGGTAAGTGTTGGTCCATTTGTAGTGAGTTTTTTTTTCTCAGCTCCAGATCCATCACATGCCTGACGTGTCCATTTATAAGCGCTGCTGCTCGTTGAGTCTTGAGTGCCACTTTGCGCGCCATTGCGCACAGCGTCGTCGGCGTCACCTGCAGCCAGGAACCTAACCCAGTGCCCCCTCACGTTAAACTCGAATGTGTGCTTATCGTGAAGATGGCTGAGGACAAGAACTGCAGCGATGGAACCTGCTCCGACGCGCGCGACCTCATCGGATTCTCAGATGGACACTTCGCGCTCGTGAAAGCGGCCGTCCTGGGCTCCATCTTTTTGCTGGCGACGTTCAGCAATTTATTCCTCCTCCACGCGCTTTGGAAAAGGAGAAAACGACACACTCGCACTCAGCTGTTTCTCTTGCACCTGTGCCTGGCGGACCTGGTGGTCGCCTTCTTCCAGGTGCTGCCGCAGCTCTCCATGGAGATTACGCACCGCTTCCGAGGCTCCGACTCGGTGTGCAGGTCGGTCAAGTATCTGCAGGTGGTCGGCATGTTCGCCTCCTCGTACATGATCGTGGCCATGACCGTAGACCGCTATCATGCCGTCTGCAGACCCATGGTGTCGTTCTTCCGCGGGTCGTTCCGCAGGTACCTGTCCATCTGCGCCGCGTGGCTCGTGTCCCTGGCGTTCAGCGCTCCGCAGCTCTTCATCTTCTCACTCCAAGAAGTTGAGAAGGACGTTTTTGATTGCTGGGCGACGTTTGCAGAGCCCTGGGGAGGCCGGATCTACATCACGTGGATCACCCTGTCCGTGTTCGTCCTGCCCGCCGCGATCCTGATGTACTGCCAGCTGAAGATCTGCGCGGGGATCTACTTCAACATGAAGCGGAAAGCTCTGCAGGGCAGCGACGGGGACGGGCGCTCCAGCACCAGAGGGATCTCCAATGCAATGCTCAAGACTGTCAAGATGACGTTCATCATCATCCTGGTCTACACTCTGTGCTGGAGCCCCTTCTTTGTGGTGCAGCTCTGGTCAGCCTGGAGCCCGAGCAGCGCGCCCTCGCAAGGTGAGCCATGAGCATCTCCATCGCAAGTTTAGCCTCTGACTTCATTTACCACTTTATCTTCATCGTTAAAATGCAATCAATTTTCTTGTGTTAGCAGAGGATAGAGGAAAGTGCATGGTTCGCATTTTCAAGACATGGCAACCTTCACACTTGGTTCAACCATTTATTTTTGGTTAACTTTATTTCCTTGTGTCTGTATTGTTTTGTTGTTGCTCTATACAACACTTCACTACTGGAGTATATAACTGTGTTAACTGCATGCTTTGTGTTTAATTAACTAAAAGACGGCAAAAGCAAAACAAAACTGGATTTTTGTCTAAATACAGGCACATGGATCGTATCAAATACTGATCATCACAAGTATTATTTACTGATGAAAAACACTTGTATCTTTCTTTACTGAAGAAAATATATTTCTGAAACCATATAAAGAGTTTTCGTTCCTTCTGCTTCCTGTCATGATCTGTGACTCAGGAAACGCATCATCGACGGACGATCAGTGCGTGAATGTGTCGCAGGAAAGCCATGTTTGATTAATGGAAACAGACCTTTTTTACGTGATTGCTTCAGGCTCTCAGACCTTTGAAATGGCTTTTACACAGTGATGAGCTGAGATTTGGAGCCTCTCTTATTAGAGGTGTATTTCATGAAATATTAAAGATATAACCCATCGTCTCCAGCATGGCCAAAAGTGCTTTCAGAGGACTTCAGAGGCTAGTTTTGGACCTATATGCAAGGCAGGAATGGTCTACAAGAGCATTTCTTTGTAGCTTGTGCAAAGAAGACAACAGTTGGTGAGATCATACACCGACTGTAATCTCAGTTTGGAGATCTCGAGTAAGCTTGGGAACCCAGAGAAGGATCTTTATCTCAAGGAACCATAATAACAATTGGTGAAGGATGAAATCCTACCATGCCTCCCCACTCAATTTCTCAAGAAAGCACCCGATTATCATTTTATATCATGGGTCTCCAGCAACAGGATGAAGCACGACAGAAAGTCAAAAACACTTCCATTATCTTTTAACAAACTTTTATTTATACTGGATTTACTGGATTTTAAAATGCTCACAATGCCTGCATTTCCATATGAAACTACGTGAATTCCATCCCTCCTTTACGTGATGCAATCTGTAAAGATTAATAAGAACGTCACATACGTATTTTGAACAGGAAGAGGCGGCTCCAAATGAACTGGGAACTGATGCATCCTTAGCTGTTAAGTGAATGCAGCGCCGTAATCCTGTAGATCAGCAGAGCAGTAGTCTGGGTATAAGCCTGTAGTTAGGGCATAGCACTTTAGCTGCTTTGAGTTGACTCTTGTCCTCAAAATTAGAGCTTTGTTCCACACTCCTTGAATGGTACTTAAAAAAACTTAAAACCCCAAACATTTAAGCCCAAAATACAAGGACCCAGTTGACAGAAATTAAGTTGTTACTATAATTATGTGGTAGAGTTGTCCCATGACATTACAGACAGCTCCCTAGCAACAAGCCTGTTTACCCTAGCAACCATTCATTCATTCCTTTTCCAACACATTTATTCCCTTCTTGGGGTCACGGGGGTCAATCTCCAGTGCATATATTGCGAAAGGCGGGGGTACACTCTGGAGGACAGGTCGCCAGTACATCGCAGCCCTAGCAACCATATTTCTGAACCATATATCTCAGCTTTGGTAAATAATAGCGAAATGGGGAATGGTTTATGTTACTCACAGTGACTTGGGCAACAGACTTCTCCATAGCACTAGTAACCAAAGAGCAGATCTTAGCCTCAGGAAATGCTAGACAGAAAGGACTTGGTATATATCACAAATTTAGCCATCTATTTAAATTGTGTTTTAATAATTACGATTTCTTCTGCACTCTCAGCCTTCCTACATGTATGGGTAGCATGACAATGACTGAGTAATGGAGTGGCCAACATGTTTTGTAAAGAAAAACTTATTTCACACATTTGAAAACACATCAAATCATAACTTTTTTCAAATGGATGAAACACCATAAAACTTTAATCGTTGGTCAAATGTTCCGAATCAATGGGGGGGTGGAAAACCTTTTTATCTCCCTGTAATACATTTCAAACATTTCCTTCTCTTTAAAATGATACTCTAATATAAATCCAAGCTTGTCGTTCAAAGGGAAGATGCAAGTTTTTACACGTAAAAAGCGAGATAATGATTCCATTGTCGTTGACTCTTTACTTCCCCAGCTGCAGCCGGAGGATCCCGTGCATTAGTGGCCCTCAAAGGGTCTGATAAGATTAGCTTCTGCCGCTCTGCTAGTGCACGCAGGCTATAATTTGAGTTTGAAAACTTCACTTGCAGGTACAATTTGTGCTTTTGTCTTTCTGCAGGTCCAGTGTTTGTGACCATCATGCTCCTCGCCGGTCTGAACAGCTGCACAAACCCATGGATCTACCTGTACTACAGCTAAAAGCTTTCAAGCACGCATCACACGGTGCTCCTGCTGCTCAAATGGCACGATTACGGTCTCGGCAGAGACTGACACATCAGCTTTTCAAGCTTCTGGAAAAGTGAAGTGATTTTTCCTATTGAATGATTTCAAAGCTGGACAATCCACTTTGCACTTGCTTTGAGGTTTCGCTTCTCTTTACGTTACTGCACTGAGCTGTACAAATGAAAACCTGCGGACAGCGTAATTGGAGTTTCTGGCAGATTATCTAAGTAAACAGAATGAGCAATTCTGTGGTGAACACTGTTTTTATAGCATTTAGACATGGATTAGTCGAGAAACAAACAATTCTACAACATTGTGTACAGAACGATGAAGACTGTGGTCTATGAACCATGCATGAAATCAAAGGAGGTGACTTTTTCCTAATATAACTGTATAATTACAAATTCTGTGTAACCCTGTTTCCATAGCCACTGTCGTTTCTACTCAGAGAAAAAAAAACACTTTTGTACAAACATCCTTTTTTTCCTCAAAAATATTTAATAATCATTATATTTCCCTCTTTAACTGCTTCAATTCTATTAGTTTCTAATTAGTAACAGAGTCGCATTAATTGTTTAACAGGCTGTGAATAGTTCTGCACATGATAAGAGATAAAAATCCCATTTTCTTGGGTTTTTGCTGGTTTCACAAAGTCGATTTTAGGACATTTAAGACCATTAAGAATCAAATTTAACTAAAAAAAAGCAGAATCACAAAATTGGTGGTAAAATAAATGTATTGCAGTTGAACACTATGTTCCAAGCCTCCGATGATTACTATGTTACATACACATTGTAATCAGCTGGCCTCCGCCAAGCCTCATTTTCATACCAAGGACCGCTAACCCTGCACTCCCCCAGAGATGAAAGCTGTCTGTGGTGACCTGCAATCCCAGAGAGGCCTGCGGCAGTAACAGAAAGCTGATTGGCTGTCGCATGCTGCCCTCATTTGTAGTCGTGATACAGCAAATTATATTTGGACGAGTGAAACAAAAACTACTACAATTCAATTTAAATGAGTTTTACATCAGAACGACAAATTCAAGGCCTAAAATTAGAGGTTTTAAATTGTAAGGCTCTGTAACACCCATGCAGCAGAAACCCCGATTATATCAGCCAATGACCACAAAGAGCCTTTCATGCAAATCTTCCTGGCAAAATCTAAAGTCTCTTATTGTAAAAACCCAAGCTTCCTCAAAATACTCGCTGATGCAACAAAGCTGGTCACGGCATAAACTCTCTCTACACATCAGCCTATATGAAAGCCTAGGGCAGTGGTCTCCAAGGTAGCAGTGGAGAAATGGGATTAGAGCACATTTACAGCCTCGAAGAAAGGATGGAAACCTTTTTAACCAAAGGTCAGGAAAGCAGACAGAAGTACGAATAAAACTTGGTCCTATGTACAACAAGCAGAAAGACACAAGATCCAAATTGACTGTTGAGAAGTTGTAAACATTCCCATGATATATAGAAGAACATTACAGAACAACGAGCCGATAGGGAGTTTGCTCGAGTTCATGCCTTTAAACGCAAATGAAAACTTTGTTTGATTATTTGTTGTTGGATGATCACCAAATTTCACATCATGGTCAAATTACTACTGCACCAGTGATTGGCACTTTCTGCTCTCAGTCAGTCAGGAACACAAATGTTTTTGGAAACGAGAATCTTACTGATGAAATATTAGTATAACTTCATATCTCCATATTACTAATCTAAAACACAGGAATTTAAAAACAGTGTAAGCTCTTGTGTGAGGTTCTGCTACCACCTCGTTGTTATGGAAGCTTGTGACTCTAGCGTTGATGCACTCAGAAATATTTACAGAGGAGGCGGGTAACAGGGCTGTAAAACTAAATCACAAGATTAAATCAAAATAAAGATAATATTAGAGTCGACTGCATCAGCAGATTTTCATTTTTCCATCAACTATTCCTGCGGTGATTTATTTTAATACTCGTAATTTAAACATGTAAAATAAACCTTTATGATGATCAAACACTCCAAAAGTACAATTCGTCGAACAGGAACTCACTTCCGTTTGATTGTAGCCAAAACGAACTAAAACGTATAAAATTAGCCTGATTAAATCTTTTATAAACTTTTTTCAGAGGTCAGCATGAAGTACTGATGACTCACTCCATGTTTGGGTTCAGTATTTCAAACTATTGTAGAGACATATCTTCAAACTAGACTTGCCACGAAGCCATCGAATTCTTCATGGTATGACCACCAGGTGGTGCTGCCACAAAACTTGTTGAGCTAACATTCAAGATGGCCCACATACTAAAAAATGGAAACCGTTTGGTCCAAACATATGATAAAAGGATATGGAATTAATTCGAAAAGCCTATTTTTACATCTCCTGACCAGTAGGGGGCACTGTGCTGAGACTTTTTTGGTAACCTCAAATCATGGCATTTATAAGATCCACCAAGTTTGGTTGAGATACTTCAGCGTTGCCGTTATATAGCCATTTTTGAGAGTTCCACAAGAAATGTTCACACACGATTCGTCAATAGTTGGATAGACTGAACAAATGTTTTAAAAATTGGATAATCAATCTAGGAAGAGTTTGCAAAAGAAGCTTTTAAAGGTAGTTCAAGATTGAGGTCTATCATCATAACTTAACAATTACATCATTGCAATTGACAATTTTGTACCAATGGTGGCACTACCGAGTTTGGGTTAGAGGGTGCAGACTGGGTCCAATTACTCATAACAATGACTTCAATGGCGAAAGAATAAATTAAATAAAAACACTGCGCAACTTCACTGAAGTTCCACTGACCTGCAGGCTTTAGTTCCGATGGTGCTTCAATACATTTACCAGAAGCTCCAAAAAAACCAAGACGTTAATTAGTGCGATCAGGTGTGTTTCATGAAGATTCAAGCTTAACTTAGCAGAGCTCTGGCTCCAGAAACTGGAATGTCTGAAGAAATAAACCATGCTGTAGATAAGTACACTGATAAGCCTTCAAACTAACAATAGATTTCACAGATTAATGATTAAAAGAGGTGGAGCAGTGGGTAGAACCTTGACCTTTCAGTGAGAGGCTCGCCGGTGACCTTCCTGGGAAGAGTTTGCATGTCATCCCAGTGCTTGCGTTGGTTTCCTCTGGGTACTCCGGTTTCCTTCAGACATTTATACTCTACATGACACACTCAACAAGGAGAATGCACAGCTCTACCATTGCTAAGCACCACATATACTGCCAGTGACTATTTTGCAGACAATTTATTTATTTATTTTGAAAAAATGGGCTTTTGAAGACTGAGCAAATTCAAGTCTCCACACGAAGTGAAGTGCTTGATTGCATTGTGCTTTTATCGGAGCTTTGTGCCTCATGCAGTTAGCTTTTGTTCAATTAATAATTCTCTTCAAGACTCACACTAGCTTTCACCATTCGATACCTGTAATTTCCTTTTACCCAAAGGCAATGAATGGCCATTGTTCAGCTCCCTTTGCCAGTTTGTGCATGAACAACTTCTACTTATAACAAGCCTTGACCTCTGTTACACTGACACCATGTGGCTGAGCAGGTATGGAAAGAAAAAGTGGCTTCACCAATCTTTTACTCTTTCACTGTCTATTTCAACTAATTCAGCAATTAAGGTAAGAAAATGCAATTTCAGATAATTATAACAAGAATTATAATAGGGTGGTACAGTTATAACTATCAAATATTGCAAAGTCATTTTATTGACTTGAGCTACTTCATTTTAACCCAACACAGACTACACTTAGCAAGTGTCTGGAATCAAGAAATTCTTTTTAGTTTTTAGTTTGATCAACTTTTATGTGAACCTTCCAGGTTTCCAATCACCCATAAAAAATATAAATAATATATATAAATAGATAAACACACTTTTTGTTACTAATTTACCACTCCTGACAAGAAACAAGTTGTGATGGTGCAAGGGGATTCTAGGAGTACTCTGTCAACAAACACTGCAATATTGTAAAGTTTTATTGACCAAAACTGAAAGATTGGTTAGAAAGATAACAAAGAATAAGCATATTAACATTAGACCATTTTCCTGTCAAAAAAAGACAGCTGTGGTTTTTTTCTGCCATTTATCCAGATGATTTATCAAGATACTATTTATCTAGATTATTTTTATGTTGTTATAAAAACAGTTTATGGATGAAGAATTGTAATAACTATGGTTTAATACCTTCTTTTCCACATGAGCTCAGAATTTTCTTTTGTTAAAAATAAACTATTTGACTATTTGAAAAAATGGTAGGAATAAAGGACGAACTGAAGGGGATTCTTATGGTTCCTAATGTAACCCATCATTCCCAGAGGAAACGAAAAACCTTTGGACTCTTTGCTGGGTCGGAAAATAATGTTATGTTATTTTCATAATTATGTAATGCTGAAATATAGAATTATTAATATTTTATAAATATAAATATTATAGATATTTTTAAAGTGTGAGGTCATTTTTTATTTTCACTCAAACATATTCTACGCGATTAATTGTGTTCATCTTTACATTCATAGACCTGCCATGCATATGGCATCAAATCCAACAAATTAAATACGAAAAATGAACTACACAAACAGAAATATTAACAACAAATAATTAAAAGTTAACAAAAAAATATCTATATTTATAGTTTAATTGCAATAACAAAAAAGCAACAGTTGATGAACAGTCTGATGAACGATGGTCATTAATCATTTCGTGTGTCTACAATCACTCACAAAAAAAAAAATAAAAGAAAAAACACAAAAACAAATACCTGTAAAAGAAAATGAAACAAGCCGTTTTGGTGGGCGTTTCTCATCGTGATCCAGTTTGGCGGCATTTCGGTGACACTTCAACCCGCTTTACATACAGGAAGTGACGAACGGAAACTGTTCCAGACCTGGACCAATCAAAACGCTTTAAGTCATTTTCCGTCAGAAGCAGCCAATCACATTCCGAGTCGTGGTGCAGTAAACTTCAGCGGCCAGGCGCCGATCAGCTGTTATTCAGCGGTTGATGTAACTTTGGGAAAGGCTCGTTCGGGTAAGTTCTACTCTTCCATTCTGTTTCGATGTTATATAATATGCGGTTTAATATAAGCGTCTGTAGACAGTAATAAACCTACAAGAATTATTTTCCTGATACAGGTATCTTTTCTTGGGAAACGTTAACAATTTAACCAAGCAATAGCGTGTCTATATAATACGTTGATAGAAAATAAAATGAAATTCATCAGTGAAACTAATTGTTCTAATTTTTTTTTTTTTTTTTTTTTTTTTTTTTTTTTGCTGTAAAGTATTTTTGCCAGACTAACAAATTCATATGCAAATGCATATTTTGACTCCAGTCATATAACTTTACATGTATACTTACAGAGATTGTGTATGAGTTTTATTGAGATTAAAGTTTAAAAAAATGTTTTATATAAAATATTCAGATACATGTTTTGTATTTAGTATAGGCCATTTAAATAATTATACAATGTACATTTGTTAAAAACGGCACGTAATTTATGTTGCTTTTATTCTATGTTTCAAATAAAAAAGAATGCAAGTGTTTTACTTTGATGATCATATACTCCCCCATCGTTAAGATCATTTAGTGTATAACAGTTTTAACGAACTGTGAAATGTCACAGCTCAAAACCACTAACAGAAGCTGATCTTGTTTCCGTCTCACAGGTCTGAGGTCAGGCATGGCATCCGCTCAGTCAGTTTTCACGGTTGCTGTGACCATTCTGCTCATCACAGAGCTGATCCTGGCCGAAAAAGATTTCTACGAGATCCTGGGCGTTCCCAAAGACGCCTCTGAGCGGCAGATCAAAAAATCCTTCCATAAACTGGCCATGCGCTTCCACCCTGATAAAAACAAAAGCCCTGACGCTGAGGCAAAGTTCAGGGAGATAGCTGAAGGTGAGTCACTTCACCAAGCTAAAACCACACCTGTCTGTGTTCGCTTACGGTATTAATTCTTCACATTTTTTCCATCGTAGCATATGAAACATTGTCAGACGACAGCAGGAGGAAGGAGTACGACCAAATGAGAAGCAGTCCGTTCTCCAGAGAGCATCCGCAAGCAAACAGGGAGCACTTCCACCAACCCTTTTCATTCAACTTCGACGATATATTCAGAGACTCCAACGTATTTGGACAAAGCCCTCACGCTCATAGCCAGCGGCATTTCCGGAGCCACTTTCAGGCCCAAGACGAGGCCCAAAGCAGGCACCGGAGGCACTTCAAGAGCTCTTTCGGTGGTGCTGGGTTTGACGATATGTTTGAGAACATGGAGAAGATGTTCTCTTTTAATCAACAGCACACTCAGACTCATAGTAGCCTTAAGGGCTCCAGCAGGCAGCACTGCAGGACTGTCACTCAGAGAAGGGGAAACATGGTCACCACATACACAGAGTGCTCCTGAAACAAGCCAACGGTGCCTGTTCCAGATCAGTATCGAAACCCCCTCAGCGATACCTTGAACATAGAAAGTTAAATTCACTCAGCACTTTCAAAGTTGAGTTTCCACATTTGCTTGTTTCTAAAGGATTGAAATCAATGGAGGCATCTTTTGTGACTTCAGAAACTCCCTCAACCTTACTTTACTTGAGCTAAAATCAAGTGACTGTCGCAGAAAAATTGCTGTTTTGTTTGCTTAATGTTGCACGTTTAAAAGATGAACTTAGTTCAAATGATTTTGTTTGCTCTCAAGTTTTATAATCCCTCAACTTGCCAAACGTGACTCCAGAGCTCGATCAAGGGGAAGTCCCTTCCATGTGCAATAATTCTTAAAATCCTGCTGTTGCTGGATTCAATTACCCGAAGGGGATTCCTGCTCCCGATGGAAAAACGATACACTCTCTGTGCTCGAGGGATCCGGTCTAGGGAAATGAGTTACTGCTGCTCAGGTGTCTTCTGGAGTTCTCATGTAAATAAAATGCCGCTGAGCAATTTTTTTGGGCATTTGTATAAAAAAAGCGACTTATTTTCATGCAATTGCACACTCTCTGTGCTTCTGCTTATCGTGCGCATATTTATTTGAAAACATCTTCAGCTAAATGTTTGTATTAAGTTCGTTCATTTGATCTAGACAATGTGATGTTCGTGCTTATGAACCAAAGGCCTGTGTGAACAAACTTCAATATATCTGATGTTATCTCGCTCATGTGCTCCCTGTGTTTGCCTGTATCTAGCATCATGCAGGTTTAGTGTGAATGGAAAGAAAAGTAGATCGACTAATATTGTGATCTCACCAATTACCTCAAAACTATTGAGTTATTCAACTTAACCTTTTTAAGTAAACAGTAAGCAAAAGTTGTTTAAAGAAACAGAAAAAACCATCTGAGTACTGTATTTGAAACGTAGAGTTCCAAG
Organism: Danionella cerebrum; assembly: GCA_007224835.1. Classification (NCBI taxonomy): domain Eukaryota; kingdom Metazoa; phylum Chordata; class Actinopteri; order Cypriniformes; family Danionidae; genus Danionella; species Danionella cerebrum. The sequence continues at coordinate 275,045 of SRMA01027220.1, forward strand.
ACTGGGAGAAGGTTTCGTACATGTTACAAACGTGCTGCGTTTGTGGAAAGTCTTTTGTAGCGGGAGAGTATTTCACACTTGCCATGTGATCAAATTAACCAGATATTGGTCTGCATTGACATTTACGTATAATGCTACACATTCATCAGCAGTGGTGGACCGGTACGAAGTACAAGTAGTTTGTGATCGTACTTAAGTAACTTTTTAGTGTATCTGTACTTTACTTTGACTATCACTGTTTTGTGAGACTTTATAAGCCGTCACATTTATAGCGCAATAATGGAAGAAGCACCAGACTCTGAAATTGAGCGGCCATGGCCATATTTAAGCAAATTTATTGAAGTAGCGGAAAGGAAGGACATCATTAATTTTTAAGTGAAAATGTTTTTTCTCTGTCAGACTCTTTCAGTTTGACTGTGAAACTAATCAAAAGATAATATACCCGTTGTTTTACACTAACTGTATATAAAACGCTCGTACGTTGTGTTATAAAATAAACGTGGACATCAGTTCCATTGTGCAAGGTTTAGCGAGGAAACCACCGACTGTTAGCAAAACTCATTAACACCAGCGCTGCAAAAAATGCTTTTCCTACTTAGAATATTTGTTTTGATTCCAGTCCAAATCTTTAAAAATTCTTAAATCAACATGCATTTTCTAAAGTAGTGAAAGCCCATAAGATATTATGTCTTGTTTTCTGGGGAAATAAATCTAAATTAAGTGAGGGGTTGCTTAAAAAAAGCTAAATTATCAGCCAATACATCTTTGGCATTTGGGTTATTTTTCTTATTGGATGCATCTCGATTTAATAATTTTTAGATATTTGGACTGTAATCAAGACAAAAAGACTTTTTTTTTTCACCTTGTATGACTTGATTGAGTGTATAAAGAACATGACTAGACATTACACCAAGTTACTTTTACTTATCATATTTAAGTACATTTGAGGGCAAGTACTTTTATACTTTTACTCAAGTCCACGTTTAAAGGAAGCACTTTCACTGGAGTAATATTTTGCACTAGGTACCTCAACTTTTACCCAAGAACATGGTCTGCGGACCTCGTCCATCACTGTTCATCAGCTAGATCTAGCTAATCTGAACTAACCATTGCACACAGATAACATATACCAATAAACCAAACAGCTGCTAATAATCAATCATCAATGTCACATTTAGATGAAACCCAGTCATGAAGCAGAAACAGCTGTGTATGCTGCTAAAAAGAAGGTGAGGAACCATCAAACTACTGCCTAGGTGAGGTTGAGAAAGAGCTCAGCAACAAGACACAAGGAAGTTATTCCGCATCAACAAGGATCTCCTAAAGATTTCGAAGCAATGTGTGCTGGAGTTTTTATATGTGCTGTTCAAGCTCTTTTGAAGCTGCACAAAGAAATGGGAAACTTTGAGGATTCTAGACACAAGGAAACTTGTGCAACAGCTGCTAACTAATTACCCTTTGAAAACAGAAGATGTCTGCGGTGCCATCAGCTCGGGACTCAAAGAACCCAGTTGAAACATTCATCTACTGTCCAGGGATGTATGGGAGGAGTGGTTTCCATGGAAGAGTTGCAGCCAAGAACAAGACCATATATAGCAGAAGGCAGTTTGTTTATATGAGAACTGGAGATAATGAGTGTCTGCAGTGAGAGTGAAGCATGGTGGAGGTTCTTTGAAGGTTTGGGGCTGCATTTCTACAAATGGAGTTGGAGGTTTGTTCAGGATTGAGGGTGAGAAATACAGGCAGTAATCATGCAATAACAACATGGAGGTGTAGGATTGGACCCAACTTTATTATGCCGCAGGACAAAGGGCCAAACATGCAGCCAAAGTTAATTTTCAATGTACAGAAAACAAAAAGTAGGAAACAATTCCATTTCTGAAAAAAATGACAGAATTGTTACCTACCTAAAACTTTTGCGCAGCACTCTTTACATAAAGCATTTAGTCAGCCACCAATTCTGCAAAAAACACTAGAGGGCCCTTCAATTTTCATTATAGTTATACCACAACTATGAGAAAACGTTCTCGCTACCGGATCGTCCAAACCTGGCCTAAGCAGGGGGCACATCTGGCACTACAGGATTTGGTAGCCTTTGTTGTTTTGAACCCATCTTCCTGCAGATTATTCACTAGGTCTCTGTGTGGTTCTGGAGTTTTAGCTCAGTCCTTGTGATCATTTTGACCACATGTGCAGTAAGACCAAGATCCAGGGGGACGTCAGCGGTTTATAGAAAAATTGCTCAGTTGATTTCTTCACAGAAGCTGCAGATTTAGCCTTGCCAGCCTGATGCAGGTCTACAGCTTCGTTTCTGGTGTCCTTTGAGGTTGTGGACATGAGGCTTTTTTCTTGAAAAATGAGTTCAAGCAGTCGCCATTAATAAAGGTAACGAGTGGAGGACCGAGGAGCCTTTTAAAGAAGAAGTTACAGGTCTGTGAGATACAGAAATATCGCTTCTTTGTAAGGGATACAGTTTTCTTTTCTCAGTTTGTCTCAAGGTTGAGGCATAGCTGTAATGAAAACTGCAGCCCTCTCTCATCTTTTTAGGTGGATGAACTTGTGCCCCATTGTATAATGAAATCATTTGTATAATCTAAATTTTACTTTACTGAAACAAAACCAGTCTAATTAAACAATCAGTCTGTCTAATAAAATATATTTATTAATAAGCTGCAGGATTCTAAACTGCCGGCGGTCTCAGCAAGGGTTACACATGGATGCTCCAGATCCACTTTATCTAGCAGACGCAGCTAGATCATGATCAAAAAGAACCCCAAGGTTCCGGACCACAGAGTGTTTTCAGTGTCCAACGACAATAAACTCACATTAGTGTTTATTCCGATGTAGAAAATTGCTATCTAGCCACAGCCTAATAAGAAAATTATTATCTGAAGATCATGTGCATAAAGCTGATAAGAGACATCACATTTGTTTGGGATCTCGCAAGAAGAAGTCAATTAAAGGTAAATATTAATGGGCCCAAAATTGAGCCTTGCGGAACTCCACAAACCATGTGACACAAGACTGATGAGCAGCCATCCCATAGTACAGCACAAGATTGCTCATTAAAATAATAATAAAACCATTTTAAAACAGCACTTCGTTGCAAGCCAACCCCCTCCAGGCGACCCAGAAGAATATTATGGTTAACAGTGTCAAACGCTGCCGTAAGATCCAGTGCAAATGATCTGTGAACTCGTGCAAAACCCAGACTGATATTTATCACACAGCCCGTGTGTAGGTCGTGGACCCATTTCTCCATTCTTATTATTATTATTTTTTATTATTTTTGTGATGAGTCTGTAGTTCTCGAGGATTGCCGGATCTAAGTGAGGCTTTAGCAATGCTGAGACGACTAATTTTTAAAAAGCTGCAGGAACAATTCCTTCAATGATCATTAAGGCAATTGCCCAAAAATCAGCTTGAAGTTGAGCAACTACAGGCCCATTTCAAATCTCATTTCAGCAAAAGTATTGAAAAGACTGTCTCCAATCAAATGAATGAGTTCTTGAGCTCACGGACCCAAGTGCAGTAAGGTAAAGCTCCTTTATTATTAACTTGAACAGGAATGAAGTCTTCAGGGTGACAAATAAGAACAAAATACACTTGATCTCACACAATTAATTGAAGCTCTTCGGGGAGTCAAAAACGTTGAATGCGCTGGTCATGGGAGGAAGAGGGCATTTGTTCATAACAGCCACATTATTAAGCCCATGAAAATCACTACAAGACCAAAAAGAATCATCCTTCTTCTTAATAAAAAAGAAGCCGACCCCAGCCAGTGAACAGGAAGGAGCAATGGTTCCCGCAGCAAGACATACTTCTTAACAATTCTCGAGCACTTTCCTTTTAGGAGCTGACAGGGGAAACAGGCGACCCCTGGGAGGAATAGCACCGGGAAGGAGGTTGATGGCACTTCTGTGAGGGGGAAAGAAGAAGCCAGAGATTTGCTAAAAACTAAAGCAAGGTCGTGATAGCAACTGGGTACAAAGACAAATCAGGAGACCCGTCCAGAAGAATACACTGCATGACTTTGTCCGTGTTCTCAAACTGTGTCTCGCAACCAAACACTCGCGAGAAAGATTTCAAAATTTATTGGGTCCAAATAGAATCGAAAATGACCACATTTTGAACCAAACCCACTGTTTAAAATGCCATTTATTCCTTATTCACGTTGCCCTCAATGCTGCTTTCTGCACATGATCACAGACATTATTTCAGTCAGAACACATTTCAAACTGTGCGATTGTGACTCCAGATATATAAAAGGCATCTGAAATTAAAAATTTACATTTTATTTGTCACATTTGTCGGCGCCATCTAGGTAGAACAGAGAAATGAGTATACAATGGGAACGGCAGCTTAAAAAAGGGCCTGGCCCGCCCTGCAGGGTTAAAAAAAATCCATTGCATCTAAGCACATATAGACATAATACAGGAAAAACATTGCAGGAGGAGAAGGGGGGGGAGGGAGAAGCTTGGGAATGCAGAGCATCTCCCTCTCTGGGGAGTATTTTGGCTCCTTGATGACCTTCAAGGCCAGAGGAGGTGAGGGAAAGCCAGATGAGAGAAGTTGATTTGGGTCAAAATCTGTAAATTTCCACAGATATTTACCCTCCATCACCGGTCTCCATTTTATCCAACATCCGTTGCATAGCCGTCAGTCTCTCCCCGATGATATCCAGTTTGCAGTCACAGACCACTGAAGGATGCCTGAGGAATGGAGGAGAAGTGTCCTAGTACCAATCTTTAAGAACAAGGATGATGTACAGAGTTGTAACAACTACAGAGGCATAAAGTTGATGAGCCACACAATGAAACTTTGGGAAAGAGTAGTGGAAGCTAGGCTAAGAAGAGAAGTGGATATTTGTGAGCAGCAGTATGGCTTCATGCCCAGGAAGAGCACTACTGATGCAATTTTTGCTCTGAGATTGTTAATGGAGAAGTACAGAGATGGTCAGAAGGAGCTTCACTGCGTCTTTGTGGATTTAGAAAAAGCGTATGACAGGGTGCCAAGAGAAGAGCTATGGTCCTGTATGAGGAGGTCAGGAGTGGCAGAGAAGTACGTCAGAGTAGTTCAGGATATGTATGAGAGAAGTAAGACAGCAGTGAGATGTGCTGTAGGTCAGACAAAAGAGTTCAAAGTGGAGGTGGGCTACATCAAGGATCAGCTTTGAGTCCCTTCTTATTTGCTATGGTGATGGACAGGTTGACAGATGAGGTCAGACAGGAATCTCCGTGGACAATGATGTTTGCAGATGACATTGTGATTTGTAGTGAGAGCAGAGAGCAGGTGGAGGAAAACCTGGAAAGTTGGAGGTCAGCTCTAGAAAGAAGAGGAATGAAAGTCAGTCGCAGTAAGACAGAATACATGTGTTTGAACGAGAGAGAGGGAAATAGAACAGTGAGGTTACAGGGGGCTGAGGTCAAGAAGGTGCAGGAGTTTAGGTATTTGGGGTCAACAGTCCAGTGTGACGGGGAGTGTGGAAAAGAGGTGAAGAGACGAGTGCAGGCAGGTTGGAGTGGATGGAGAAAAGTGTCAGGGGTGTTGTGTGACAGAAGAGTGTCAGCAAGAATCAAAGGAAAGGTGTACAGAACAGTAGTGAGAGCAGCTATGATGTATGGGTTAGAGACTGTGGCAGTGAGGAAGAGACAAGAGGCAGAGATGGAAGTAGCAGAGATGAGGATGTTGAGGTTCAGTTTAGGAGTGACGAGGATGGACAAGATTAGGAACGAGCACATCAGAGGGACAGCTCAGGTTGGTTGTTTTGGAGACAAAGTCAGAGAGACCAGATTGAGATGGTTTGGACATGTGCAGAGGAGGGATAGTGGTTATATTGGTAGAAGGATGTTGGAGATGGAGATGCCAGGCAAGAGGTCAAGAGGAAGACCAAAGACGAGATATATGGATGTGCTGAAAGAGGACATGAAGGTAGTTGGTGCAAGAGTAGAGGATACTGAGGACAGAGTTAGGTGGAAAGGGATGAAGAAAAAGAAGAAGTCACAGACCACTGAATGAGTCCCGACACACTTAAGTCCAAACAACATTTCATTCCAGCCGGTCAGCTTAGTGGGGTTTTGAGCACTGACTGTCTTTGAGAATCGCTGATAGCCGAGAGTTCCACATATTCCGATCAGCAGAATCCCAGTTATCACAGCTCCACTTAGATAAATGCAAACTGCATTGATTTGCAATCCCCAGGTCCACCATTGTCCAGTGTCTTTCTTAAGGAAAATACTTGCTACAAATGCTTAGTTTTGACATGTGGTTAAACTTTAGCTCTGACTTCATCATGGGGAAAGCCACGCATCACCTCAGCACATTTACACCAGGGAAACACTTGCGACCCATTCTGAACTCCAAACTACTGCCCGGTTTTGCAACTTGACGTTACGGGTTAGCAGTTAGGCTTCATTAATAATTAATACACAGCGTCTTCTCATAGGATAATAGAGGTCTGGCACATGAAATATTAAAATATCGATGAGTCGATAGATGCCGTATGCAAATAGATGCAAAAATATGTCGCATTCTAAGAAATTTCTTTTCAAACAGGAAGTCAGCTAACAAAAGCCAGAAATTAAAGTTTTACCCATAATTAAATGTAACAGACATACATTTGTCCTAAATAATGTTCAGCGCAAGTAAATCTCTGAAAATATATTGTTTCCATCCTGTGTTTCATGGCCCTTTAACTGTGCTTTTTCTTTGTTTTTAATCTTTATAGGTTTCTCTATTTCTATATTTTTAATCATTATGTTTTTATGTGACTTGTTATGTTTTTATAAAATCTATCTTTAAACTACATTTTAATTTTGTGTCCAGCTGTCTCTCTGCTCTATTTACACTGACCTAACTTTATTCCCATCACTTTGTATTACCAATGTGTACGAATAAACCATAAATAAACTTGCATCGTTCCAATTATTAATTGTGTCACTATTGAAATAACTGTATTATTCTATAATTTATCTCTCTTGCGATTGCAAACCAAACAAGGGCCGCTGCTGAAGTGTCCAGAGGTGCGGGGCTCATAGATTAAACGATTATGGCAATCTGGCAGTGACTGGTGCAGGCACAGGGGCCGGGATTCTATCATTTTAAAAATTGATTTTCTGGTTTAACAATCTATTGCAAACTTTTCTAATAATATAAGATGGATTTTATTCTATCCTCAAGATAAGGATTGGCCAGGCTTGTCCTTTGCCAGACGGCCGCTGTAAACCAGCAGCCAGCTTGACTGATCTGTTTACCCACTTGGCCACTTTGGGAACTTATTGTGATTGATGACAGTAAATCAAGAAGTAAAACAAGAGCTGTGCTGTGGTTATGCTGCCCTTCCCTCGGTGCCTATACTTCAATAGTCACTTTTAAATAGGCTCTTGGAGAGAAGGGGAAGGAAAGCAGCTCTTTGTTTGAAAAGATAAAGGTCTGTTACACTGCTGATTGCTTTGCCTGACAAGAGTGAGATGCAAAACGAAAGTCAGAAAACCTACACAAAGGACCTTTTTAATATTGACTTCCTAGTTTATTCTGTCAGTTTCACAGTACTTTTAATACTGTTGTGTTGTTGCTTGCTGCTCAACAGATTTGTGCCAACCGGTAAATATTAAACGCTAATACCATGACATTCAGAGCTGAGGAAAGGTGTTTCCCACATTTTATCAACCACAGCAGACAGGAAACAATTCCACAGCTTGACTAATGTCGAGTGTCAACCGTTAAACCCTTTCGACAGAAGGAAACAGCAGCAATAACATGAAGTAGAGAATGTAATCTATGAAACAGTGTTTAACATCAAATACAATTTGTTTTATTTAATTTTTTACTTTACATTTATATGTAAATCTTCAACTGTTACATTTTTTATTTATTTATAGCACTTTCCACAAATCGACCAGAAAACTGACAAGTAATTTGTAAGAGGCAAATTATTCACAACAAACAGCAATTGTGCTGTTTTTAAATCAATTTTCCCCCAATAATTAACAACTGTCATGGTTACAGGGTTCTCCTCAATTGTTGACATTTTCCCAGATGGATTGATGTTGACCTTTTTGTAAAGGTTGAGTGGTGTTTCACCAACTCAGGGTTGAGGGATATTCATGATGTACTGGGAGAATGATCTCTGTGCCGTATGATTTCTTTACTCTTTATTTAGACAATTTCATTGTGATTTTGTAAGCCTGGTCATTCTTTTCAATGCCACTCAGCCCGACCTTAACATCTTGTACTGTTCCTTGAAAGCTACCCTCCTGTGCTCCACGATATGAGGATATTGAGATATCTCCATATCCCAGAACACCAGTCCAAGCGTCATAGCATAGGAGCCAACTCTAGCGTCCAACATCCCATATGCGTAAGAATCTAATCGTAAAGAAGTGAATGACGCACAGGAGGATGGTCTTCATGGTACAAATAGAGGGCTTCTTTTTTACAGCGGTTCTCTGTTTCCGTAAGACGGTCTCTCCGGTCTCTCTCACCAAGGTGAAGGCTTGTAAGCATTACACTGCAGCATATATACAAGTCTTTCTATACATAGAATTTTAATTAAAAGTCAAGCTTTTTGTCTCCGAGATTTGAATTTATCTAAAAACAATAATGTATGTCAAGATCAATTGGTGCCACTAGAGAATGAGCATTCTTCTATTATTGTATTGGACAATATTCTTATCACACATTTCAAAAATGGTGAAAGAATTACGGTACCTTATCAATGCCTCACAATCCTGTATCAATTACCCTATGCAATGCAATCTATCTTACTTATTTTGATACCCTACATATGTGTCGAATTTCACCAAACTATTAGCTATAGAGCCATTTTGCCACACCAACCATTGGAACCCCAATCAGGCAACATTTTTAACCAGTTCTGACAGGTATTTGAAATTCCGTGACCTTTCGAGCACTTTTAGATCATCGTTTGTTTTTTTGTTTTTTTTTTATCAACCGAAGGTATTCATTTTCAATACCCAGTTTTTTCTATTAACTAGGATTTTCCAGATACAGCCACGGCATCCAGAGGGAGCCTGGTTCAGGCAACACACAGGTTTCTGCTCTTGACGAATGTCAACTTCATTAATCCATGACAGTTCATCATAAACTTTAAAAACTTGGATACATTTAAAGCGGGGGGAGTGAGGGACCGTACTTTTAATTTAGAATCCAAGGTTCTAATCTGTATATGGGTGGATTTCCTGTTAATGCAGGGGTTTAAATACAGTTTCAGGGTATCCACATGTGAGAGAGATAAAGATCCTGAGACAGACAAGTGCATCAGGTGAAGAAACACTCGAAATCCGAAACTAGAAACGTTATAGTCTGTAATGGTCTTTTATGCAAATAACATCTCAGGGTGTAAGAGTGGATGGGACTAGTACCAATGGCACTCAGAGTATAGACATTGATAGACTGTTCGACTTTTTTTAGGAGCTAGACGAGGTGCTCAGAACTCCTTCCTGAAGAAGTGTTCCAGAAATGAGGTGTTCATTACAACTCGAGGGGTTACCAGAATGCTACTGTTCTCATGGGTAAATGTAGATGAAATCAAATACAGTGGCAATATTCTGGTTTTCTGTAATCAGGACAGGAAGTTCTTGACATTATCGATCGCTGTCAAAGATGGTTTAAGCACATGAAGCATCCACAATGAAGATCGATAAGTAACTAGGAAAAATACACTGTCTTTCTCAGAAGGAAAACAACTAGGCAAACTGCCAACACCAGTGCATCGCCCGCCCTGGGTATCCACGGCCTTAGCCCCAAACGTTTTTTATCAGCTCAGGATAATTTAACTCCAGAAAAAATACAGTAGCGCTGTAGATTAATGAGCCACTAAAGAAATTACTTCATTTTGGCAAGACCAATCAAAGAGAAAGGTTGCATGGACCATCCATTTTATCAGCTGATCTGATCTGAAGTGTTTGCCCGCTGGATCGAGCCTGTGATGCGTTGACAGGAAAGCAGAAATGATGGATATAACACTGGTTTTCAACTAAATAAAGCCTCTGCAGAGGCTCAAGTTTCCAGGGAGCCGCCGGCAGAAACAATTAAATAATTACTTTAAACATAATGTTAGAGACTGGGAATGCAATGGATCTTCTCTTTTTCACCTTTGGCTAGAACAGCCACAGTCTGCTCCACTTGGGACATAGCTGAATATGCCCTATTTGCTGCAACATCAAGGGCTGTGATGGGCGAGGAGCTTGAACACCTCTCTGAGTGGGGTGCTTGCCAGAATTTTGTGAGTTCCTGGTGTTCCGGGAAAAGGGTAAAGGGGATAAAATGGGTAGACTCCTCGTGCTGTGGCCCCATGAACCAATAGTTCAACAGCAAAGGCACCATGTCAGGGTGCTGAGGCCAACCTGATGACCTCTGCTGCCACTGAAATCATCCTATATCACCTCCTTGTCTGGCACCATTTGGCGGCAGAAGCAAGCTTGCCGACCCTGGAAGCGACAGTGTCCGCTCCAATGCAGTGATGGACAACACATCAAATACAAGGGTACGAGAGGGGGCGGGAAATGTACCATCTGCTCACTGACCACGCCGGACATGTGGAGGAGCTGGGGAGCAGGGAGTTTCTGAGGCACCTCCTGAAAACTGATCCAGTGCTCTAGCTAACAAGATATTCAGCAACCCTCTCTCCAGCCATGTCCTCCCGTGAAGCAAACGGTCAGAATCTACCTCGAAGAAAAGCCAAAACCTCAGAGTGCAATTGGGCAGAGCGTTGCAGTGCACAAACTTTGTCCTCGTAAGCGCCATGTTGGCATGCTGTAAACCCAGACACTCAACACAGTGCTCCTTTGAGAAAATGGAGGTGAAGCTCTTTCAATGGTCTTTAAAAAGACTCAATGCTATTCAACAGGGGGAGTTCTGTCGACTGACAAGCTCTTGAACAGGGCAAAGAAAGATCTAGCGTTAGATCCTGCTCAGTATCCTCCAACTTTCGTGGCCTAGTGAATCAGGCGATTGACTGGAGAGCAAAAGGATCGCCAGCTCAACTGGGAGTCAAAGGTGGGATGCGTGTTGAAACTCATTACTGTGGCGGCTTTGAGCAAGTCACCAGGTCCCCGGGTGCCACAACTATGGCTGCTCACTGCTCCGGGTGTGTGTTCGCTGAGTATTTGTTCACTGCTCTGTGTGCGCACTTGGATGGGTTAAATGCAGTGCACAAATTCCTCGTATGGGTCACTCCATACTTGATCCCAATGACACTTTCACTTTCGAGCTCTCATTACCCAGAGTTCAACTGAAGCTCATTTTCTCATCAACCAATCTCCTGTGCTCATCCAGATATAAAAATATCACCACTTACTGGATTCCCTCTCTAGACTCTCCTGCTATATTTTGATGATTTTATCCTTCTGTTTTCTCATATGGTTTCTCCTGGACTACCAACCTTCTAAGGATAAAGATAAGCTTATCAAGATCTTTGTACATCGGCGTCTCCAACTGGTATTGGTTACAGTATTCAGGGTGGTTTCCCATGATTCCCTTGCGTGAATGCGCTTGGCTCTATGTCTTACCTTAGGTTGCAACTCATCTCTCCTCCTGGACTCTGAATATCCAAGGCTCCATCTTCTCTTCATGGTCTGGAACTACTGCCTGTTCTTCACCTCTCAACCTGCAATGTGTGCATGCCCTCAATTACTCATTACTCAGCTTACTTATACTGGTGGGCAATCAACCAGAGATGGAGATATCCTTCCAAGAGTTTTCAATGGTTGACAAGGAAACCAGCTATTCTAATATGCAAGATGTTTTAAAGTATAAGGATTTTTGTTTGTTATTGTGAAGGGGTGCGAGGTTGATCAGCGTTGATCAGGTGCTACTCCTAAAAGCGCGACACAGTAGATGTGTTCAGCGTAGGAGAAAGCGCACTGATCCCCTCCACTGGGAGCAGTGAATGGATGCCGCGAATACCATTATGGGGTTACTGGGGCCCAGCTGGATTCGCGTCCCCCAGAAGAGCCTACTGGGCGCTGGACCCCCTACATCCCGGCGAGGAGTGGATGACACTGTGACTGGTGACCTGTCCACAGTACACCCACGCCTCTCACCCGGTGAGGGAACAAGCGGGTACAGAAGATGAATGAATGAATGCGTTGACAACAAGGCGCATGGATCCAGTTAGCCCAGCGCATGGCGGATACACCACCACAGGAGAGATCCCACACCTCTGGTCTGGAAACTCACTCAACACTGGACTGAAAGGCACCCTGGAGCACTCCCAGCATTCTACCCGGAAGCCCACCCTCGTCTGACCTGCTCAACACCATACCCGATGGCTCTTTTAATTATTTATTATGGCACTATGATTTTAAATAAACACAGTGAGTGGCTTTGAACAGTGTGAGTGTGTCCGTGTCTCTCTCACCACGCACTACATTATACGCAGCCACTAAAATGAAACGTTGGTGTGTCCAAACACTCTAATAAACACGGACAAGAACTGCAGTTTCCACATGATTTACAGTAGAACTGATCAACTCCTGTGATAACATTTACAGAGGTCATAAATGTACACCGTGCCGCATGTGTTTAATCTCTTCATTATGCAGCTACCACTAATTGCAGATGCAGGAGAAATCTTTGATCAATCATTCTCTATAACTTTCATACTCTAAACACCTGAAAGGGGAACTTCAGCAGGCGGTCGGTTGATATTTAAAACTAGTGTCACAACAGTATTAAACTACTGAGCCGCAAGTTTTAATATTTCATAGTGGACAAAGCAGGGAAAACCTGCTTTTGAAAAATTGGAACTTGTTTTTGGCATCTCGAATGCTTAATCAGTCAGAGAGAACCTGGTTAAAATATATCAATCTGTGATGGAAAAGTGCACTAAAATAAAAGTTCAGTTACACCTCAGATGCAGTTTCCCAGCATTGCCGGTTTCACCTTGCTGTGATTATCAGCTATTGTTTGAGGCTGTTTACACAACCAATAAACTAAAGTGTCGTTGACAGCTTCTGACCAGAAATGCAAATGAGTTCACCCATAAGAAAGAATCATGTATTAACTAGTGGTTAGTCTCTTATACTTTCCCTATCTCTCTTGTGATGGATGGAGATACAGAGATTACAGTACGGGACAGCTATGATTCCTATTACCTTCTCTTCATTTCCAAAAAGAGAAGTAGAGCATCACTGCTGGAGGTTACAGTATGTTGACGTGGCACATTTAAATGTGATTATAAAGCCAGCTGTAAAGCAGAGGGGTTATCCATAGAGTGGTTGAGCAGAACATAGCTAAGATTAAAACAGACTAATTGTCTGATTTACCAAAGCCAGAATGGTGAGTTACTTGACTCTAATCTCATTTGAGTTGTATTCTTATCGATTACAAATCTATTATCGTTTGAATTTTACAAGGGGTCCCTAGAAAATGACATCAACCAAGACTTTCAGGATGCCATCGATGTAATTCAGCGACACTCGCAGTTACAGCCCTTTGACTCAGGTATATTGTGCATACTTTTCTAAAATACAAAGAAAGTATTTGTTAATGTTTACACATGTAATGATTGTTTGGTGGCACATATTAGAATCAGTAGATTTTATGTGTTGGAAAAAGCATAAGTGAAATTTATTCCTTTGAAGACAGGTAAGGGACGGGATAATTCATTGTATTACAGCAGGGGTGTCGCCATCCGTTCCTGGAGGCCGGAGCCCTGCACTGTTTACTTCCAACCCGGCTCAGAGAGACCCAGACCTGAAACTTACAAACAGCCTGAAGGACCTACCGAGCTGCATCAGGTGTTTAGTTGAGGTTGGACCTAAACTGGGAAGGGCTGTGGCCCTCCAGGAACTGGGCTTGAGACCCCTGTATAGGCTGTAATGAGTCACTTGGTAGCAGTTACTGAGGGGGAGCGGTCAGATCCTAGAAGAAATAATTGCTTGTCCGGTAATCTCTCACTTGTCAAGCTGTTCGGATTTGTTGTTTTCATACACATGCTTAAAGGAAGAACTCTTTAAATGAAATCTTTTACACCTGTCATCATTTTCTGTGCAGGCTCTCTTTCAGAAAGCAAGCACTATGAGACACTAGACCGTCCACCGTCCTTCCTGAGACACTCCATTTCTTACTATCAACTAGCTCCTCATTTTGAGGCTCCGGGGTTGAACTATGAGTGGGATGAGACCTCTGTCAGTTTACCCGAATCACATATGTCTCAACTTGTGACAGATGCATCTATGGGAGCTTTCTGCTCTTCTGAGGCGTCACCATTTTATCCTAATGTGCACCAGCGTCATGCGAAAGGTACAGTACGCTTCTTGTTACAAATGAGTTGTTTACTTGAATTTCCAAAAGCCTAGCAATTAACCCTTAGAAGTCTGGCGCCTTTTTGAGCGTTTTTTTTTTTTCAACTTTACAAAATAAATTATCTTTAAAACAGCTTTTGTGCCAATTTTTGCTATCGTTTAACCCAAGCTTCAAAGACAAGGTGAAATCTTGTAAAAAAAAAAAAAAAAAAAAAAAAACAGGCAACCCTTAAACTTTAAAACCTTATACAGTGGTATCCCAAGATACAAAATTAATCTGTTCGTATCTCGTAGCAAGTTTTACATGTAAAACGTCTAATCCGTGCAACGGCTCTCAGAAACAACAGTAAACATTACGGCACTATGTATGAAAGTTAACTTTCTCATGATATTTCACGAATTACTGACACCAACAGGGTTTCAAGCACAAGCGCAGACAGATGGAGAGACTCTTCTGAGAACACGTCACTGGGTTTCTCTAAGTTTCTAAGAACGTTATTTCTTTTACGACACCTTGGGCCTGTACCATGAACGTAGATGAACAAACTCAGAGTTACAGGATTAGTTTTGGGTTGACAAATCCAAACCGATGCAATCAGGCATTAATGGTACCACGATGAAGCTCATCAACTTTCTTTGTTAAACCAGGCTTTGATCCTTAAGCATGATTACTTGAAGCACGCGCGTGCACATAAAAGAGTGACGTGCCACCGAACAACCAATTGCGTTCGTCATGGAGAGAGGGAGGTCCTTATATTTCTCCGCTGAGGAGCAAACTATTATAATGCAGAAATACAATGAATTTAAGCACGTTTTACAAGCGCGCAGTAATACCGTGTCTGCTGCCAAAGCGAGAGAAGACTGTTGGAGAAAGATTGCGGATAGCGTTAATGCGTAAATTAAATACATATTTTATACATCAAGGTCTAATTATGTATATGTAACGTTAGTTTATGTATTTGCACGCCCGTAAAAATTATGCTAACACTTTACAATAACAGTGTAATTGTTAAAAGCATTCGACCGGACAAATGAAGAATGATCACTAAAGTTGTAGTGTTACTAACTACTTTTCAATTACTGGCTTTCAATATGCTTTCACTACTATTAACAGTTAAAATAGTTTAAAATTATTTTTAAAATCTGTCATACAAGTAACTATCAGGGAAGGCAATGGGATTTTGTCTGTCCCTAAAAACTCTTTCTCTGCGAAGCGCTCTTTAAACAATTTGCGCGGAAATATCCACAGGATTTCTCAGAAAAGGACAAGCCATTGCAACAGACACTAGAAATTAGTTGCGTCACTTAAATGTTCACTACTGATTGGTCAAATTTCGTTTTGAGATCTCGAATCCAGAACTTAACCTGCCCCGGAGCAGGTTAGCCGTGCAGCGCAAGTTACCATGGCAATGAACACCAACTGAAGCCGAGTTTCTTTCTTGGTACCTAAAACCCAGCATTGGTGCAAACTAATCCTAAACTTACCTGGCTAGCCAGCTAATCCGGCTTCATGGTACAGGCCCCTTGACTCTAACATTTGTTATAATATATTATTAGTAATCTATACATAATGTTTCGCTCGATTTAAAACTGATTTAAAATTGATTTAAAGTGTTTTAAAGCGTATCAGACCCAGAGAATGGAGCGCCAGGACCCGGAAGCTCAGCACGGCATCAGACTTAACAAGCGGATAATAGACCAGAACTGTTTGTGGTTGTTCATATCTTGAATTTTTCTTCACATCTCGTACCAAACCATTTCCCGCGAGAATTTTTGTATCTCGAACATTACGTAATTTGAAGCATTCATATCTCAGGGTACCACTGTACACTGTTCCAAACACTTTATGTTCCTTTGTGCTTTGTTTTGTGACAACACAGCAATATCACAGGTTTTGCACAAGGGTACAATGCTCTGTCGCTCTTTTGAAGCGAGTCCCACCTGGCAATGCTGAGCAGTCCCCGCACCCCGTCCCCAGAAGATCTGTCCTTAGTTCTCCAAGATTTTTTTTTTTATTTAGATTTATCTTCTGCACCATCGTTGATAGAAATAAATGATTAACGTTTCTATTTCAGAAAAAAATTCCAGCAACATGCATAACACATGAAATGGCATTAATGTGTTCGTTGGTTTACTTATTTAAAAATAAAAATACCCAACAGATTACTTTTCTCAGACTAGCAGCAATGCTCATGCAAGTCTTCTTCTTCTTCTTCTTCTTTCGGCTGTTCCAAGTTTAGTGGTCGCTGACGCGTTAGTTTCCACCAAACTCTGTCCTCAGTATCCTCTACTCTTGCACCAACTACCTTCATGTCCTCTTTCAGCACATCCATATATCTCGTCTTTGGTCTTCCTCTGGACCTCTTGCCTGGCATCTCCATCTCCAACATCCTTCTACCAGTATAACCACTATCCCTCCTCTGCACATGTCCAAACCATCTCAATCTGGCCTCTCTGACTTTGTCTCCAAAACAACCAACCTGAGCTGTCCCTCTGATGTGCTTGTTCCTCTTCTTCTCCATCCTCAACATCCCCATCTCTGCTACTTCCATCTCTGCCTCTTTTCTCTTCCTCACTGCCACAGTCTCCAACCCATACATCATTGCTGGTCTCACTACTGTTCTGTACACCTTTCCTTTGATTCTTGCTGACACTCTTCTGTCACACAACACCCCTGACACTTTTCTCCATCACCTCCAACCTGCCTGCACTCGCCTCTTCACCTCTTTTCCACACTCCCTGTCACACTGGACTGTTAAGGGCTAAGGGGGCAGAAATGGAATTGCGACTTACGAGCAATGTAATGAAATTTCATAGCCATACGTCTATGGTAAAAAACAGCTTGATTTAGTGAAGAAATCAAACATCCTCCTCTCTTCCTCCTCAGGACGCAAGAAGCTACGTTTATATGAATATCTGCATGAGGCTCTCCATGACGCAAATATGAGGGACTCCATCCAGTGGACGGACAGAGGGAGTGGCATCTTCCACTTCATCTCCAAAAATAAAGAGAAACTGGCTGAGTGCTGGGGCCAGCGCAAAGGCAACCGGAAGACCATGACGTACCAGAAAATGGCCCGTGCTCTCCGCAACTACAGCCGAACAGGGGAGATTGTGAAGGTGCGCCGCAAGCTCACTTACCAGTTTAACCCGGCGATTCTGCAGCGCCTGAGTTCCCGGTCCGAGTACAATACAGTTCCTGCGTCCAGAGACGCTAGCTTTTATCAGCAGCAGGCATCAAGCCAGCACATTTACTACAGCTCTGCACTACCAGAATGCCACTACTGCTACAGCCAGTACTCCAGCCCTGGCGAGTACGACCTGGCCACTGCTCTGACACTGCACCACGACTCAAAAACAGGCCTTTCAGCTCAATGAAGCTCAAGAAATGAAATGCATTGCCACCAATCATATTTTTTTTGCTGGGATAATTTATAATAGTCAGATAATCATTTTGTTAAAACGATAACTTTTGTGTTCAAGATGCTATAATTATGTAACACTCATTAATTGTTAGATGTTTCATAAAACACAAAAGACAGGTGTAGTATGTTTACCTTGCTCTGCCACAACTCTTTTCATTACAATCACATTCAATCTCTTTGTTTTCTAGAACAGTCTTATTCCGGAATTGGGCTGAGATTTTCATTCATACACTGTGTAAAAAATGTCTTTAAATTTAACTGTAAAATACAGTTTAAATGCTACTTTAAACTATTCTTGGGCAAGAGGCAGGGGTACACCCTTGACAGGTCGCCAGCCCATTGCAGCTATTGAAAATTATTTTTTGGTAAATTATTTACTGTTATTTCATGTAATATAATTCTACCCGAGTTGTATTCATTCGCGTGACGCTTTACTCTGTATTGCTGAACTTATCTGATGGCACAAACTTGAAACATGGGCGATTTGCAGATGAAGTCCAGTAAGAAAATCACTGGAAAAGTCAATATTTAATAAGAATATTCAATTTATGCTTACAATTATATAACGCAAAGACGGTAGATATCCGTAAAAAGTATAGTAATTAACTTATACCTTTAAATGATACAGTTGTGAACCGTGAATTTAACAAAATTTTAAGCAAAATTTAAAAAAAAAAGTTTTTAGAGCAAAATATTATGTTCACAGTTATAATCTGAAAAAAAACATTAAATATGTAAAATTTACAGTAAAGCGGATGCAATGGCATTAAACCAATATTGCTACCGTATGTTTACCGTATGTTCTAGCTGCCGGTATTTTACTGTAAAATTCATGGTTTATTTTTTACAGTGTGTGTATGTTTTAATGAAATTGAATGGGTTGTTATGTAAAATGTAAAATAAATCCCATAGTTAAAATATGTAAAATATACAATAAAATAGTAATTGCTTTTACTAAATAACGTACATTTTACAGTTTAAACCAGCATATAACAGCATATGTAAAATATAAACAATGTGTAAATTTACTGGTTTATACTTTAAAATGTATGTTGTTCCGTAAAAGCAATTACTGTTTTGTTGTATATTTTACGGAGTTGTTCTGGTGACCCCAGATGCCAGTTTTTTTCTGTAAAAACTATGGGATTTTTTTACAGTGTAACTACTTCCCAGCTACTCACCCATTGGTTAATGATTTGCATATTCATGACATGTATGCAAAGTTACTGTCTGACGGTGGATGTAAATGTGAGTGTTGTATTTGCAGGTTTGGTAAATATATGTATATCAAGTGATGTGCGACTAGATAATAAAGAGGCTACAGTGAGAAACTTGTTTGTTCTTTATTGAACCTTGTGCTCTTTTTACACCCTTTCCTTGTTTCCCCAGCAAATTACAACGTAGCAACAAGTGTCGCAAATATTCAAAATGTACGTGTGAGTATTACATCGATAGACGCTGTAATGGCGTATAGAGGAAATGTTATATTTCAGTTATAACTGATCTGAAGTGTTTGCGCTGCACTGCCTGGGTTGAGACGGTTTGAGAGACGGGAGGCAGAAACTTCTAGGTTACTTGCGTAACCCCACGTTCCCTGAATAGGGAACGGAGACGTTAGTTGGGATTAGACCGACTGAATGGGAGCGAATTATCGTGGAAGCGACTGCCGAACATATCAACGGGCAAATTAATTTGCAGGCGAAGGTGATTGATTAGCAATCAGCCGGGTATAAAGCCGGGCGTGCCTACGCCACCATTATGGAATTTTCAGAGGAGCTGGACCTACTTACCTCCCAGCTTACCTCAGATCCATGACTTCCAGGGCATGGCGAAGGGTAACGTCTCCGTTCCCTATTCAAGAAGTAACCTAGACGTTCCCTTTCAGTCGGTCCCGGAGACGTTAGTCGGGATTAGACCGACTGAATGGGAGCCTCTTTAAAGGGCCATGCCCGAAGTCCATCCAGACAGGCCGGCACTTAACACAAAATAGGGGTTAGTAAAAGGCCGTTTGTATCTGAATGGGGAACTCCTTCTGCCCCTGCCCGGAATACTCATTGACGGGGAAGTCGTCCAACACTGAGAGCTTAGCTGTACTCGGTTGATGCTGATGACCAGAAGGAGGCACCCCTCGACCCGCAGGGAGGAGTGGCGGAGATCGCGTCGAGGCCCGAAGGGCTACCAGCGGGTCATCGTTCTGCAAGAGAGAAGAAGCAGAGACGGAAAGTCATCGTTACTCACCAAAAGCCAGGGGTGTAACGGGACGGGTTCATACTAGCCGCCTGAAGGGGGAGCTGTATAGAGAACATATAAACGGAGTGCCAAGAGAGGGACTCCCAGATCTGTACCCTAGTTCTGCGGGGGCCAGGCCGAAGCAAAGCCGCCACACGGAACCTGGTAGTGCTGACTGCTCCGCTCAGTCAGATGCCGAAGGGGGAGGATGGGAGAGCCACCCGAAGGGGGAGCTCTTAGAAAGGTGTACTTCTCCTGATGACGAGGAGAGTACTGCAAGCGTACACCTGCTCCGTCCCCTAAGGGTGACTGCCACCACTCAGGACTGCAGAGGGAACAGAGCCTACGTCAAGGTTGTAGAACCTGACGAAAGTGTTAAGTGTAGACCAGCCCGCAGCTCTACATATGTCGGTGAGTGAGGCCCCTCTAGCCAACGCCCACGAGGCGGCGATGCCGTGAGTGGAGTGGGCCCTCGGATGGAGAGGGCAGGGAACCTCACACGCCTCATAAGCAAGGCGGAGAGCCTCCACTAGCCAGTGGCCAAGCCGTTGCCTGGAGACCGCGGAACCCTTACGCTGGCCTCTGAAACATACGAAGAGCTGCTGGGAGCAACGAAGCTCCCGGGTTCTGTCCAAGTAGGTCCGGAGAGCTCGCACAGGACATAATGAACCCTGGGCTGGTTCTGCCTCCTCCCGGGGCAGAGCCTGCAGGGTCACCACCTGGTCCCGGTAGGGGACGGATGGGACTTTGGGGATGAATCCGGGCCTGGGTCTGATGGTAACCAGAGAATCGCCAGGGCAGGATTCGTCGGCGGACAGTGCCTGGAGATCTCCCACCCTCTTAATTGAGGCCAAAGCGAGCAGGAGTGCGGTCTTCAGTGAGAGGACACGCAGCTCCGCCGAGTGCAAAGGCTCAAACGGAGACTTCCGCAGCCCAGACAGGGCGACGGAGAGGTCCCAAGAGGGAACAGAGGGGGGTCTAGGCGGCCTAAGACGCCTAGCTCCCTTGAGAAATCTCACCATCAGTTCGTGGCTGCCCACTGATTTCCCTTCGACCCGAAGGTGAAAGGCAGAAATAGCGGCGGCATAGACCTTGAGGGACGAAGGGGACAGCCCCCGATCGAACCTCTCCTGGAGAAAGGTCAACACGACTCTGATGGGGCACGACCTGGGGAGGTCCTCTTCCTGACGGGAGGAACACCAATCGACGAACCGACCCCGGTTTAAGTGTGAAAGCACCTTGCCCTGGTGTCGGATCAACTGGTCCCTGGACGAGGCTATAAGAAGCCAGTCGTCGAGGTAGTCCAGGATCCGAATGCCTGCCCGGTGGAGCGGGGCTAGCGCAGCCCTGACAACCTTCGTGAAGGTGCGAAGGGAGAGGGCAAGACCGAAGGGCAGGACCTTGTACTGGTATGCATGGCCTTCGAAACAGAACCTTAGAAAGGGTCTGTGTCTCGGTACCACTTCTACCTGAAAGTACGCGTCCTTCAGGTCGATTGTTGCGAACCAATCTCCAGGACAGATGCATGGTACAATGCAGCGGACCGTCAGCCCCTTGAACCGGTACTTGGCCAGGTGCCGGTTCAGACGCCTCAGATCCAAGATTGGTCTCAGCCCGCCTGATTTCTTGGGGACCAGGAAGTATGGGCTGTAAAACCCGCATTCCATATCGGCTGGGGGTACCGGCTCGATCGCACCTTTGTTAGAAGGGCGTCGATCTCCTCTCGCAGGAATGAGGCGCCTGTTCGGGAACAGGAGTGTGAAGCACACCTCGAATCTGGGGGCAGACACGATCTGAATCGTGTAGCCCTGCCGGATTGTCCGGACCACCCACTGTGAGACCCCGGGAAGCTTCCGCCAGGCTCCCAGGTAAGCTGACAGGGGTCGTGGTCGGGACGTGCCGATGGTCCCCATGGCGGGGCCGCCCGGAGGCGGACTTGTGGGCGGAATCACCAGGGAAGGACCCTGGGAGATGGTCAGATGAGGGCAGGGGTGGTGTGCCCACAGGTCGAAGGAGTAAACCAAGGCAGGAGACGTACTCTTTGGCAGCGAACAGGCGGAGAGGGTTCCGGCCCAGAAGCAACGCCTGCTGCTTCTGGCGTGGAACAATACCCAGACCCTCCGCCTGCCTCCTGATCGTGGAGACCTTTGACGAAAATCTCCACGGCGACGCCAAAGAGGCCATCCGGGGAGACAGGCGCGTGCGGAAGCCGAAAATCGGTCCTCGGGACGCATTGAAGCCTGCTCAAACCACAGATGGCGTTCCTGGACCACAAGCGTGGACATCGCGTGACCGATGTTCAGCACGGCTGATCTTGTAGCACGTGGCGACAATCAGCGGCTGAAAGCGAGTCTCAGAGAGACTGCTGGTCACCACCACCCTGGTGCATGACACGGAGGACCTGTAAGGTCGCCATAGCATGCAATGATGCAGCAGATTTACCTGCAGCTGAATAAGCTCTCATCATCAGGACTGATGAGACCTCCCAGCTTTGGCGGGAACACCCGAACGACACCGTCAAGCAGCAGCGCTGTCGGGGTAAGCACCGCGACAACCTACCCACTCTGGGAATCGAAGAGTAACCCGTATCTGCTGCATTGACCAGAGTGGTGAAGAGGGAGGAGCTCAATCCCCGGACAGGCAGGGGAGCCTGCCAGAATTAGTGAGCTCCTCGTGCTTCTCGGGGAGAAAAAGGCACTAGCGGTATGCGGGGAACCTGTCCCGGCGCCGGCCTAGCCACCACTCCTCCAGCCGTGACAGCATCGACTCGGGGGGGAGGAGTCACCTCCCGCCGATCGAGGCTGCGGCTGTGAGAGCACCACGAACGCCTCCGGCTCCAGCTCGGCTGCAATCCCGAAGGAGGCAGGCCGAACTGGAGAACCGAAAGCCGCGCCCCTTCCGATGCTGCGTGGGAGAGCAGATCGTTTACAGGATCATACGAGGTACCGGCGACACCGAAGCGCCGTCCGATTCACCCGCAGACCAGACGGGAAGCACGCTCGGTGTTTGGGGATGACCCGAGGAATCACCTGACGCCGCTCTACCCAAAACTTCCGCGTGCGACTCAGCAGAGTGCTGCAATGCAAACACTCGCGCTTCACGAGAGCCGCGTCGGTGTGCTGGAAACCAAACACATCGCGCAACTCCCGTAACCGTCTTTATACCCGGCTGATTGCTAATCAATCACCTACGCCTGCAAATTAATTTGCCCGTTGATATGTTCGTCAGTCGCTCTCACGGTGATTCGCTCCCATTCAGTCGGTCTAATCCCGACAAACGTCTCCGGGACCGACTGAAAGGGAACAATATGTTCTGCGCCTCTGTTTCTCCACACAGATTCCTCCTCAGGAGTAATAGTATTCTGCTGCTCAGAGAGGTATTCTCGAGAAAAATCAGGAAGGTGGGAAGTCACATCTGGATCTGGCATGGCTACATACTGACCAGTGAGGTAGCCTGAAGCACGCTTAGCAACCATGTCTGCTGCCTCATTTCCTCTTAAGATTATGTCAGTTCCCTGGGAATGACCAGTGCACTTGATGATAGCCACTTTGCTTGGAAGCATAATGGCTTCAAAGAGCTCTCTTACTTCTTTCTCATGAGTTATTGGTCTGCCAGATGACATCATAAAACCACCTCTGATCCTTTAATTTCCTTTGGCTCCAGCTGAGCCTTCACAACCTGCAACATTTTCTGCCATTGCTGCCCAAGGGTCTCTTCACAATCCTTATCAAAATCACAGTCCATTTCTCATCAGCTTCTTCTCTTTACAGTAGGTTTATTATTCCGTAGATTCACAAGTCCTATTCTTTCCCTATTTAACCTTAAGCCCTGAGGCCTATTTTCCAAAAATCCTATACTTTTACTTTTTTAAGGCATTTCTCAGCTTTTACAAGGTCTAAACTGCAAATCTTGGTATCAAAATGAAGATAGGTTCTTGGGGAGTGGTGTGGATGAGTTAACTTGACAGTCAAGAACACAGGGTAAGAGTAATTGATGTTGGAATGGCCAAAAAATGAACTCCGCCTAAAAAAAAAACACGCTTCCTCCAATATCTCCTTATTTTACTTATAACGAAGCAAATAAACACAATCAATTGTAACAACTACATGTCAAGGACATCTGTAGCAAGTTTGGTGTTCATATTACAAGAAACTAATATTCTGTAAAGGTTTTGATTGAACAAAGTTCAGGCGTAATCCATGTTGGCACAGTTTGGCACAATTTGGCACAATAATTGAAATATGGAAAAAATCTTGTCCAAAGCTTCAGCTACGTTAACAGTCTTCTTTTCTTGCTTATGGGACATGATTTCAGCAAAAAAAACTCCTAAAGAAACGCTGTAAAAGGGGGGTAGAAGCTCATTTACGCCATCTTGCTGCGCTTTTGGGAACCTTTCATTCACAAACGCTTCGAGCTTCTGCGTGTCCCTACCCCCCGACCATCTGTCCAATCCGGGAGATCTATATATCGATGGAAAGCTCTGATTCTATGGAAACCAATCAGCTCAACCATTTAGAGACTGACGGGATCGCCGACGAATCACACGACGCGCAGCGTGGAGAGACCACCTCTTACGCACGGGGAGTCATTCCATATTTGGTGACGTAATGACGCCACAAAGCTAAAGAAACAATCCAAAATGGAGTTTCCGCGAAGCTATCGACCGGACATAACAACAAACGGACTTTTATCGCTATGGAAATAACTTTGTTGAAAAAACGGCAAAGGTAAGACAAGATTTACATGCTTGCTTGGTTTTCGCTGGCGTTTTTTCGTGGAACTTTCGCTCCCTGCTCTGAAATACTTCATGCAATGCTAATGAGTTGCATATCACTGGATTCAGCTGGTTGTTAGCTTTCATTTAATGTCATGGTTTTGGTGTTTCCGTTTACATTGTGGATACATATCGCACATAAACAAAAACTTGGTCATGAATTATACTCCGGATATGTTGTTGTTTATTTGCATGGCGCTCGAGCTGTGGTTAACGGATATGAAATTGAATTAGATACGTTTTTAGAGGAGTTTCCGCTGAACACAACAGTATTTAATATGTGTGGGCTATTCTCAGGGTTCGTGAGCTATGAGTGAAAATGTAACGCACAAGGGGGCAAGTCCCCGGTACCGGGGACTCTCGGGCTTAAGAGGTTAACAC
>SRMA01027220.1:300143-312805 GCA_007224835.1 Danionella cerebrum
ATTAGACCCACTGAATGGGAGCGAATCACCGTGAGAGCGACTGACGAACATATTAACGGGCAAATTAATTTGCAGGCGAAGGTGATGGATTAGCAATCAGCCGGGTATAAAGCCGGGCGTGCCTAAGCCTCAGTATGGAATTTTCCGAGGAGCTGGACCTACTTACCTCCCAGCGACCTCAGATCCATGACTTCAAGGGCATGGCGACTCCTATTCAGGGAACGTGGGGTTACGCAAGTAACCTAGACGTTCCCTTTCAGTCGGTCCCGGAGACGTTAGTCGGGATTAGACCGACAGAATGGGAGCCTCTTTAAAGGGCCATGCCCGAAGTCCATCCAGACAGGCCGGCACTAAACACAAAAGAGGGGTTAGTAAAAGGCTGTTTGTACCTGAATGGGGAACTCCTTCTGCCCCTGCCCGAAATACTCATTGACGGGGAAGTCGTCCAACACTGAGAGCTTAGCTGTACTCGGTTGATGCTGACGACCAGAAGGAGGCACCCCTCGACCCGCAGGGAGGAGTGGCGGAGATCGCGTCGAGGCCCGAAGGGCTACCAGCGGGTCATCGTTCTGCAAGAGAGAAGAGGCAGAGACGGAAGTCATCGTTACGCGCCAAAGCAAGGGGAGTAACGGAACGGGTTCATACTAGCCACCTGAAGGGGGAGCTGTATAAGAACATAGAAAGGGAGCGCCAGAGAGGGACTCCCAGATCTGCACCCTAGTTCTGCGGGGGCCAGGCCGAAGCAAAGCCACCACACGGAACCTGGCAGCGCTGACTGCTCCGCCCAGTCAGATGCCGAAGGGGGGAGGATGGGAGAGCCACCCGAAGGGGGAGCTCTTAGAAAGGTGTACTTCTCCCGATGACGAGGAGAGTACTGCAAGCTTACACCTGCTCCGTCCCCTAAGGGTGACTGCCACCACTCAGGACCGCAGAGGGAACAGAGCCTACGTCAAGGTTGTAGAACCTGACGGAAGTGTTAAGTGTAGACCAGCCCGCAGCTCTACATATGTCGGTGAGTGAGGCCCCTCTAGCCAACGCCCACGAGGCGGCGATGCCGTGAGTGGAGTGGGCCCTCGGATGGAGAGGGCAGGGAACCTCACACGCCTCATAAGCAAGGCGGAGAGCCTCCACTAGCCAGTGGCCAAGCCGTTGCCTGGAGACCGCGGAACCCTTACGCTGGCCTCCGAAACATACGAAGAGCTGCTGGGAGCAACGAAGCTCCCGGGTTCTGTCCAAGTTGGTCCGGAGAGCTCGCACAGGACATAATGAACCCTGGGCTGGTTCTGCCTCCTCCCGGGGCAGAGCCTGCAGGGTCACCACCTGGTCCCGGTAGGGGACAGATGGGACCTTGGGGATGAATCCGGGCCTGGGTCTGATGGTAACCAGAGAATCGCCAGGGCAGGATTCGTCGGCGGACAGTGCCTGGAGATCTCCCACCCTCTTAATTGAGGCCAAAGCGAGCAGGAGTGCAGTCTTCAGTGAGAGGACGCGCAGCTCCGCAGAGTGCAAAGGCTCAAAAGGAGACTTCCGCAGCCCAGACCGGGCGACGGAGAGGTCCGAAGAGGGAAAGAGGAGGGTCTAGGCGGCCTAAGACCTAGCTCCCTTGAGAAATCTCACCGTCAGTTCGTGGCTGCCCACTGATTTCCCTTTGACCCGAAGGTGAAAGGCAGAAATAGCGGCGGCATAGACCTTGAGGGACGAAGGGGAC
The DNA here is from genome assembly GCA_007224835.1 of Danionella cerebrum. Lineage (NCBI taxonomy): Eukaryota > Metazoa > Chordata > Actinopteri > Cypriniformes > Danionidae > Danionella > Danionella cerebrum. The sequence goes on from SRMA01027220.1 coordinate 301,852, forward strand.
AGCCCCCGATCGAACCTCTCCAGGAGAAAGGTCAACACGACTCTGATGGGGCACGACCTGGGGAGGTCCTCTTCCTGACGGGAGGAACACCAATCGACGAACCGACCCCGGTTTAAGTGTGAAAGCACCTTGCCCTGGTGTCGGATCAACTGGTCCCTGGACGAGGCTATAAGAAGCCAGTCGTCGAGGTAGTCCAGGATCCGAATGCCTGCCCGGTGGAGCGGGGCTAGCGCAGCCCTGACAACCTTCGTGAAGGTGCGAAGGGAGAGGGCAAGACCGAAGGGTAGGACCTTGTACTGGTATGCATGGCCTTCGAAACAGAACCTTAGAAAGGGTCTGTGTCTCGGTACCACTTCTACCTGAAAGTACGCGTCCTTCAGGTCGATTGTTGCGAACCAATCTCCAGGACAGATGCATGGTACAATGCAGCGGACCGTCAGCCCCTTGAACCGGTACTTGGCCAGGTGCCGGTTCAGACGCCTCAGATCCAAGATTGGTCTCAGCCCGCCTGATTTCTTGGGGACCAGGAAGTATGGGCTGTAAAACCCGCGGCTGGGGCTGGGGGTACCGGCTCGATCGCACCTTTGTTAGAAGGGCGTCGATCTCCTCTCGCAGGAATGAGGCGCCTGTTCGGGGAACAGGAGTGTGAAGCACACCTCGAACCTGGGGTCAGACACGAACTCAATCAGGTAGCCCTGCCGGATTGTCCGGACAACCCACTGTGAGACCCCGGGAAGCTTCCACCAGGCTCCCAGGTTAGCTGACAGGGGGTGTGGTCAGGACGTGCCGATAGCTCGCGCCTAAGTCGGGATCTTCGTCGGAGACCGAGGAAGAGGAACCCCAGAGGGCAGGGCATGCGAGTCCACTATTCTCTGGCAGGAAGTGAGATCTATCTTGAGACAATAGGTGCCGCCGTCCCGAAGGACAGCAGCGAGGAGTGTGTGGTGGACTCCCCCCCCCCCCCCTGGGGGAGCTGGGTCGATGACCAGAACCAAAGACGATCTCATATCCTCCCGAGTTGCCAACCTCAGGGAAGCTTCACTAGAAACCCTCGTCTGCTTTCGAAAACCTCCGAGGTTGGCTCCATCTTCCGCATGCAGGGGTTTTCCCCGGACCAAAGGTCGAAGGAGTAAACCATGGCGGGAGACGTACTCTTTGGCAGCGAACAGGCGGAGAGAGTTCCGGCACAGAAGCAACGCCCGCTGCTTCTGGCGTGGAAGTATACCCAGACCCTCCGCCTGCTTCCTGATTGTGGAGACCTTTGACGAACATCTCCACGGCGATGCCAATGAGGCCATCCGGGGAGACAGGCGCGTACGGAAGCCGAAATCGGTCCTCGGGACGCATTGAAGCCTGCTCGAACCACAGATGGCGTTCCTGGACCACAAGCGTGGACATCGCGTGACCGATGTTCAGCACGGCTGATCTTGTAGCACGAGGCGACAAAATCAGCGGCTGAAAGCGAGTCTCAGAGAGACTGCTGGTCACCACCACCCTGGTGCATGTCACGGAGGACCTGTAAGGTCGCCATAGCATGCAATGATGCAGCAGATTTACCCGCAGCTGAATAAGCTCTCATCATCAGGGCTGATGAAAACCTCCCAGCTTTGGCGGGAACACCCGAACGAGACCGCCAAGCAGCAGCGCTGTCGGGGTAAGCACTCGGGGAATGCCCACTCGGGGAATCGAAGAGTAGCCCGTATCTGCTGCATTGACCAGAGTGGTGAAGAGGGAGGAGCTCAATCCCCTGATAGGCAGGGGAGCCTGCCAGAATTAGTGAGCTCCTCGTGCTTCTCGGGGAGAAAATGCACTAGCGGTATGCGGGGAACCTGTCCCGGTGCCTGCCTAGCCACCAATTCTCCAGGAGTCACCTCCCGCCGATCAAGGCTGCGGCTGTGAGAGCACCGCGAACGCCTCCGGCTCCAGCTCGGCTGCAATCCCGGAGGAGGCAGCTGAACTGGAGAACCGAAAGCCGCGCCCCTTCCGATGCTGCGTGGGAGAGCAGATCGTTTACAGGATCATACGAGGTACCGGGCGACACCAAAGCGCCGTCCGATTCACCCGCAGACCAGACGGGAAGCACGCTCGGTGTTTGGGGATGACGCGAGGGATCACCTGACGCCGCTCTACCCAAAACTTCCGCGTGCGACTCAGCAGAGTGCTGCAATGCAAACACTCACGCTTCACGAGAGCCGCGTCGGTGTGCTGGAAACCAAACACATCGCGCAACTCCCGTGACCGTCTTTTCAACGAGAAAGCCCACAACAGCCAGGAATAGTGCACGTTTTGCTCATCGTGTCGTGAAAAATGGACAGGATTCTGAGAAAACGGCTGAAACACTGGACAGGCTTGCCTGAGAAGATCTTGAGGTGCTGGCGCTGGTGGCTTGCTAATTTGGGGCTAGCAGAGGACAACACCAATAAGCCAAGAGGTAAACAACCTACTGATCTTTAAAGCTGGAAAGCGTCAAAGTTCAGTAGAAAGAGTCTCACTCAATCAGCTCCGAAGGAAAATTGCATAATGGTAGCGTAGGCACGCCCGGCTTTATACCCGGCTGATTGCTAATCAATCACCTACGCCTGCAAATTAATTTGCCCGTTGATATGTTCGGCAGTCGCTCCCATGGTGGTTCGCTCCCATTCAGTCGGTCTAATCCCGACTAACGTCTCTGTGACCGACTGAAAGGGAACTGTGGATATAAGACGTTTTTTTTTCAGCTAAATAAAGATCTTCTTGACAGAAGATCATGTTTACAGTGAGCTGCCGGCGGAAACAAGTGGATGCACAATTGAAATGAATTTTTGTTAAATGAGTCGTGACCGTGTTCAGTGGGGACCCAGAGGAGAATGTCGGCTGTAACATGACAAATTTAATAAACAATTAAATAATCCATGCAATAAGGTCTTGTTTTATTTTGTGAGTACAAACAGTAAAAACATTCAAACAATGTAATCTTGTGAAACAACAAAGAATGTTTCCCATCAACTAAAACATAATTAAAAACCATTTCCTCGCCGCTGATGCTGTGTACAGCTCTGATTTGCAAATAAAATGGTGAAAGCTCATGTGAAGTCCTTTATTGTTCGTCAAAGCTTTGTGTCACATTCCAAACGGATCTCGGTTCTCTTCCTCAAACGCGTATAAATTGCTGCTGTAACATTTTCACACTAGTCAATAAACACTGATCACTTCTCAATTTGCTCTTTATGATTGAACAGCAGTTTTTTTATTGATTTCACAGCTCCTTTCAGCTCAGAGGACTGTTTTTGAGCAGTGCATGTGTTCCATTGTTCGATGCTGGTGGTTGTTATCTCGAAGAGCGAAGAGGATGTGGTTGCTGGTCCATAGAGGTGATCTAGAGATCAGGCAGAACACTGGTGTGTGTTTGTGCCCACCGACTGTGGTCTGGGGTCAAAGTGGCTGGTTATTTGCGCTCGGTCATATATCTTTTGAGACCCACACTTTCAGCCCTAAGTCGTGTATAAAAACAAGTTTGAAAATGCTAAAGCACAATACAGCCAGGCTTTAATGCATCACACCTCGAACACTAACATGGTAAGTACGTATGCGCTTTACGTTTTATAGTGACTGTAATGTTTCGGTAAGTGCTAACATTATACTATCACTTCTTAGACCTGAAACTGAAAAGGTGATTTATTAAAAGATGCAAATTTGGGTTGTGACAATTTCATTTGAGACAGGACAGGATATCAAGTGCTATCTTATCGTTACTTTGGCAGTGAAAGCACCAGACAAATGCAGACATGTTCTTATATTTTTCTCTGAACAGCAATGCTTCTTCACCCTGAAGATAGTTCCCAATGGTTTGGCTGCAGAGTAAATTTGGGGCCAATCATACGCTTCCTTGATGGTACTGCATGATGGATAAGAATGTGTTTCTTAATCCTGAACAAATCTCCCACTCCCCACTGTTAAGGAACCTCCAGCCTGATTCACTGTTGCTTCTTGTTCCACTCTCCAGCCCTTCAACTACTAACAAACTGCTAGAGACAAAAATTTCACATTGTGATGCATCACTCCAGAACCTGGTGGTTTTTTTAGTTTCCCTTCGTCAAGATTTCTGGCTGAAACTTTTCCATGAGGGCCAGACTTTACCTGACAGTAGGTTGATTTTTTTTCCAGTTCTGAGCTGGTGGCACTGCTGGACATCTTCTGGCTTCCAAGGGTAATAAACAAAGGTTTTTTTGGTTGACCGCCGTGTCTGCAATCCTCAAAGTTTCCTGTTTCTTTGACCATCTTAAGAGATCTTGAAATCTTTGTCAGGGAGAGATCTTGTTGATGCAGAATAACTACCTTGTGTCGTGTTGCTGAGCTCAAAGAAACTGTGTTTCTCAACCTCGCCTTGGTAGTTTGGCTGTTCCTCACCCAGTTTCAAGCCTCCTACACAGCCATTTCTTTTTCAGTTCATGATTGGGTTTCATGTTTGGGTGACATTGTTGGTCATTAGCACCTGACTGGGATCCTACAAATCCGTGACTTTGTGCAAGTGTAGCTATAAGAGTTGTTGCTGGTTCAAATCTGACGTTTCTACTGTTCCTCACTTTGTTCAGAAACAATATTTATGTTTCTAAATGAATTTTTTGTTTAGCACATTTTTTTACACTTGCTTAAAATGTCTGCATAGGGCTGGTCATCCCTCAAAAACTGTTGCTATGAATTATTTGCACTGGTTTTGACACATCTAGTCACGGCCACATGAAAATTCCACTTTTATGAATCTGCAACGTTTACAGAACACCGGATGATTTCTTTTCTGTCAATAAAGGATATTAAAGGATGATCACAGAAGTCAGATAAAATTATGTTTGTTCTCAGCAGAGCAGTTCACAGGAACACCAGAGTGACTTGGAGGTGATCTTGGAGTTTCTTGAGGAGCACTACAGACAGGAATCTCAAGGAAAAGCCCCATGGAGCAGTAAGAACAAGACTCTTAGTGATAGTTCACATATCAGGAAAACAGAATGCATCTTTGAGCCCCTCCCTGCTGAGTTTCAAAGTAGTTCTGTCACAGCAGGACTTCACTTATTCAGACTGGAGTGTGCTTTTCCTAGCTGTTTATAAACCAAACAATGTCAATTATTGAGTTTCCTCTCTGTCTGTAAGGAAATGTTTAAAATCAAAGGGGTCAAATAATTGTTTCTGTCCACTGTAAGGGCATCTGATGATAAACACATATACTCATGGCATTTATTAATCAAAATTATTATCGATTTCCGTTATCTGAAATCCACTTGCATTACCAACTCGCTAGATGACATCAACACCTAATTTGCATAGACAATGTGTTTTGCGTGAAATACCATTTTCGGATGCCATATTGTTGTAAAAAACATGTAAAATAAAACACAAATATATACATTAAAATGAATGGGAATAAGTTGGAGGTAAAGATGGTAACTGTAATGTAAGCGCTGTGATTTTAAGCTAGACACATTTTCAGATTTTAAAATTATTTATAAAGTGTGAAAAAGTTACTGTGTGAAACAGTAATAAATGTGTGTGCGGGAGAGGAATAATGCACTCCTTCCTGTGAAAATTTTTAGATTTTTCCAGTATTCCTTGTTTTTGATATCGAAAGCCAAAAGCTCTAATTCATTTTCTCCAATCACTGAGAAAAGAACAAGATCTCCCTTAAAAGTACGAATAGCACTTAGTGTTGTGCAGCTTGAATTTTTTTTTTATTAATTTGTAAAGTATTAATTTAACATTTGTCAGATATGTTGTAGTCGTCACATCTACAGTTGTGATCTTACCTTAGTCTACTGGTCAATATTGGTTCCTCTTATGGAAACGTAACCTCTCAGAGTGAAATCTGTATAATATTCAATAAGTTAAAGCGCATACTTTTCTTTCCAACTTCATAACCACTACTTCAACTAACACTGTGCCTTTGGATCACTGCTATTTTTGTAATTTAATAACAGCAAGAGATTTCCATATTTCTGGTGAGGACCGATCCCATGAGTTAAACTTACACGGGACAGAGCAAGACAAGCCCCAGGAGGAGCTGCTCCCTGCATCCAAGGCTCAACGGGTGAAGCCTCCAGTTTTCAGCACGTGCACTTTTCAATTTGCACTTCTAAAACCCAATGCTTTTGTCTGACTGACAGGACATGGGATCTCCAGCCAAAGCAAACAGATGTGATCATGGGACGACATGCTCAGTCAATCATTCACCGCTCCATCACAGCTCTCCCAAATTAAATACCCTCAAGGGAGGATTATCTCCAAATCCAACAACAGAGGAGTGTGCCAAATCATTGTGCAGCGTTACGCCTGCAGAGAAAGGTCAGTTCTGCTTTTGTGGTATATTCAGATGTTATCTGTGAGTGGAGGAATCTCCTGAGGGAAGTGCAGCTTGCTCTGCTTATAACTGCCACACTGAGTCTTAGCTTGCTTTCTCTGCTCTTCAGATGCTAAATTCCAAATGATCACAAATGTGTCTGTTCATGGCATTGGAGACTACACAGAAAGGCTGCTTCTGTTTGAATTACAGGGAAAAAGCTACGTCTCTTCCACTTCTTGTTTGAGATGCTGGAGGACCCAGATATGGGGCACTGTGTTTCCTGGGTCCCGGCCTCGGTGGGTGTCTTCCGCTTCTCTGCTAAACACAAGGAGCGTGTTGCAGAGCTGTGGGGCCAGAGGAAAGGTAACCGAATGCCCATGACCTACCAGAAAATGTCCCGGGCTCTGCGAAACTATGGTCGCTCAGGAGAGATCATAAAAGTGAAGAAGAAACTGACTTACCGGTTCAGTGCTGCCACACTGTCTGCTTTACAGACTCAAGCCCTTTCTGTCAAGAAATGAGGATCTGTTGACTTTTCAACTCATTATTTCCCTCCTCTCACTGTCTCCACAAACATAATACGGTGCATTTATTCACGAGATTCTGATGACGTGTGAAATTCAGATGGGTGTGTATACTAACAAATATGTTGGGTGTGAACTTTTCATTATTAAGAACACATTTTTTGCTTGTTAAATGGTAGATTTTAGCAACAACCTCCTTTTCGAGTAGATTCCAGCTGTAAAAAGGGAGTGGCACCTTGCTAGGCACCACACAGTTAAACACAAAGTCTTTGTCTAACAGCGTACTCCTGAGTTTGAAGTAGGGCGGTCACTCAACGAAAACCAGACAGAAAGTTCAGCTGGAAAGAGCTTTGACCTGCGATATCGCATCTCATAGTGTGACTTGAGCTAAGAAATTGGAGAGGTCGTATGTGTGAGCTTTTTGATTACTCAATAGGAAGCAAACATACATTTTATAGGAATGTATTTGAATACCTGAGTTATATTGTGAATTTTTTTTATTGAAACAACTGTTTTCTGGGTTGGTTAATAATGGATGCACCCGTGCCATGAGATCCTCATGGTTGAATTGACTCGGGGCTTGAAAGCTGACATGGATGTATTACTGTATGGATCAACGATATTAGTACCAACGAGGAGCTTGACAATCAGTGTTTTGCTCGTGTGAGTAACTTAACATTGATGTCCTATAGCTTAACCTTGCACCACAATTCAAATCATTTGAAAAGTTTTCATATTACTGACATGTTTCTAAAGAAATGGGTTAATTTTAAACACAAACATCATTACAACTCAACAAAACAAAATGAAAGGGTAAATGTACAATCACCTACATTTAGCTGAACTCCAAAGTTGTCCCTGGAGGCCTGCAGTGTAGCTTCTTGAGCCAATCCTGATCACTTAAGAATTGGTGCAGTGCATGTATTGAAGCAGGGTTGGAACGAAAATGAACAGGGCTAGAATGACTGGACGTGTCGGGGTTAACTGTGGGGTTGTCAACTGATAAGGAAAAAAAGGGCTGAATCTTTCGACAGATAAGAGATGGAACAATAGAATGTTTCAGGATTCGAATGCTTCTGTAATTTAACACAACACTAGCAGACATTGGTACTACAGTCAAACAAAGAGAAAGACACAGTTAGAAGTCAAAACATCAAAGGGACACAATCATAAACGTCCCTTTGCCAGAACCTTGAGGTCATGTGTTATAAGTCTGTAGTAGGGGGTCCAGCTCCCTCAGTATCAGAGAAAGAATGAAGCCCCAGTACCTAGCTTTAAACAGTGCACATGCTAATTTCACTGCACAAATTCAAAAAGCTTTTATTGACTGTTGGAGCAGATTAACGAGCACATCACTCAATATTTGTCTCTGATCCTTCCTTCATGGAACAAGGGGTTGCACTAGTAACCTAGACATTTTATCTGTGTATATATTATGCATTTTATGTTATGTTAGTGATGTAAATTGCCCTGGACAAGTGGCGTGGTGCATTATATATTGAATTAGAAAATCCTGAGATTGAATAGCCCCATATCTACAATGTTACAACAATGTACCATTCAGGGTGTCCTAGTTTTGTCACTTGACCATATATAAAAACCTGCAGCTGATGATTTCCCTGCACAGTTCACTTGTCCCCACTGGGTGGCAAACTAATACACTGCTTCTACACTTCAATAATTCCCTACAACTGCGGTGTCACAGTAAACACCTCTCCTTTACTCAATGCATTCTGTTGTGGTGGTGTACACAAAAGTTTTGCTACAGAAAACACTACAGCAGCTGTTATCATCTTATCTTATTGGTTTGCTTAGTTTGCTCTGAACAAACAGGAAGCTGATCCATCTTTTAATTAAAGTCGTAGTGAATCTTGCATTGTACACCAGACATGTGTGCCGATCCTCACCTGTCATAACGATATGCATAGTAATGAAAAAATAAATAAATTATTGTCCACTGATCTGTGCTATAAATAAAACTTCTGTGGGATTCAAATAAAATTTCAAATTTATTAAATATTTTCTTGTTCAATTATAGTGTGATCCTACCAATGCAATGTTCTTCCTCTGCCACTTATCTGAGCTGGGATGCAGGGGCAGCATTCTAAACAGTGTAATCCAGACCTCTATATCCAAGACACCTCTTCCGGTTCATCCGGTGGGACACAGAGGCGTTCCCAGGCCAGCCGGAAGACATAGACTCTGCAGGGTTTCTTAGATCTTCTCTGGGGTCTATTCTAAAAGGAAAATGACTAGAAGACCTCCCCAGAGAGACCCCCAGGGGGCATCTAAAAATGTGCCTGAGCCACCTCTGCTGGCTTCTCTTGATGTGGAGGAGCACCCTTTCCCAGTGGGAGTCCCCGGCCATTCTGAGGAAACTCATTTCTGCCTATTAGAGGCTGCACCGATCTGTCTGTTAATCTTTTGTTCCACAGTCCCCTTACTCAAGATACTTGAACTCCACCACTTGGGGCAGAATCTCTCTACCAACTCGAAGGGAGCATTCCACCTTTTTCCAACTAAAAAACACAGCCTCGGATTTGGAAGTGCTGAATATCAAACCAGTCATTTCAACACTTGAGGTCCTGGTCTGATTATGTCTGCAGAAATGAAATCAGAGGGTCCCAAAATCTGGACAACCTCCACCCCTCTTGCCACACCAGGAAATCCTGTCCATAAATATGATGAACAGAACCCGTGACAAAGGGGCAGCCCAGCATGCACTGCGAACAGGACGTAGGCTAGCCATACGGACCAAGCTCCTGTTCTCAATGACCGGACAGCCCTTGGAAAGGACCCTGAGCCCTATACTCCCGAAGCACCCTTCACAGGTTGCCACAAGGGACAGACACAGCTGAATGCCTTCTCCAGATCCACAAAATACATGTGGACCTGTTGGGTCCCATGAACCCTCCAGCACCCCGTAGAGGGTAGAAAGCTGGTCTGAAACCGCATTGTTTCTCCTGAATTTGATGTGGCTGTAACCGAGGGCTGTAATTGCCCTGTAGTTTGAACAAACCATCTGGCCCCCCCTTATTGAAAAGAGAGACTACCACTACCCCGACAGTTCGGAGGCGCTGTTACCAACCCTGTTGCAGAACCATGGCGACTAAGACTACAGCATCCAGAGACTTGAGGGGTTCAGGGCGGATCTCAACACCATGTGTTTTGACACCCAGGTCCTTCCCAACTACCGCGGTGACTTCAGCTCAGGGGATAGAAGAGTTCATCAAGAGTCCACAGAGACGCTTAAATATTTTCTGCGTTTAATGTTAAGGAGGATGGAGGGGTGTAGTTTATTCGTACGTCACATCACAAGATAAAGGATTCTCTTTATTAAACATGCCTCGTTTGACCCATTCTGAATCTGTTCTCTCCTTATAAAAATCTAAAACTTTGACTGAATGTTCCTCAAGCTTAGAGTTGTGTTACACGCCTCGGTAAAGATCCACAGGGGCTCTTTAAATAAATGTTAACTGTCCTTTGGCAGCGTTTTTACTAGACAAAAGGGGCTCATGGTTTCAGAGATTCTTTTAAAAAGTGATTCATTCTCGCGGCTCACGTCTCCAGGTTTGGTCCTCTGTCCTTCTGCAGCTGTTGGGATGTCTCTTTCACCCGCATCAGTGCTGACGCTGGAAGTGCTGCGGATTAATTAAACATATCTTCTGCCTTTGGTCTCTCTGGGACAGGCTGGGCGGGCTAATCTGACATTCAGTATCTCCCTTCAAACATCCTCGGAGTTTTAGCATGGGCTCCTTCACAAGACAAAGATTTATTCAGGTCAAAACCAATGAGATGATAATTTAACTCCTTCTTTTTGTTTAGCCCCTGAATGAGTGTGGTATGAGGCAGGTGCCGCTGTGGCTCTCGTCTAAGCTTTTTTTGGTGACACAAGAGCTAAATCCTCATGGGCGACATGACCCTTTAACCAGCAGTCTGCTCCAAATGGTTTTGTCTGTGCTTTGTGAGGGTCCACATGATACTTCCTCAGCAGCCTGGCTTTAGATCTGTGTTATAAATGGTATTCTCGGCTGCCAGTAACCCCCCCCCCCCCCATGCACACACACACACCACACACTTCAAATTCACATGGTTTACAGTTTATATACAGTATATAAATATA